>SJXQ01000329.1:0-174291 GCA_006408695.1 Aepyceros melampus | reverse complement strand
CATCAGAAAAAAAGAAGCAATGTAATTGCTATTTGTGATTCACTATTAAGTAATTTAAAAAATCACAGAGTTACCACTTCCTGGGTTCTCTAGAAATTCCTTCTATGCACCCAATTTCTGGTTTAGTTCTTTCCCCGCTTAAAATCTTCAGGAATACCATAAAATGGACCTTATTCTGTTGAACTTGATTCAATTCTACATTTAGTTATTGGCTGGTTACTGTGTTATTAAGTTGCGCTAAGCATTGACTATAGAAATAGAAAAGAGCAGGAAGACGTGGATTGCTTCTGTCCTTAGAGTGTATATAATTGTGTCAACAAAGCAAGTCATAGCCTATACATTCATAAGAGTTATGATACCTGCCATCATACTTTTCCAAATTATACTACCATGCACCCAGCCCTCTGCTTTAGAATATTTTGCCTCATGTTCTTGATTCAGAGGTGAGATTTTGACCCACAGCACATTAACTCTAGCCTTGCTAACAACTCGCAGGCCCAAAGGAAGCTTCTACCAAAAAGGTCTCATTGCCACTGACTTTATCTGAAGTACAGAGAGTAGAAGAGAGCAGACATATAGAGAGAAGCTGAGATATGATAGGAACACACACTCACACAACCTGCTTTATGTATATTCACACATATGTGATATGTAAACATATAATCTCTATGTGTGTGTATATATATATCATATGTGAATATGTATATGTATATGTATATATATACTCTATGTATGTATGAATATGTGTATATGTCTATGTGGGCTTCCCTGATGGCTCAATGGTAAAGAATCTGCCTGACATAGAAGACTTGGGTTTAATCCCTGGGTTGGGAAGATCCCCTGGAGGAGATCAGGCAACCCACTCCAGTATGCTTTCCTGGAGAATCCCATGGACAGAGCAACTCGGTGGGGTATGGTCCATAGGGTTGCAAAGAGTCGGACATGACTGAAGTGACTTTGTGTATATATATATCATATGTGAATATGTATATGTATATGTATATATATACTCTATGTATGTATGAATATGTGTATATGTCTATGTGGGCTTCCCTGATGGCTCAATGGTAAAGAATCTGCCTGACATAGAAGACTTGGGTTTAATCCCTGGGTTGGGAAGATCCCCTGGAGGAGATCAGGCAACCCACTCCAGTATGCTTGCTTGGAGAATCCCATGGACAGAGCAACTCGGTGGGGTATGTTCCATAGGGTTGCAAAGAGTCGGACACGACTGAAGTGACTGAGCACACAAGCTTGTATATGTACATGCATACACTAAGTCCTGGTTATGAATTAACCAGTATTTGGTTGTTTTCCAGAATTATAGAAAAGAATTAAAATTTTTATTTATTTTTTTTTTTCGCAAACACCACTAGATAATCATGATGGTGTGATCACTCACCCAGAGCCAGACACCCTGGAATGTGAAGTCAAGTGGGACTTAGGAAGCATCACTACAAACAAAGCTAGTGGAGGTGATGGAATTCCAGTTGAGGTATTTCAAATCCTGAAAGATGATGCTGTGAAAGTGTTGCACTCAGTATGCCAGTAGATTTGGAAAACTCAGCAGTGGCCACAGTAGTGGAAAAGGTCAGTTTTCATTCCAATCCCAAAGAAAGGAAATGTCAAAGAATGCTCAAACTACCGCACAATTGTACTCATCTCACATGCAACCAAAGTAATGTCAAAATCATCCAAGCCAGGCTTCAAAGTATGTGAATTGTGAACTTCCAGATGTTCAAGCTGGATTTAGAAAAGGCAGAGGAACCAGAGATAAAATTGCCAAAATCTACTGAATCATCAAAAAAGCAAAAGAGTTCCAGAGAAACATCTGCCTCTGCTTTATTGACTATGCCAAAGCCTTTGACTGTGTGGATCACAACAAAGTGTGGAAAATTCTGAAAGAGATGGGAATACCAGACCAGCTGACCTGCCTCCTGAGAAATTTATATGCAGGTCAGGAAGCAGTAGTTAGAACTGGACATGGAACCACAGACTGATTCCAAATCAGGAAAAAGGGTATGTCAAAGCTGTAGATTGTCACCCTGTTTATTTAACTTATATGCAGAGTACATCATGAGAAATGCTGGACTGGATGAAGCACAAGCTAGAATCAAGATTGCCAGGAGATATATCGATAACCTCAGATACGTAGGTGACACTACCCTTATGGCAGAAAGCAAAGAACTAAAGAGCCTCTTGATGAAAGTGAAAGGGGAGAGTGAAAAAGTTGGCTTAAAACTCAACATTCAGAAGATGAAGATCATGGCATCTGGTCCCATCACTCCATGGCAAATAGATGGAGAAACAGTGGACACAGTGACAGACTTTACGTTTTTGGGCTCCAAAATCACTACAGATGGTGACTGCAGCCATGAAATTAAAAAGAAATTACTGAACTGAACTGAAAAGATTCTTTCTCCTTGAAAGAAAAGTATGACCAACCTAGACAGCATATTAAAAAGGAGAGATGTTACTTTACCAACAAAGATTCGTCTAGTTAAAGCTATGTTTTTTTCAGTAGTCATGTATAGATGTGAGAGTTGGACTATAAAGAAAACTGAGCACCCAAGAATTGATGCTTTTGAACTATTGTGTTAAAGACTCTTGAGAGTCCCTTGGACAGCAAGGGGATACAACCAGTCCATCCTAGGGGAAATCAGTCCTGAATATTCATTGGTAAGACTGATGCTGAAGCTGAAACTCCAATACTTTGGCCACTTGATGCAAAGAATGACTCATTTGAAAAGACCCTGATGCTGGGAAAGATTGAAGGTGGGAGGAGAAGGGGATGACAGAGGATGAGATGGTTGGATGGTATCACTAACTCAATGGACATGAGTTTGAGTAAGTTCTGGAAGTTGGTGATGGACAGGGAGGCCTGGTATGCTGCAGTCCTGGGGTCGCAAAGAGTTGGACACAACTGAGTGACTGAACTGAACAGTAAAATGGGGTTTCCATGTTGGCTCAGTGATAAAGAATCCACCTGCCACTGAGGGCGATATGGATTCAATCCCTATGTTGGGAAGACCCCGTGGAGAATGAAGTGGCAATGCACTCCAATATTCTTGCCTGGGAAATCCCATGGACAAAGGAGCCTTGTGGACTCAAAAAAAAAATCAGACTTGACTGAGCAACTAAACAACAGTGATAAAATACACTTTCTTATAAAATATCTAAGGCAGCTAATTCTATATATTTTATCATGCTTTCAAGTTTATTTAGTCTTGTGGCTTAATTTTTCTTTATGCCTAAATTGATGCTGTCTTTGCACAATATCCCTGGAGAAGTGTATTTCACGGGTTGCAAAGATTCAGACATGACTGAGTGACTTTCACTTGCACAATGTAGTTTTTATTATCTATCCATCTATTTTTAGTTATATTTACTAATATGACATTTTTATATAATGCCAACATAATCCTCTTTTTTTTCTGTTTCTTATCCTGTGATCACTTCTTGAAATCTTACAGTTAAATATATTATACTTTATTCCCCTTTAGTAATTGCATTTGTAATCATTTCATTTAATTAACTGATCTCTCATGGAGGCTTGGGTAAACAGAGAAGTAGAAAGATTGCAAAGTGAGCTGATTTTCTAAGAAAATGATCAGCTTACAGACTTTCATTTTTAGAGTGTGATTTGAAATCAGTAGATTCCATCAATTACCATTTCATCATTATCATTCCCGACTGATTTCTTTATCATGGAATCCAGAAAGGAAAATAGCAGATTATTTGTTCCCCAAATGTGCTTCATAATTTAATGCAAGTATAAGCTCTCAGTTAATACTTGCTGATATATTGCACTCTTAATGCTAGCCTTTAATGAAATGTNGTATAGATGTGAGAGTTGGACTATAAAGAAAACTGAGCACCAAAGAATTGATGCTTTTGAACTATGGTGTTAAAGACTCTTGAGAGTCCCTTGGACAGCAAGGGGATACAACCGGTCCATCCTAGGGGAAATCAGTCCTGAATATTCATTGGTAAGACTGATGCTGAAGCTGAAACTCCAATACTTTGGCCACTTGATGCAAAGAATGACTCATTTGAAAAGACCCTGATGCTGGAAAAGATTGAAGGTGGGAGGAGAAGGGGATGACAGAGGATGAGATGCTTGGATGGTATCACTAACTCAATGGACATGAGTTTGAGTAAGTTCTGGAAGTTGGTGATGGACAGGGAGGCCTGGTATGCTGCAGTCCTGGGGTCTCAAAGAGTTGGACACAACTGAGTGACTGAACTGAAGAGTAAAATGGGGTTTCCATGTTGGCTCAGTGATAAAGAATCCACCTGCCACTGAGGGTGATATGGATTCAATCCCTATGTTGGGAAGACCCCGTGGAGAATGAAGTGGCAATGCACTCCAATATTCTTGCCTGGGAAATCCCATGGACAAAGGAGCCTTGTGGACTCAAAAAAAAAAATCAGACTTGACTGAGCAACTAAACAACAGTGGTAAAATACACTTTCTTATAAAATATCTAAGGCAGCTAATTCTATATATTTTTATCATGCTTTCAAGTTTATTTATTCTTGTGGCTTAATTTTTCTTTATGCTTAAATTGATGCTGTCTTTGCACAATATCCCTGGAGAAGTGTATTTCACGAGTCGCAAAGATTCAGACATGCTGAGTGACTTTAACTTGCACAATGTAGTTTTTACTATCTATCCATCTATTTTTAGTTATATTTACTAATATGACATTTTTATATAATGCCAACATAATCCTCTTTTTTTCCTGTTTCTTATCCTGTGATCACTTCTTGAAATCTTACAGTTAAATATATTATACTTTATTCCCCTTTAGTAATTGCATTTGTAATCATTTCATTTAATTAACTGATCTCTCCTGGAGGCTTGGGTAAACAGAAAAGTAGAAAGATTGCAAAGTGAGCTGATTTTCTAAGAAAATGATCAGCTTACAGACTTTCATTTTTAGAGTGTGATTTGAAATCAGTAGATTCCATCAATTACCATTTCATCATTACCATTCCCGACTGATTTCTTTATCATGGAATCCAGAAAGGAAAATAGCAGATTATTTGTCCCCCAAATGTGCTTCATAGTTTAATGCAAGTATAAGCTCTCAGTTAATGCTTGCTGATATACTGCACTCTTAATGCTAGCCTTTAATGAAATGTCAAGATCCTCTGAGAATTATGTAATCAGCACATCAGTGATTTTCTTTCTACTTAGAATTAATGATATATTATGGTTTGTGATTTTTGAAAGGATGCTTGATCTAAGTACTCTATGTAGAGAGGCATATTTCCTAGTCCTGTCATTCCAGCTTTTCTCATGTATTGCATTTTATTCATTAGTGTATAGTTACTCCATCTGGCAAATATAAAAGAGCTGGTATAGTTATAAGACAAACCTGACATATATAGTAGGCTCAGGGGGCCAGTAAGGTGAATGAAGACAAATGATTTGAAAGCATTGCAACACAATAGTTTTGAATACTTGAATGTTGAGCTCATTTATTCTTCCTGAAAGGAGACACATTAGGGAGTCACACCATCTTAGAACTTCTTGGTCTTTTTACATTACATGTTACCCTATATTTTTGTTTACTTTTTGTGTGCCTGTACTCTGTCTCCTAATAATAGCACCAATTTAAGTGCATCACCTGTTTTTAAATTTTCTATACTTTAGCAATTAGCATAGTCCCTTATGTAGAGGGTGACAGTTTCAATCCAAAAACAGAATATTTCTGTTGTTGTTGAATTTAATTTCTCATTGGGATCTCCACTCCTGGGAGTAGAAAAGAAATGGCATCGGGTTTAGGCTTGCCCTTTCTTTTGCACAGGGTTTTGGGGATGAGAGGTAGGTGGCAGTGAGGTAATTGTTTGGGACTATTGGGACTGACTACACATCCACTCATGGACCACTGATATGTCATCCATCATTTTATTTTAGCCTTGGAGGAATGAACCCATTGTTGTTAATTTTTCCTTCCTTTCCTGAAATCAGAGCCCTTTCATATTTAACCTCTTTAAATGTATCAGAGTTCATTAGGTTACTCTCTTACCATTCTGGCCTGTAAGGATGTAAGGACCTCTGGAAGCTCTGTCTACCTAAATACTGGAGTTTTTTTTTTTTTTTTTTTTTTTTTTAATGTTTGAGAAACACAGCTCAGTTTTTTTCCTGTTCCCTAGATTTATAAATTTATCTGAGGGTTTGGATTTTGGTTCAGGAAATCTAGAAAAGCTGTATTTTGTTGGACAAGGCATGAGTTGTGAGTAGTGAGGGAGTCTAGCTTCTAGTTCACCCAAAACTTTTAAATTTTTGCTCAAGCAAGAGTTTTTCCTATTCTTCCAAATCTAAGGACAGAAGGAGTAGAGGCTCACAGTATAAGAAAATATTTTTTAATATAGAAAATTAGCATAAAACATCTCTCTCCAAACATCTAAAATTATTCAATGAATAGATGTTGTCACTGGTGATGATTAATTTCTGGCATCTTGACTACATAGCTTACAATCAAGACATTTTATATAAGAGGTTAAATTAATACTTTTTTATTTTATTAAATATTGTCTCTCTTTTCTAGATAGGTGATAGATGGACATAAAAGGACTAATTGTTTTAACTTATAAACTTTTTGGATGTGCGCTGACTTACATTGAAACGTTCATTCATCTTTCAATCACTATTTGCCCATTTCAATTAAAGGATATTTTACCCTTTGTTACAAATATAGATTATAATCTAATTTGGCAACTATGCAACAAGCCTTGATTTCTGACTTGGACTCTGACCTTGACCATTCACCTTTTCTTTCTGGAACACAGTTTCTTCTTAAAATATGATATTAATTGATTTTAGTAGATAATTTCTCAAGACTTACTAGAATTCTATAATACCAATAAAAAGTAAAGAATTTCAACTGTATAAAAGTGTTAGTGATATTGATGAGGTTGTGCTGTATGCCCTGTGCTTAGTCACTCAGTCATGTCCTACTCTTTGTTACCATGGACTATAGCCTGCCAGGCTCCACTGTCCATGGGTTTCTATAGACAAGAACACTACAGTGAGTAGCCATTCCCTTCTCCAGGGGATCTTCCCATCCCAGGGATCGAATGCAGGTCTCCCACATTTCAGGCAGATTCTTTATCTGAGACACCAGGAAAGCCCATTGATAAGGTTCATTGATCAATTTTCTTCTTTAATGATTTATAATCTTCCTAACATGTTAAGGAAAGGCGAACAAATCTGGAGACTACAACCCTTGAGAGTGAATTTTTCTGACAGTGATACATTCTAGGGAATTAAACTTCCTGGCTATGTCTGGTTTTCTCTTTTAACCACATCTTAATTTCAAATACCATGATAATAGCGTTATTTCACTTTAATTAGTTGCTTGTGAATGAGACATATGTATATTAATAACAGATGGTAATACTATCTTAAAGTTTCAAAAATTATTAAATATTTGAAGTGAGTTATTATTTTAGATACTGCAGTATTATTCTTTTGTATGTTATTTTATAATTCTAACTACACATATAAAATCATAAAGATGTTTTCAATGTAGTTCTTGTTTAATACAATATTAAATGTGGTTTACACTAAATAAATAAATAAATAAGATACTTTAATGTTTTGTAAAACATGAAAAACATCAACGCACCAATCTTTGAGGTGAAGACTAGTCATGAAAGCATGAGGTTTTCAGTTTGGAGATGTTCACTTATTCTCAGCATCATCGTTTCCTCATGTTGTTAATTACTTTGCCTCTGGAAATGGAGCCAGGTGTTCTGATTTCCTCTCTTATTTGTAAAATATTTCACCCTGACCTTTTCCCCATTCTTTCCAATATTTAGTTTTTCTTGTCTGAACATTTCTGCCTGCTTTTGGAGCCCTGTTTTTATTTCTTTGTCAGATTTCAGCTAAATGGTGGCTTCATCCTGAATCCACTGCTCAACAATGTTAGCCATTCTCAAAATATGCTGTCTTTTTCCTTCACAGCACTTATTCATAGCTTGTAATTTTTGTACCTGTAACTTTTGTGTGTATGTTGTACTTATTTGGTTAGTATCTGTCTTCCCACATTGAGTGCAATCCACTTGAAGGTAAAGATCTTGCATTTTTTGAACTGCAAGTGTTTCTCATTTCCTAGGATAGTGTCTGACAAGTATAGTTCACATTAATTTTTCAGTGAGTAAATTAAGGTGTAACTTGATGAGTCAGGGTGTCCACTATAATCAAAATAGTGTGTGTGTTTTACAAAAGATGTTGGAAACAGAATGTATCTGCATTCACAAATCTGATGAAAGCATTCAGGTTCATCAAAAACCTAAATATCTAAAAATCACTTTTTCTAAATAAAAGTGAAAGGTTTATTTATTAAATTTAACTTTCTTCTTCCCACAAACAAAACCAAAGTGACAAAAACCTGTGGACCCAGTAACCACCTACACAAGTCTGCTTCTCAAGGATAATTATAAAGACCTAATATGCAAATATAAGGGATGCATCAAAAATGTAAACCTCTTAATATAAAATTTTGAAGTGAGTATTTAAGGAATCAGGAAGCATTCATAAATTCTAGGATCACAGGTGTTTTCATTGTGCTTTGGGGAAATTGTTTATCTTGCTTTGTGCTTTGCCACAATCCATTTCAATTTAAGGTATTTCCATAGGAGTGAATTAACAATTGAAATGCAAAATAGGTAACTCCCTGAGAATTTGAATAAATTCTCAGAAATTTTCTTGAAAAACTCTGAGTCATATTCAACTACAGCTACTGGGGAGGGGAGCACCTGTTACTTATTTCTAAATGCACTTGTGGTATAGTGAAAGTTTTATATTAGTAACACATCCTTGCTTTGCTTTCTTTGGCATGTAATCCACTGTGCCTAGGGGCCTCACAGTTTGCATTTTTCTTCTGCAATGTGTTCAGATTATCTTCAAGTACATTTATACTTGTTTTTCTCACTCTAGTTATAGCTAATTATTTAACAGAGTTTCTGAAATCTCTTTTGCAATCTTCTATTTATCATCCTAATTGCAAGCTTCTCTACTGTTGCATGGTTTGCAATCTTCCAGTTTTTAGGGATGTGTTCTTAATTTCATTGCTTTTAAGAAAGTGTTTTAGAATGAAATAGCTCACAGTAGTCCATTGGGAAGGGATTAAATAGCATGTCAACTTGTTGTTGCCAGTAGTGAATAAGGGATAGGGGGACTTTACTCAGACTCATCACTCACTGAGGGCTCATCACATTAATGCTCAAGAGAGTTGTAATTTTCTTCTTTCCTAACAGCAGCTAAGAAAATAAAACTCCCTTTACTTTATCCTTGTGAATTTCACTTAAGATCCCAGACCTGAAGTGTGTGTGGGTGTGTGTTGGTGGCAGGGTTCAGGGGATAGGCTTGATGGAGTGAAGTCAAACCCCACCAGCTATGTGCTTCTTTAAGATTACTTGTGTGGTCCAAGAACAGATTAAAGGGCATTACTAAAATTCCCAGTAGGGATGAAGAACGGTGATTTTTTAATATCTTCTTTGGCCAAGAACAAAGAGATGGAATGGTCCTCACACCATATCACTGATAATTCATTTCATTCTCTGAGATATGAAGGATGAGGAGAAGGAAGCAAAGACTCAGAAAGTTAAATCTGTCAAAGCTTGCCCCTATCCTTTGGATGCTTCTAGAAAGTAAATTTTTCTCACCCATAAAGACAGTCTTTACTTCTTAAAAGAGAAATATGTACTCATTTAACATTTGAGTTTCTTAGATTATTATACAGAAATAAATGATAATGTTTAGCCACAAATCATAAGGCAGATAGAGTCCTGCCCAGTTCCAGGGGGCCCCTTATGGAGAGAAGGAAGACAATGATGAGAATGTATATTCACCTGTGGGCATGCAGTACGGTAAGTCCTCTATAAATGAATCTTCAAATTTTGAGCTTTCAAAGCTGTGACCATGCATTTGCATGTCCAATCCCATGTTAGTTCATATATCTGGCATACATTGTCATGTGATTATATCTTGTATAACTTGTGTTTTTGTGTACTTTAACCTACAGTGCTGTATATATACTGTACAGTATCTTTATTGGCTTCCCTGGTGGCTCAGAGGTTAAAGCGTCTGCCTCCAATGCGGGAGACCCGGGTTCGATCCCTGGGTCGGGAAGATCCCCTGGAGAAGGAAATGGCAATCCACTCCAGTATTCTTGCCTGGAGAATCCCATGGACGGAGAAGCCTAGTAGGTTACAGTCCATGGGGTCGCAAAGAGTCGGACACGACTGAGTGACTTCACCTTCACCTTTATTTCAAGGCCAGGATGTCTGGAAGCAAGCATAAAAGCAGATGTGACCCAGCTGGTACTGTACTGTACTTTACAAAGTATTGTAAAGTTAAAAACAGTATGAACAGCATGAAACAGCAAAAAAAAAAAAAAAAGACACTGAAACATGAACTTCCCAGGTCAGAAGCTGCCTAATATGCTATTGGAGAAAAATAGTGAAATAGCTCCAGAAGGAATGAAGAAGCTGAGCCAAAGCAAAAAAGCCACACCCAGTTTGGATGTGTCTGGTGGTAGAAGTCCAATATGCCAAAGAACAATATTGCATAGGAACCTGGAATATTAGGCCCATGAATCAAGGTAAATCTGAAGTGGTCAAATAGGAAATGACAAGAGTGTACATCAATACTTTAGGAATCAGTGAACTAAAATGGACCAGAATGCATGAATTTAATTCAGATGACCATTATAACCTACTATGAGCAAGAATCCCTTAGAAGAAATGTATTGCTCTTATAGTCAACAAAAGAATCTGAAATGTAGTACATGGGTACAAGCTCAAAAATGACAGGATGATTTCAGTATTTTTCCAAGGCAAACCATTCAATATCACAGTAATCCAAGTCTACACCCCAACCACTAATGCCAAAAAAGCTGAAGTTGAACAGTTCTGTAAAGACCAGAACCTTCTAGAACTAACACCCCCAAAAGATGTCTTTTTCATCATGAGGAACTGGAATGCAAAGGTAGGATGTCAAGAGATACCTGGAGTAACAGGCAAGTTTGACCTTGGAGTACAAAATGAAGCAAGGAAAAGGCTAACAGAGTTTTGCCAAGAGAATGCACTGGTCATAGCAAACACCCTCTTCCAACAACACAAGAAATGACTCTACACGTAGACAACATCAGATGGTCAATACCGAAATCAGATTAATTGTACAGAAACTCCATATAGTTATCAAAAGCAAGACTGGGAGCTGACTATGGCTCAGATCATGACCTCCTTATTTCCAAATTCAGACTTAAGTAGAAGAAAGTAAAGAAAACCACTAGGCTATTTAGGTATGACCTAAATAAAATCTCTTACAATTATACAGTGGAAGTGGCAAATAGATATAAGGGATTAGATCAGATAGACAAGAGTGCCTGAAGAACTATGGATGGAGGTTCATAACATTGTACAAGGGGCAGTGATCAAAACCATCTCCATGAAAAAGAAACATAAAAAGGCAAAATGATATCTGAGAAAAGAGAAGTGGAAAGCAAAGGAGAAAAGGAAATATATACTCATCTGAATATAGAGTTCCAAAGAATAGCAAGGAGAGAAAAGAAAGGATGCCTAAGTGAACAATGCAAAGAAATAGAGGAAAACAATAGAATAGGAAAGACTAGAGATATCTTCAAGAGAATTAGAAGTACCAAGAGAACATTTCATGAAAAGATGGGCTTAATAAAGGACAGAAATATATGGACCTAACAGAAGCAGAAGATATTAAGAAGAGGTGGCAAGAATACACAGAAGAACTATAAAAAAAAGATCTTCACAACCCAGATGTTATGATGGTGTGATCACTCACCTAGAACCAGACATCTTGGAGTGTGAAGTCAAGTGGGCCTTAGGAAGCATCACTACAAACAAAGCTAGTGGAGGTGATGGAATTTCAGTTAAGCTATTTCAAATCCTAAAAGAAGATGCTGTGAAAGGGCTACACTCAATATGTCAGCAAATTTGGTAAACTCAGCAGTGGGCACAGGACTAGAAAATTTCTGTTTTCATTCCAGTCCCAAAGAAAGGCAATGCCAAAGAATGTATAAACTACCATACAATTACCCTCACTTCACATGCTGGTAAAGTAATGCTCAAAATTATCCAAGCTAGGCTTCAACAGTACATGAACTGAAAAATTCCAGTTTTTCAAGGTGGATTTAGAAAAGGCAGAGGAACAAGAGATTAAATTTCTAACATCCATTGGATCATAGAAAGTGCAAGAGAATTCCAGAGAAACATCTATGTCTGCTTCACTGACTACACTAAACCCTTTGACTGTGAATCACAAGAAACTGTGGAAAATTCTTAGAGACAGGAATAGCAGAACACTTTACCTGTATCCTGAGAAATCTGTATGCAAGTCAAGAAGCAACAGTTAGAACTGGACATGGAACAACTGGTTCCAAATTGGGAAAGGAATATGTCAAGGATGGATATAGTCACCCTGTTTATTTAACTTTTTTTGATATTTTAAAACATTTTTATTTTATTGAAGTATAAAGGCCTGCTTATTTAACTTTTATGCAGAGTACATCATGCAAGATGCCAGACTGGATGAAGCACAACCTGGAATCAAGATTGACAGGATAAATGTCAGTAACCTCAGGTAAGAAGATAATACCACCTTTGTGGCAGAAAGTGAAGAAGAACTAAAGAGCTTCTTGATGAAAGTGAAAGAAGAGAGTGAAGAAGCTGGCTTAAAATTCAACATTCAAAAAACAAAGATCATGGCATCCAGTCCCATCATTGCATGGCAAATAGATGGATAAACAATGGAAACTGCAAACTTTATTTTTTGGGCTCCAAAATCACTGCAGATGATGAACACAGCCAGCAAATTAAAAGATGTTTGCTCCTTGGAAGATAAGGTATGATAATCCTAGACAGCATATTAAAAAGCAGATACATTACTTTGCCCACAAAAGTCCATATCAGCAAACTATGTTTTTTCCAGTAGTCATGTATGGATGTGAGAATCAGACCATAAAGAAGGCTGAGGTCTGAAGAATTGATGCTTTTGAACTGTGGTGTTGGAGAAGACTCTTGAGAGTTCTTTGGACTACAAGGAGATCCAACCAGTCAATCCTAAAGGAAACCAGTACTGAATATTCATTGGAAGGACTGATGCTGAAGCTGAAACTCCAAGACTTTGGCCACCAATGAGAAGTTTCTTCTCATTAGAAAAGAACTTAAGGCTGGGAAAGATTTAAACCACTAAGAGAAAGAGATGACAGACAATGAGATGGTTGGATGTCATCACTGACTCAATGACATGAGTTTGAGCAAGCTCCAGGAGATGGTGAAGGACAGGGTAGCCTGGCGTATTGCAGTCTATGAGGTTGCAAAGAGTTGGAAACAACTGAGTGGCTGGGCAACAACAACAAGAATGAAAATGTTTATTTATTTTTTTATGTATTGCTTTTGTGAAAATTGTTATAAGCCTGTTATGCTATATACTATACACTATAATACTGTATAGTCAATTGTGTATGTTGGGTACCTTGGCTAACTTTGTTGGACTTACAAATAAATTGGACTTATGAATGTGCTCTTGGAGTGCAGCTTGTTCATATCTAAGGGAATTACTGTATTCCACTCCTAAGACCAAGGGAACATTTCATGCAAAGATGGGCTCGATAAAGGAAAGAAATGGTCTGGACCTAACAGAAGCAGAAGATATTAAGGAGAGGTGGCAAGAATACACGGAAGAACTGTACAAAAAAGATCTTCACGACCCAGATAATCATGATGATGTGATGACTAATCTAGAGCCAGACATCTTGGAATGTGAAGTCAAGTGGGCCCTAGAAAGCACCACTACGAACAAAGCTAGTGGAGGTGATGGAATTCCAGTGGAGCTGTTTCAAATCCTGAAAGATGATGCTGTGAAAGTGCTGCACTCAATATGCCAGCAAATCTGGAAAACTCAGCAGTGGCCACAGGACTGGAAAAGGTCAGTTTTCATTCCAATATGCTTTTGTTGACTGTATAGTGCACTCATTATTGATTTATTGATCACTTGTTCTACTGCAAAGACTGGTATTCTGGTTTTATTATACACTGCTTCCAAGATCTGATTAAAAAACAAAAAACAAAACAAAACCAAATAAACTACCTTTCTAGTCCTATCTGCTACCGATTTTGTTAGATGCCCTTATAATAATTATAAGAAATTATTATTCTTTCATTATCTTTCTCTTTATCTATCTTTGCTCAGTCCTTTTTGACTGTTTGCAACCCCATGGACTGTAGGTTGCCAGGTTCCTCTGTCCGTGCGATTCTCCAGGCAAGAATACTGGAGCCGTTGCCATTTCCTCCACAAGAGGTTCTTTCCGACCCAGGGATCTAGGTGAATCTCCTGCATCTCTGGCATTGGAAGGCAGATTCTTTACCATTGAGTGACCTATCTATCTATATTTATCATCTAATTGCCTAATCAGTTGTTTCCTTTTGCTTATCTATGATGTCTTCTTTATCTTTCAAGATATAACCTACATGTAATATTTTCTGATTTTATTTCGTTTATGCCTTTGGTGAACACCCTTAGCCCTACCCTCACATATAGTCATTACCCTCTCTGTGTTCATTCAACTACTCTAAGTCACTTCATATCCTTTTTTCAAAAAAATCATTTATTTATTTTAACTGGAGGCTAATTACTTTACAATATTGTAGTGTTTTTTCCCATACATTGAAATGAATCAGCCATGGGTGTATATGTGTCCCCCATCATGAAATCCCCTCCCATCTCCCTCCCCATCCCATCCCTCAGGGTTGTCCCAGTGCATGGGCTTTGAGTGCCCTGCTTCATGCTTCAAACTTGCACTGGTCATCTATTTCACATATGGTAATATATATGTTTCAGTGCTAATATCTCAAATCATCCCACCCTCACCTTCTCCCACAGAGTCCAAAAGTCTGTTCTTTATATCTGTGTCTCTTTTGCTGTCTTGCATATAGGGTCATTGTTACCATCTTTCTAAATTCCATATATATGTGTTAATATACTGTATTTGTGTTTTGCTTTCTGACTTACTTCACTTTGTATAATAGGTTCTGGTTTCATCCATCTCATTAGAACTGATTCAAATGTATTGTTTCAAACAGCTGAGTAATATTCCATTGTGATATGTACCACAGCTTTCTTATCCATTTGTTTGCCTTGGACATTTAGGTTGCTTCCCCCTTTATATCCTTTCAAAGTTAGTGTACCTAGGCACTGAGCTTTTTCAAGGTAACCTTTGTATCCTACTCATTGAAACATCTTCGAACACTTAGTAAAATGTCTAATACATAGCAGGTGATCACTTGATAATATTTGATAAGTTATTTTAATCTTCTAGGCTCAAAATTTTGGAGTTAGCTTTAATTTAGTTTACTTTTTACCCTTCACTTCTAACTATCCCACATTCTGGTCTCTCTTTCACATTTTCAGTTTCAAAATTGTACATTTGAAAATAAAATTATTGTTAGCTAGCGTTCTCCTTATTATCTATGAATTAGATTTCTAACTCCAGAAAAAGTATTACTCTTGTGTCCTCAGAATCTATTCCTAACATCTTTTATCTGCAATCTCTTTTATGTACTTGGTATATTTTTTCCTATTGTTTGAATTAGGAATGGATATGTAACATATACTATCAAAATTGCAGGAAATTTCTTTAAGGTGGTTGCTGCTGCTGCTGCTAAGTCACTTCAGTCGTGTCGGACTCTGTGCGACCCCAGAGACAGCAGCCCACCAGGCTCCACTGTCCCTGGGATTCTCCAGGCAAGAACACTGGAGTGAGCTGCCATTTCCTTCTCCAATGAATGAAAGTGAAAAGTGAAAGTGAAGTGGCTCAGTTGTGTCCGACTCTTCATGACACCATGGACTGCAGCCTACAAGGCTCCTCCATCCATGGGATTTTCCAGGCAAGAGTACTGGAGTGGGTTGCCATTACCTGCCAAAATATATAAATGATTGTGATCCTCCTCAGTTTTATCAAAGATACCACGCTGACATCAGTAAGATCCTTCTTTACCATTCATCCCACTCAGATGACATCTTACAGATTAGAACACCATGGTATCATTGCATTTTTGTGTTCTAGCATATCACACTGCCACAATTTTTGGCTCACTACATCAAGGCTGTATATTGTCACCCTGCTTATTTAACTTATATGCAGAGTACATCATGAGAAATACTGGAGTGGAAGAAACACAAGCTGGAATCAAGATTGCTGGGAGAAATATCAATAACCTCAGATATGCAGATGACACCACCCTTATGGCAGAAAGTGAAGAGGAGCTAAAAAGCCTCTTGTTGAAAGTGAAAGAGGAGAGTGAAAAGTTGGCTTAAAGCTCAACATTCAGAAAACGAAGATCATGGCATCTGGTCCCATCACTTTATGGGAAATAGATGAGGAAACAGTAGAAACAGTGTCAGACTTTATTTTTTTGGGGCTCCCAAATCACTGCAGATGGTGACTGCAGCCATGAAATTAAATGACGCTTACTCCTTGGAAGAAAAGTTATGACCAACCTAGATAGTATATTCAAAAGCAGAGACATTATTTTGTCGACGAAGGTCTGTCTAGTCAAGGCTATGATTTTTCCTGTGGTCATGTATGGATGTGAGAGCTGTACTGTGAAGAAGGCTGAGCGCCGAAGAATTGATGATTTCGAACTGCGGTGTTGGAGAAGACTCTTGAGAGTCCTTTGGACTGCAAGGAGATTCAACCAGTCCATTCTGAAGGAGATCAGCCCTGGGATTTCTTTGGAAGGAATGATGCTAAAACTGAAGCTCCAGTACTTTGGCCACCTCATGCAAAGAGTTTGACTCATTGAAAAAGACTCTTATGCTGGGAGGGATTGGGGGCAGGAGGTGAAGGGGACGACCGAGGATGAGATGGCTGGATGGCATCAGGGACTCAATGGACGTGAGTCTGAGTGAACTCTGGGAGTTGGTGATGGACAGGGATGCCTGGCATGCTGCGGTTCATAGGGTCGCAAAAAGTCGGACTGACTGAGCGACTGAACCGAACGGAACTCCTAAGACAGGACAACATCCAGCTTCGCTGACAGATAAAATTATAGATACCAACATGAGATTACTTATGTCCAACCACTTCCGCTACAGAAAGATAAACATCTATTAGCAATTTTAAAGATCTCTTTTGAAAGTCTTTTATTTGTAAACATAAAAATATTCTTGTAATTATATCTAACTGAATTTCATTTCACAGTTAGTGTCTTTCTCCAGGCCTACATTGAATATTCTTAAAGAATATTCTTGAAAGCATCTCCAGGCCTAATTATAATATTCTGTATAGTAGAACTCCTAAAAAATTTTATTAGACTTTCTCTGAACCTTATTTTCTGTAACTGAAATTTTCAGTTTTTTAGGAGTTACAGATAAGTTTTTCTATACTTCATTTTTACTACTTTGTCTGAGTCAGCCAAGTTATTGCCTCTGCTAGCCTTCTCCTCTTCTGCAATGTTTTTCCATCCTCTTTGGGGCACTTTCATTCCTTTTGTCATCTGTGATGATGAAACTTTGGCATTCTTCCTTGCTTTCTTTTATTTATTTATTTTTTTCTCTTTGACTCTCATTAAATATGAGTACCTTAAATTTCTGACGTTGGCCTTCTGTATTTACTTGGTGTTTTCCCCTTGGGTAGCTGGATCTACCCCTGAGGCTTAGCTATCAGCACTGTGTTCATGCATCCCTGATGCACAAATCCAGCCCTGTCCATTTTCCTCAGCTTCAAAAAATCTCTTTGGAGATTCTTGTCTCTCTTCTGTCAAATGAACTTATGCCCTCTCTGTTCTACAAAATTCATTGTAGTCAGATCCAAATCTAAGACAGCCTTACAGTTCTGTGTTTCTTGTAGCTGTTTTTCACCCAAAATAGAAAGTAAACATGTATTGTTCCATTTTATTCTCCTCATTTGTCAGGTCCTGGCAATTATATCTTTCAGAATACTTCTCTTTTCCATCCTCATCTTTCATTTCTATCACTATTGGCATTCGTCAGCAGATCTGTTCTCCAACCACTAATGCCTTTCTCCTTTAGCATTTCTCAGAGTCCTGAAAGTTCCTGCTCCTTATAAAATTTAAATGTCTTCCATTGTCAGCACATCAGATGCTTAATTACGTGTTTGGACATTTTAAGAGATGGTCTCACCTTAATTTTTTGTGGCATTGTTATTCATAATATCTGTCCAAAGACACTATCCTTGGCAAGTTAGGCAGGAGCATATTCACATTTGTGTGGATTAGCTTTATCTTTTGTTTTCCCATCTTTTCCCTCCCTTTTCTATTCACATCTTCCTCTCCTTTACTGTTCATTTCAGTCTGTCATCTCCCTGAGTCAGATCAGGCAAATGGGTAAATATACCTTTTACCAATTTACACATAGGTAACAAGGCACTGATTGGAGTTATTACATTAACTAGTATCACTGCTAATTTCATGAATGCTTTTTTTTTCTTCTAAAAATATTGTAAAAATATTAGTTTAAGGAATGGAAATTATCAGGAAAATGGGAAAAAAAATCTCTAGAGAGAGGAGATTTGGGGGCTCGGAGAAAAATGCTATTTTTGGAATTTCAGGTCATACTGAGAACTCCTTGGACAGACAAAAGTTTAGGCTTCAGGATTTATAGGTAACTCAAAAGCTCGTTATGGTCAGCAAGAAACTCCCATAAAGATACACCAATTGACTCTAGTTAGCCTGGTGTACAATTCATTGTCTGAAGTATTGTTTCAGCCAGAGTATTTTGAAAGTGAGCTTAGAGCAGCTGTAAAGGCAAACTTTTTGAAATAATGATATTCTGTGATAGAGGAAGGCATTGGAATGGTGGGGGAGAGCCATTTAAGACTGAAGTCAATGCCTAGTGTTTTAGAAATGTTCTGGTCCTCAGAGAGTAGGCTTAGAACTGAATTTCTGACATTTATTCAGATACATAAAAGTTCCAAGGCGACAAGTGGGTTCCATATTTATTGATTTAGATATTTTTTCTTCCACTGAACACATTTGCTAATAGAATTTTGTTAGCTAATGTGGAATTCTATTGAAAATTGAGATATGTTACTTCAAATAAGACATATATTAAAAACTGGCCCAGTAGCCAAACAGCTTTAATCCTGCCCAACCTTAGAATATCATAGAAGAGAGTTTTGAACATTGTTTGTGATCATTGTTTGTGATCAGTTGCATCAAATAAGGAAACTTTCCTTTGTACATCTAGGGTCTGTGCAGCCCTGACTGGAATGCTTATATTGAGTTTATCAGATTAATTCAGGGGGCACAAATCCTATTTCTTTAATGTCCAACAAATTATGCCTTATATATTTTTGATTATTTATTTCTTTAAGCTAATAGCCCATTTCAATAATAAAGGGAATTTTCTAAATTTCTCTCTTTTATTTCTTTTATTATTTTAAGGCATACTGCTTTCAGATGCAATGATTTCTTTCCATTGTATTATTTCTAAGATTTCCATTTAGCATGTTAAGTTGTCAAGACTTTTAGTACAATTTTTTTTTTTTTCCCCTCCATTAAGAATAGATTTGATAAGTATAAATTATTGTTCCTAGGAAGCACTCTAAATGCAGGGGACATATCTCTAATGGAATGAAAATAATGCTACCTTCTTGTATAAAGCCTGGCAGAGTGGACACCCAATAAATATTTGTTTAGCAGGTATTTCATGAGTATGTCTGGAGGAATATATTGTGGGACAGAATGGTGAATACTTTAGGATATGTTGTTTAACATATCAAGATTTTAAAAGAAAATACACTTGAAATGCAGTTTTTTCTATACTCTATTTTATTAAGACCTTTTTATCCTGAAAAAAATAATTTATCATTTCCCTCTATAGAGGATGCATTAAGTCCCCTACATATGAAACTTCAGGTTGTGAAATTTCAAAGATATGAATGTGTGTTTGAATGTCTAATCACATTGTTAGTTCACATGTCTGGTGTATTGATTGTTCAAATTAATAGTATTACAAGTAGTATGCAATAAATTATTTTACTTAGATGTATGAATCTTACTAAGTTTATAGTGAGGTTACATCCAATAAACCCATTGTAAGTTGAAAATATAGTAATTCAAAACTGCATCGAATACTCCTAATCTATGAAACATCACAACTTAGCCTAACCTGCTTTAAACATGCTCAGAATATTTACATTGGTGAAGCAAATCATGTATTCAAAAGCCTGATTTATAAAAAGGTGTTGCATTTCTCATGTAGTTAATTCAATACCATGCTGAAAGTTAAAACAAACAAAAAACCAAAAACAGAACAGAACTGTTGGCTGGATCTCAAATGCTTGTAAGTATATCAGTTCTTTAGCCTCATGATCCTGTGGTTCACTGGGAGCTGAAGTGCCCAGAATCACTAGATATAGAACTATATATCACCAGTCCAAGAAAAGATCAAAGTTTCAAACTCTAAAAGTGAAGTTTCTACTGAATGTGTGTAGTTGTCTTGCCATCGTAAAGCTGAACCATCTGTAAGTAAGTCAGTTGAACCATCTGTAAATAAGTCAGGGACCATCTGTAAGTGCAAATCTACTACATTAGATCTTTCCTGAAACAGACTTCCTCCTCTTCTATTACTGCAATCTGTTTATCCAAGTGATCGAGAACTTCATTTATAGTGTTGAATTATAAATCAGAATGGAAAAGCTGTAACTAATCTTTCACAAATTCTTTGGCATTTAAAAATTATTAGATGCTTTATCATCAACATAGTTTGAGTTCTTTGGTCTTTCATCATAGTGTCAGGGTTACCAATCTTATTTTTTAATTGTAAAAATTAGGATAAATAAACAGTGGTAATACTACAGATAATCATCATATTAAAAAATGCCTACTTATGATGAACACATGTAAAGGTAAAATACTAGTGACATGTTTGTAACTAAAGTTGTTTAGATCTATATTCTCTGTCCTTGCTTGAAAAGGCATACATTTCTAGAAATTAAATAGACATAGACTTTAAAGATAATTTTGCATGATCTTTCCTTCATGGACATCTTTCCTTCATGAAAATTTGAGATATTGAGCATAAAATCAATTCTTAGCTTTCACAAGATGAAGTGTGACTACTTTTCAAATTATTTTCATTATTTGACAGCATTCAAAGAGGGAGACCTGGATTTGATTCCTGGGTTGGGAAGATCCCCTGAAGAAGGGAACAGCTACCCACTCCAGTATTCTGGCCTGGAGAATTCCATGGACTGTATAGTCCATGGGGCTGCAAAGAGTCAGACACAACTGAACAACTTTCACTTTCACTTCCCTCTTTGAATTACATTATTAAATGTTTGTTAACACATTTTATCCTTAAATCACATAATTAGAGATTCACATTTATAAATTAGCAGAATTTAGGCAAGTAAATAAGAATATATACATGGTGAGGGAAAGTTTTTGAGTTCTTAACTTCTTCTGAAGCAGTCTTTTTCTTTTACCCAATCATAGTTCTAATTTAATGACATTACAATAGTTTAAGGCCTTCCCTGGTGGCTCAGACACTGAAGCATCTGCCTACAATGCCTGAGACCTGGGTTCGATCCCTGGGTTGAGAAGATCCCCTGGAGAAGGAAATGGCAACCCACTCCAGTACTCTTGCCTGGAAAATTTCATGGACAGAGGAGCCTGGTAGGCTACAGTCCATGAGATCAAAAAGAGTTGGACATGACTTAGCAACTTCATAAGAGTTTAAAGTGAAAAGATTTTGCTTTTGAACTTCAGCAGTGATTACTAATGTCTAAGTGGCTGACTTTTGAAAAAGAGTAAGTTAACAAATATCAAAAATTTATATAAATTTTTTTTGTAATTCTGTGTCTTTTGTTTGTTTTAATTGATGACACTTCAAATAATGTAAGAAACAATAGGTAGGTCTTCTTGATTTTTATGTAGAGACATCATTGTTCATCCATCCATCAAACTTGTACTGAGTGACTGGCCAACCCCAAGGACAAGTGATGTTGGCAAGAATGCCTCTGATTTGAAAGTACATTTGTTAGTGGGGAGGGCTTCCCTGGTGGCTTAGATGGTAAAGAATCTGCCCGCAATGCAGGAGACCTGGATTCAATCCCTGGGTTCAGCGAGAAAATCTGGAGAAAGGAATGGCAACCCACTCCAGTATTCTTGCCTGGTGAATTCCATGGACAGAGGCTACAGTCTTTGTGATTGTAAAGACTTAGACATTTTCACTTTGTTAGTGGGGAAAACAAATATTCAGATAAACAGTTCCAATTCAGGTGTGTGAAAGCTTTTATAGAGGCATGAATGATGTTCTTCAAGACACAAAGAAAGAAAGATGCAAGTGTGTGAGCGTGTGTGATGAAGGATTTCAAACTAATTTCAGAGGGAGGTGGAACAAGGGAAGACATAAGAGAATTCCATGAAGGCATAGACTTGCTAGGAAACAGCAGGTCATTTGTTATGGCAGAAGTATACACTCCTGATGGTACATGAGGCTAGAAAGGCTGAGATTATAGCATAAAGAACTTAGTAATTTGATTTTTATGTTTATGGTGATGATAAACCACTGAGGTATGAAATGTATGGTATTATATAATCAGATTTTTGAAAGGATTGAGGATGTAGTTGTGGGCAGTGATTAGAGTCATGAAGACTTGTAATCTATGAAGATCTGATCAAATGTGGGGTAAGGGAGGTGGATAACCAAAGTTGACTCTATTATTGCTTAAATCAGAAGAATGACAGCTTGAACAAGAAAGTGTGTTATCTTTAATCACTCTCCAAAGCTTACTAACTTCCCTTCTGCAACCCCTTGCTTCCTTCCATGTACACAAAGCTGCCTATGTCAACAAAAACACATTGCAAATCTAGTTCTACTTTAAAAATTCTGTTTCATAATGGTTCTAAAATCCCAGGTAATGACCAATGTCTTTCATATTCATTTAGAAAACCTCAAAAACTGCAGATATCTAAAACCATTTGTAAAACCACAGAATATCAAGCTACATAGGAAAATCTTTCCTCAGACCATGACCATGAGAGAGTCCACGAGTGGAAGTTCCCAGACCTCCTGGGGCTGTTATCAAACCCACAAGTGGGTGTCATTTACTGTACCTTCATAGTTAAGGTTCCAGTGCAGCAAACCCCCAGTTAACATTATTTGTTTTCCATAAATGAGCATTGATATACATAAAACTACAAAAAAAATCTATAGTAAACAAATGAGGATATCAACTTATTTAAGATAAATGGAAACAGAATTTGTTTTTAAAAAAGAGACACATGAAGCCAATCATAACAGTGCTATTTACAAAGATGTGGTACATATATACAATGGAATTCTACTTGGCCAAAAAAAAAAAAGAAAGAAAGAAACAAATCTGAGTCCGTTCTAGTGAAGTGGATGAAACTAAAGCTTGTTATACAAAGTGAAGTAAGGTAGGTAGAAAGACAAAAACAAATATATAATATTAATCTATGGATATGGAATCTAGAAAAAATGGTACTGATAAACCTATTTGCAGGGGAGAAATGGATACTAGAGAAGAAACTGCAATCCACTCCAGTATTCTTGCTGGGAGAATTTCATAGACAGAGGAGCCTGGCAAGCTACAGACCTTGAGGTCTCAAAGAGTCAGACATGACTGAACGACTAACACTACTACTACTATGGAATCTAGCAAATGGTACTGATGAACCTATTTGCAAGGGAGGAATGGAGACACAGATGTAGAAAATGGTCTTGGGTACACAGTAGGGGAAGGAAAGAGTGGGACAAATGGAGAAAGTATTATCTATCTATCTATCTATCTATCTATCTATCTATCCTACCATGTGTAAAATAGATAACTGATGAGAAGTTACTGTATAACACAGGAAGCCCAGCCTGGCACTCTGTGATGATCTAGAGGTGTGGGATTGGGGACTGCAGGAGGTGATATATTTATCAGTTCAGTTTAGTTGCTCAGGCTTGTCTGACTCTTTGAGACCCCATGGACTGCAGGATGCCAGGCTTTCCTGTTCATCACCAACACCTGGAGTGTGCACAAAATTATGTACATCGAGTCAGTCATGCCATCCAATCATCTCATCCTAATTGTCCCCTTCTGTTCCTCCCTTCAATCTTTCCCAGCATCAGGGTGTTTTTCAATGACTCAGTTCTTTCCATCAGGTGGCCAAAGTACTGGAGTTTCAGCTTCGCATCAGTCCTTCCAATGAATATTCAGGACTGATTTCCTTTAGGATGGACTGGTTGGATCTCCTTGCACTCCAAGGGACTCTCAAGAGTCTTCTCCAGCACAACAGTTCAAAAGCATCAATTATTCAGCACTCAGCTTTCTTTATAGTCCAACTCTCACATCCATACATGACTACTGGAAAAACCATAGCCTTAACTAGATGGACCTTGTTGGAAAAGTAATATCTCTGCTTTTTGATATGCTGTCTAGGTTGATCATAGATTTTCTTCCAAGGAGCAAGCATCTTTTAATTTTAGGGCTTCAGTCACCATCTGCAGTGATTTTGGAGCCCAAGAAAATAAAGTATATCACTGTATTGTTTCCCCATCTATGCCATGAAGTGATGGGACCAGATGCCATGATCTTAGTTTTCTGAATGTTGAGTTTTAAGCCAGGTTTTTCACTCTCCTTCACTTTCATCAAGAGGCTCTTTAGTTCTTCTTTGCTTTCCGCCATAAGGGTGGTGTCACCTATGTATCTGAGGTTATTGATATTTCTTCTGGCAATCTCCATTTCAGCTTGTGCTTCATCCAGCCCAGAATTTTGCCTGATGTAACCTGCATATAAGTTAAATAAGCACTGTGAAAATATACAGCCTTGACATACTCCTTTCCCAATTTGGAACCAGTCTGTTGTTCCATGTCCAGTTCTAACTGTTGCTTCTTGACCTGCATACAGATTTATCAGAAGGCAGGTCAGGTGGTCTGATATTCCCATCTCTTTAAGAATTTTCCACAGTTTGTTGTGATCCACACAGTCAATGAAGCAGAAGTAAATGTTTTTCTGGAACTCTCTACCTTTTTCAATGATCCAACAGGTATTAGCAATTTGATGTATGTGTAATTTGGATGGTTTATATGATTGTACAGCAGAAAGCAACACAACATTGTAAAACAATTTCCCTCCAATTAAAAACATTTTAGAAAGAACAGTAAACATAACAAAACAAAACAAAAATAAAAATAGTATAGCAAATACAAAAAGAAACAGAGAAAGAAACCTAAAATCCATAAGTATTTTATCTGAAACATTCCAAGTCTCGAGGATTCAAGATTTAAATACTTTTTGCCTAACTAATTCTAGAATCACAGTGAAACAATTTGAACAGTCAAGAAATGAGACAGAATTTGAAGTAATATGAAGTGATAGCATTAGTTCATGTTTTCTTCATTGATTGAGAGCTAAATTAGTATCCTCTTCAACCAAAGGCAATTACAAATGTTAAGTAATTACTGAGAATTTGATGGTGGAAGCTCCTTGCATTTATTTTGAGTCATTTCCAAAGATTTCAAAAGGGCTAGAATAGAGTGGTTCTCTAGAAATATGGTAAGAGATGAAAATTTCACCGTCACGCACATTATAATGTAACTGTGATTACTTATGTATTCATGATTGTTGAATGGGAGGGAAATCTTTTGTATTTCTTATCATTTATTACATTTCATGGAGCTTGGTGACTTACTCTCTTTTTCATCTTCACTCACAATTAGTTTTCATTAATAGTGCTTTCACACCTAAAACTTGTCATTCTCCTTATTTCCTTTTTAAATTTCTTGCTCATGTAACCACCCCTATTGTCACACTGAATCCTGTGCTAATCTGAGCTCCACCCTTGGGAGGAGCTCCTCTGTGACCCACAGGGCTGGGTCACTGAGAGCACCTGGCAACATATGCTTTCCTTTTCCACTTAATTTCTTGACATTAATTTCAATAGGGGCTTCCCTGGTGGCTCAGAGGTTAAAGCGTCTGCCTCCAATGAGGGAGACCCGGGTTTGATCCCTGGGTCAGGGAAGATCCCCTGGAGAAGGAAATGGCAATCCAGTCCAGTATTCTTGCCTGGAGAATCCCATGGTTGGAGAAGCCTAGTAAGTTACAGTCCACGGGGTCGCAAAGAGTCGGACACGACTGAGTGACTTTTATTTTATAGTGACTTATTTTATAGCAATATAATATGTACATATAAAAATAATACATAAAATCATCTAAGATATATTCCCAGACTCTTAAGGAGGGATTAAGATTCACAATACCAAGGAATTGTATAAATTTCTTGTGTACCTCTAGAGGTTTGTTATGCTTTATTAAAAAATAATTGTTATTATTAGAAAATAGAATGAGTGATCTAATAATTATAAATTAATTAGCACTACACATTGCTAAAACATATGAACACATTTATAGGTAGTAACTAGTTTCAAGGATCTTGAGGGATTGATAAAGTTAAAAAAAATGATATAGTTCACTGTATAGTAAAAGTCATATTGCAAGGGAAGCATTTTACTTAAAAAAAAGATATAATGCTGTATACTAATTTCCTGTGTAAGATTACCATATGAAATTCAGAAGGAGCTGTTCAATTTAAATTTAATATAAATAATGAATATCTTTTTGTATGTATGCATGTAATATTTGACAGACATACTAAAAAGAAAATTCCATGTTGGTCTCAAATTCAAATGTAACCTGGTGTTCTGTATTTATATTTCCTAAATCTGGCAGCCTAATCCCTGTGCATGTTTATCATTAACTCTGATAACTTAGTATCATTATCTCTTATACCTCATTAGAAATTACCTCTGATACTGTGTTAGAAAGTGACTTAATTGAGAGATGTGTTTCCAAACATACTGGCCACAACAGTCACATTGTGAAACATTTCCAAATCACATTTTATTTACACAAAACATGATGTGTATGGAACTATAAGAGGTGGTAACCAAAACCATCCCTAAGAAAAATAAATCCAAGAAGGCAAAGTGGTTGTCTTAGAAGGCCTTACAAGTAGCTGAGAAAAAAGAGAAGTGAAAGACAAATGAGAAGGCGAAATATATACCCACTTGAATGCAGAGTCCTAGAGACTAGCAAGGAGAGATAAGAAATCCTTCTTCACTGAAAAATGCAAAGAAATAGAGAAAAACAATAGAATGGGAAAAACTAGAAATCTCTTCAAGAAAATTAGAGATTTAGGGGGACATTTCATGCAAAAATGGGCACAATAAATGAGAGAAACAGGAAGGACCTAACAGAGCAGAAGATATCAAGAAGTGGCAAGAATACATAAAAAGACTACACAAAAATTTCTGAAAGGCCCGGATAACCATGTTGATGTGGCCACTCACCTAGAGCCAGACATCCTGTACTGTGAAGTCAAGTGAGCCTTAGGAGGCATTATGACAAACAAAGCCAGTGGAGGTATGGAATTCCAGCTTACAATTTCAAATCTTAAAAGATGATGCTGTGAAAGTGATACAGTTAATATGCCAGCAAATCTGGAAGATTCAGCAGTGGCCACAGGACTGAAAAAGGTCAGTTTTTATTTCAATCCTAAAGACAGGCAATGCCAAAGAAATCAAATTACTGTACAACTGAATTCATTTTACCTGTTAGCAAGATTTTGCTCAATATCCTCCAAGCTAGGCTTCAGCAGTACGTGAATAGAGAATTTTCAAATGTACAAGCTGGATTTAGAAAAGGCAGAGGAACCAGAGATCAAATTGCCAACATATGCTGGCTCATAGAAAAAACAAGGGAATTAAAAAAAAAAAAAATCTACTTCTACTTCATGAACTATGCTAAAGTCTTTAACTATGTCTATCACAACAAACTGTGGAAAATTCTTAAAGAGATGGGAATGTCAGACCACCTTACCTGGCTCCTGAGAATTCTGTATGTGGGTTAAGAAGCAATAGTTAGAACCAGACATAGAACAACATACAGGTTCCAAACTGGAAAAAGAGAATGTCAAGATTGTATATTGTCACTCTGATCTTTTAACTTATATACAAGTACATTATGCAAAAATGCCAGGCTGGATAAATCATAAGCTGGAATCAAGATTGCCTGGAGAAATATCAACAACCTCATATATACAGATGATATCCCTTTAATGGCAGAAAGCAAAGAGGAACAAGAGTCTCTTGAGAAAGGAAAAAGAAGAGAGTGAAAAACCTGGCTTAAAATCAACATTCAAAAAACTGAGATCATGACATCCAGTCACCTCACTTCATAGCAAATAGATGGGGAAAAAGTGGAAACTGTGACAAAATTTCTTTCTTGGGCTCCAAAATTGCTGTGGATTTTGACCTCAGCTAAGAAATTAAAAGATGCTTGCTCCTTGGAAGAAAGCTATGACTAACCTAGACAGCATATTAAAAGCAGAGACATTACTTTGCTGACAAAGATCCATCTACTCAAAGCTATGATTTTTCCAGTAGTCATGTATGAATGTGAGAGCTGGACTATAAAGAAAGCTGAGTGCCAAAGAATTGATGCTTTCAAACTGTGGTGTTGGAGAAGACTCTTGAGAGTCCCTTGGACAGCATCCTAAAGGACATCAGTCTTGAATATACACTGGAAGGACTGATGCTGAAGCTGAGGCTCTAATATTTTTGCCACCTGATGTGAAGAACTGACTTATTTGAAAAGTCCTTGATACTAGGAAAGATTGAGGGCAGGAGAAGAAGGGAGTTACAGAAGATGAGATGGTTGGAGGGCATCACTGATTCAATGGACCAGAGTTTCAGCAAAGTCAGTGAGAGTAAAGGACAGAAAAGCTTGGTGTGATGCAGTTCATGGGATCACAAAGAGTCAAAGAGGTTTCGGTGACTGAACAGCAGCAACGTGGAACTACATGCCATTCTCAAGCAAAGGAATTTGGTTTAACTTCTTTCAGTATGTGGATCTCTTTATTGAATATAGGCAGACTTTGTCTTAATGGTCAGTTCCTTTCCTTGTGTGTAATCAATGAATCCAGAGTTTGACCACAACCTACTTAAGTCTGATAACCATGTTGCACATTGCTATTTGTGAGAATAATGTTACAAAGATTATGAGGAAATCCAACATTCAAAATGGGAGTGAAGACCAAATCAATAATCACAAATAATTATTTATACATATTGCAAAAGGTTTTTATACTTGTATTTTCCAGATATTCAATGTCTGAATTTTATTATATTTCAGCCATTTGCTAAACATAGGCATTAAACCATTAAGGTGACCAAATTCACATGTAAGAACTCACAAAGGTATGTATTTTCTTTTCACTTTATGGGATAAATATTTAACTTTATATCAATGTATGGAGACTTCATCTCAAAATTAGCCTTCTTTAAAAGTAAATGTGGTTTTGGTGACAAATTGTTCCTCTAAGAAAATCAAGGAAGAAATTTGATGTGTTATTTCAAAGAGATGAGGCAAAAATTTAAATTTTGTCAGGTAACAGAGAGACAGAGAGAGAATAAAAGTTCACTTGTATTTGAAACAAAAATGAGCTGTCATGCCAGAGACATGATGACACATATTGAAATACCCTGTCTCTGTCCGTGGCAGCTTTTCTTTTTAACTCTATGGTTCTCCACAGAAAACATTTGAAAATAATTGTTAAACAACAATCCCTACCAAGTTTATTAGTTTGTTAATTTAGATAACCCCAGAGGAGGAAATGGCTACCCACTCCAATATTCTTGCCTGGGAAATCCCATGGACAGAGGAGCCTGGTGGGCTGGTAAACAGTCAAACATTAACTGAGCAAGAGCATGGAATTTAAATAAAATGTTTTGTGTTATTTTTTCTTCATTCCTGATATTATTTATTAATCATGTAAACTTGCAGTAAGTACTTTAAGGCTAAAACTTAAACAAATTATATGTATCTTATTTCTGTTTTCAGTGAAATACTTCAACATATATAGAACAAGTGAGATAATATAAAATACTCAGGTTAAAAGACTGACATATATTAAAAACTTAGAGTGATTTTTTTCTTTTATTATTCATATGATGAACTTTCAAATGCAAGTTTCATAAAAATCACACTGCTAGAGTTTATGTAAAACTTCTCTTTCTCTTTTTAGGAGTTGAACCTAAGTAGGCTGCTATGCTGAATACTGGAGGATAAAGTGCCATAGCTGTTTTGTTAGTGTGATTTTAGTTTTTGGAATATTTTCTTGTTCTTCTAACAGTTAAATTCAAATTTTTATATTTGTATTTTCATTGCTTTACTTACATGATTACTTCTCCCTAGGAATGCTGGGCAGGGTGAGATGAGATCAAAGTAGCCTAACATGCGACTTTATATCAGAAATTCTGTTGGAGAGTGTTTAAATTTTCACTTTTATAATCTCTGGCTTCAGTTTGACCTCGCAGAAACAAAAAGTGCCAGTGAAGATGACACAGTTACTAGTATATTTAATTTAAAAAATAAAATAGTGCTCACTTCTGCAGCACGTATACTAAAAAATAAAGTAAAATCACTTGATTAGTGAATAGTAGTTCCATTTTTAAGCTCTTTTTTTTTTTGGTTATGAAATAATAGCTCCTAGTGACATATCTTATTCATATCTTTGTTCTCACTCTCTCTCAAAAAAATCTTAAAATTTTAATCATAGATATGTTCTTGTTCAACAAGGTAAGGTAATTTTTTTTTTTTTGGTATAGATAATATTTTGTGATTACACCAACAGTACTAAAACCACTTTTGTAAAATGAACACTGGATGAAGAGACAGCAGTTGATTTTATCTATTATTATGTGATCAGTTCATGAAGGAAAAACAAAATCAGTCACTATTTTGGCTAAGGCCTTTGAAAGAAGCTTCATTTTTTGTAAGTTAACAACCTAAACATTTTTGGATTACTTTGTATCTAATTTTCCCATTTTGTATTTGGAAATGATGTACCAAATGTATATTTATTGTTACACTACTTGTACTTCCCATTGTGTACTGAGGAAGGAAAATGGTTGTGATGGTAATATCTTTGTGATTTTGACCCAGTTGCCTTATCAAACAGAAGGTAGCAACTGGAGTCAAACAGGCATCTATGTGGAAGTAAAGCCTATCCTAGAAGTCAGAAAGTGGGACCAGTATGATCATGGCTTCATGTTTTCCCAAGAGTGTGGAGGCTATTTAAAACTATTTAAAATGTTTTCTTAAAAAAAAAAAATCTGAAATGGGTTTTTCAGCTCTTCCAAGGTGAGTTTCTTGTTTAAGTTATGTAGCCATGAATACTCAGAACCTTGGTTACCCAGTTCCTGTGATATGTCATAAAAGTATCGGTGTCCAGAAACACTATAGGACACCCTATTTCCTGTGAATTTTTTCTACTCCAGTGAATTAGTTAGACTATTTATCTTTCTTCATCTTCTTTAGCTTAAGGACTAGAGTAAAAGCAAACTGAATGACCTCTTAAATCACTTTCCATTTGGTCTACACTCAAATGTGCATCAGAATTCTGAGATGAATGAATTTCCAAAAATATTTTGTCTTATCTCACATACAAATTAAGTTTTGTTTTGTTTTGTTTTCATCTGTGAGGTGATTTGGATAGTTATCCATTCAAAACCTAATGATCTCCCTCCTCCATTTCAGTATCTTCAATTTCTAATTCATTGCTAAGTCTCTTCAATAAAGTTGTTTTTAGTTTTAATTGTTGAATCCAGTTTTTTTTTAAAGTCATTCTCTTACTTAATCTCAAGTTGAGCTTGACTTTTAATAATTCTGTTTGAACCAGAAGTAATTTCTGAATGTTCTGTTTACAATAGAATAATTCCTTGCTGAGGAAAATAATGAACATGCCTGCATGTTCAGTTGTGTCTGACTCTCCGTGACCCCATGGACTGTAGCTCACCAGGCTCCTCTGTCCACGAGATTTTCCATGCAAGAATGTTGGAGTAGGTTCCCATTTCCTCTTCCAGGGCAGAAGGTGGATTCCTTACCACTGAGCTGCCTGAGAAGCCCCTGAGAAACATAATATTCTAGACTACATAAGAATTCAAAATCTTACTCATGGAATAGCATAGAAAAAGTAGCAATTCACCTAATTAAAGAAGCTAAAATATCATAAGGTTGGCATTTCAAATTAATGGAAAGAAATGAATTATTCAGAAAAAGATGTTGAAAAAACCGGCTAACGATTTGGAAATAGAATAAAATTGGTTAATTCCCTGTGACATAAATCAAAATAAACTCCCAGATGGATCATAGATTTATGTTCAAATATTGAAACTGTTTATTACACTTGTCAAATTGGCCCAGAAAATAGAAGGTTGGATTTTATTTATTTATTTATTACAAATTTAGGTACATTTTAGGAACAGGTATGAGGCCCTTTAAGATATAAATTCAGACTTCTGGTTTAATTTTAAATTTATTAAAATTTATCTTTTCTAATATTATTAGCCCCATTATACTAAGTGATTAGTGAGGAAGCCAATGGATAAAACTGGAACAAATATTTCTATTTTCCTATTCCTTATCTCATGCTATGAGATATTGGCTATGAAGCCAATATGAGATACTAGCTATGAAGATATTGGCTGTAATTTTGTACTCCTAAAAATTTCCCTGGTTCTTTAGAACAAAATTGATGATTACTAAGAGAATCATTGAGCTATTATACAATACTTTGGGGAATAAAGGGAGGGCTTAATGGATGTCTTCTAAAAGCTTTTATGAAACTGAAAGTGAGGTCGCTCAGTCATGTCTGACTCTTTATGACCCCATGAACTGTGGCCTACCAGGCTCCTCTGTCCATGGGATTTTCCAGGCAAGAGTACTGGAGTGGGTTGCCATTTCCTTCTCCAGGGGATCTTCCTAACCCGGGGATCAAAACCAGGTCTCCCTCATTGTAGGCAGAGGCTTTACTGTCTGAGGCACCAGAGGAGTCCTAAAAGCTTTTACATCTCAAGACAATATGAAAGAAAATGTTTTTCTTATAATCAACCTGAATACTCAAGGGCACCTGGATTCAGATGTTTCTGAATGTCCTAATTACAATATATTATTATCTCTATCGTGGCATATAATCTTTGGGAGCATAAGCATCATTTATTGTGGTGCAAAAATACATAATGACATAGAGTAGTGAGATTGATTACCTCAAATATTCAAGCAGAAGCCTGATTGTGTCATGATTGTTTTTAATCTGTTCAGTTCATTCATGCACATAAGTATTGAATAACTAGCTACTACATGATTTTCTTCTTAAGGGCTAGGTGTTTTCCATTAGTTGCTAAGTGGTGCCTGACTCTTTTGTGACCCCATGGACTGTAGCCCACCAGGCTCCTCTATCCATGGTATTTCCCAGGCAAAAATACTGGAGCAGGTTGCCATGCTACAGCAGATCTTCCTGACCCAGGGATTAAACCTGTGTCTCCTGCATGGCAGAAGATTCTTTACCACTGAGCCATCAGGCAAGCCCAAGGTCTGGGTGTGCAAGTCATAATACTATCCCTCCAAGAGCTTCTATTAAAAGTCAAGATTATGTAGCATAGCAAGTACTCGAATAGAGATAAAAGATGTTGCAGGAGCACTGATCCAAGACTGGTGAATGAAAGAAGACTTCCCTGAGGAGGTGATGCCAAAGTTCAGTCATGAATGATGACTACGGTTGTCAGCCGAAACATGAAGGTAGGTGAAGTGTGCAGGAAAGACATCACCAGACAGAAGAAAAATATGTTTATAGGATGAGTATAGAGTATTTAGAGGAACTCAGAGGGATTAAGTAGGTTGGACTAGAATATGCCATGCTGAAGAGAAAATGGCAACCGACTCCAGTATTCTAGCCTGGAGAATCCCATGGACAAGAGGGATCTGGTGGGCTACAGTCCATAGGGTCTCAAAAAGTCAGACACAAGTCTATGACTGAGCACATATGGATGCAATGCTGAGAGGTGACCAGAGAGGAGATTAAGGCACCTGGATCATACATAATGTTAAACTTATCACTGTAGCATAAGGGCACCATTAAATACTGCTATATAGCCCTCTCCTGTCAGAGGGTGTGCAGTGTGTGCCACCTGGGTTACCTGGCACATATGGCAGGCTTTAGAAAACCTGGTTGCTGCTTATTCTTCTGAGATGATTTGAACTAATTGCAAATGCCCCACTCTTTGGCAAGCCTCAGTGACACCCATATATTACATCTCTCTGACTTTCAGTTACTGGAAGATTATCACCTCATCACCAGCTGCACGTCCTTCATCTGGCCCAGTGTCTCCTATTTTCTTTCCTCCTTCACCTATTGATTTTTCCCCTTGGGCCTCCTAGCTTCTAAACTCTCACAAATCACTGTGTTGCATGAACTAAATTTCATTTACATGGAGTTTGTTTCTTTTCCCTCATATCCGATATCTCATGAAAGATACATAAAGATATATATATATATATATATATAGCCAATCCTATGTTGAAATCATTTGTAATCTTTCCTCTTTTAATCCCTGGCATCATCAGCACTAAGGACATCTGGGTGTACTACTGTGCTTACTAATATTTTTCCTAATGCTGCAATTTACTCATAATTTTGACTCTGCTCATCCTGTTTCCTAGCCTTCTAGATCCTTGAACTCTTCACTTTTATCCGTCTCAGTCACCCACTGGCATGATTACAACTATTCCCTTTATTATCATCAATCTTCAGTATCTCAGTTTTAATGAGTTTGTACTCAGACCACCGCCTACAACTCCCTTTAAGTAGGAGCAGTATTACCACCTAATCAGTCCTCCTGGTGCATTTTCCTGAAGGGCCTCACCATGTATCATCACTTTCCTGTTTCACTGTCCTCATCATGAACACTTCCTTGCAAATGCCCTCAACTCTCTCGTGCCTCAAAAACACTAAACTGATCTTTTGGTCACAATGTTTTTCATTACAAGTGTCAGGAACACAACTTTACTCATTTGAATATAAAAAGAATTCTGTTTCTCACAATTTGGAAATCCAAAAATCCAGAACAGCTGGATCCAAAGGTTCTAGAATGTTCAACAGGTTCTGTCTATCTCTACTCTGTCTTCCTCTGTAAGAGTGTTATTCCCAAGCAGTGAGTATGACTCCCTAATAACACTAGACCAAAACAGTCCTTAAAATCCATGGCCTTAGGGGAAGGAGATCTCTTCAGTCACTAGTGTGACCCTGATGCTTCTTGCATTATATGTCATCTTTACATCAATCACTATGGGCAGATTCAGTGTTGTTAAGAATTCAGTGAAGTTCCTTGGTGGCTCAGACAGTAAAGAATCTACCTGTAATGAAGGAGATGAAGGTTTGATCCTTGGGTGGAGACGATCCTCTGCAGAAGGGAATGGCAACCCACTCCAGTATTCTTGTCTGGAAAATCCCATAGACAGAGGAGACTGGTGGGCTACAATCCATGGGGTCACAAAGAGCAGGACATGACTTCTCCAAGGGATCTTCTTGACTCAGGGTTGAACCTAGGTCTCCTGTATTGTAGGCAGATCTTTACTGTCTGAGCTACCAGGGAAACCCAAACCTTAGTTTACTCAATGCTAAGTTGAAGATAATTATGAAATGTGTATACCAGTAATCTTTCTTGTAGAATTTTTGAGAGGATTAACTAGGATGATTGATGTATATACTTAGTATGATTTCTGTGCACATTAAATATCCACTAATCCATTAAATCTCATAATTTATTATGAGATAGGACAATATTCCTTCAATTAACTTTTATTTTAAGGTTTACATTTTTCCTATTCTTTCATTTCTATACTAACACAAATTTAAGAAACATTGTGTAATTTTTTTTGGCATTTTATTTGAGGCTCATTTGGCTCAGCTGGTAAAAGAATCTGCCTGTAATGCGGGAGACCTGGGCTCGATTCCTGGGTTGGGAAGATCCCCTGGAGAAGGGAAAGGCTACCCACTCCAGTATTCTGTCCTAGAGAATTCCAAGGACTATACAGTCCTTGGGGTCGCAAAATTGGAAACGACTGAGCAACTTTCACTTTCACTAAACCCATGGGTAAACTAGATGAAAACTTTGAATTCCCCCCCAAACTTCGTGTGTTTCTTACTTTTATACTTCTAAGTAAAATTAGAAGAGCCTTTATATCTTTAATATCTATTTATTGACATAAAATAGTATTTGTTATCTTTGAAAATAGGATCAGTTTTTCAAATCTTACTTTTAGTTGATTATTGCTAATAAAAAGTTACTGCATTTTAAGAGTGCACTTTGCCATTTGTCACCTTCCGTTTCTTTTAAGCTCTAAGCAGCTTTGTGCTATTGGCTGGATTATCAGGTAGACTGTTGTGTGCAGAGATTTTACAGTATAAGTGTTTTATTTCATTTTCTTTGATTAATTTAAAAAACTACAAAAGCATTTTGATAGACTATACATTAGTGCAGGAATTGTTTCCAATTCAAACTGTGGCTCTAACTTCAAAAACAGGGCAAGACTGTAAAAACTTATTTTCTTTTTGCTTTGCCACCTATGGAAAAGAATATACAATTGTATTATTTAAATTATCAAAATTCAAAGTTCAAATTATTAAATTATATAATTATTGAAATTATTAATTAGTCATCTAAATAATAAATGATTATATAACTTTTAAATTATTAAAATATTGTATTAGTAAAGTTGTTAAAATTCAAATTTTAAATTAAATAATTTAAATAAGTATTTAAATTATTAAAATTCCCAATTTAAATTTGGGAAAGGAGTACATCAAGGCTGCATATTGCCACTCTACTTATTTAACTTATGTGCAGAGTACATCATGTGAAATGCCAGGCTGGAAGAAGCACAAGCTGGAATCAAGATTGCTGGGAGAAATATCAATAAACTCAGAATCGCAGATGACACCACCCTTATGGCAGAAAGCAAAGAGGAAATAAAGAGCTTCTGGATGAAGGTGAAAGAGGAAAATGAAAAAGCTGGCTAAAAACTCACTATCAAAGAAAACGAAGATTATGGCATCTGGTCCCATCACTTCATGGCAAATAGATGGGGAAACAATGGATACACTGACAAACTTTATTTTCTCGGGCTCCAAAATCACTGAAGGTGGCAACTATAGCCATGAAATTAAAAGATGCTTGTTCCTTGGAAGAAAAACTATGGCAAACCAAGTCAGTTTATTAAAAAGCAGAGATATTACTTTGTCCACAGAGGTCCGTCTAGTCAAAGCTATGGTTTTTCCAGTATGAATGTCTGAGTTGGACCATAGAGAAGGCTAAACACTGAAGAACTGATGCTTTTGAGCTGTAGTGTTGGAGACTTTTGAGAGTTCCTTTGACTGCAAGGAGACCAAATTAATCATCCTAAAGGAAATCAATCCTGAATATTCACTAGAAGGACTGATGCAGAAGTTAAAGTTCCAATACTTTGTCCCTCTAATGCAAAGAGATGAATCATTAGAAAAGATCCTGTTGCTGGGAAAGATTGAAGGCAGGAAGACAAGAGGACGACAGAGGATGAGATGGTTGGATGGCATTCCTGACCAATGGACATGAGTTTGAACAAGTTCTGGGTGATGGTGATGAACAGGGATCTGGTGTGCTGCAATCCATGGAGTCACAAAAAGTTGGCCATGACTCAGAGACTGAACAACAACAAATTTTTCATGTAATAAATTATTCTAATTAAATACTCAAAATATAAACTATTTTTGAATTTCCAGAATAATGTATACATATTTGGATATCTGGTTCATGCTCTATAAAACTGATTTTAATTTGATAATATTCTATTTAAAATTTTAGCTTATGGTCAAAATTAATATTAGTCTGTGGAATTTTTATTTTTACTTTTTGCTTTTGATATCCAAGTAATCTTCTTTATGCACAATGGTTAAAGAGGTGTTCTGTAGTCTTCTGCACTTTGGAATATTTACATAATATAGGAGTTACATCTTTATTGAAACTTTGATAAGACAAAGTAACTATTAGTGTCAAAGAACATTTTTGGTGGCAATTGTTGGACAAAAATTTTAATTACCTCCTGCATGTTTTAGCCATTTCAGTTTTTTTTTCTTTTTTCCAATCTGATTAAATTTTTATATTTTCTAAGGGAAACTGAAAATCGAAAAGCAAAGGAGAAAAGGAAAGATATAAGCATCTGAATGCAGAGTTGCAAAAAATAGCAAGAAGAGATAAAGCCTTCCTCAGCAATCAATGCAAAGAAATAGAGGAAAACAACAGAATGGGAAAGACTAGAGATCTCTTCAAGAAAACTAGAGATACCAAGGGTACTTTTCATGCAAAGATGGGCTCGATAAAAGACAGAAATGGTATGGATATAACAGAAGCAGAAGATATTAAGAAGAGGTGGCAGGAATACACAGAAGAACTGTACAAAAAAGATCTTCACGACCCAGATAATCACGATAGTGTGATCACTCACCTAGAGCCAGACATCCTGGAATGTGAAGTCAAGTGGGCTTTAGAAAGCATCACTACGAACAAAGCTAGTGGAAGTGATCTTCCAGTTGAGCCATTTCAAATCCTGAAAGATGATGCTGTGAAGTGCTGCACTCAATATGCCAGCACATTTGGAAAACTCAGCAGTGGCCACAGGACTGGAAAAGGTCAGTTTTCATTCCAATCCCAAAGAAAGGAAATGCCAACGAATGCTCAAACTACCACATTCATCTCACACACTAGTAAAGTAATGCTCAAAATTATCCAAGCCAGGCCTCAGCAATACATGAACCATGAACTTCCAGATGTTCAAGCTGGTTTTAGAAAAGGCAGAAGAGCTGGATATCAAATTGCCAACATCCGCTGGATCATGGAAAAAGCAAGAGTTCTAGAAAACCATCTATTTCTGCTTTATTTACTATGCCAAAGCTTTTGACTCTGTGGATCTCAATAAATTGTGAAATATTCTGGAAGAGATGGGAATACCAGACCACCTGACCTGCCTCTTGAGAAATCTGTATGCAGGTCAGGAAGCAACAGTTAGAACTGGGCATGAAACAACAGACTGGTTCCAAATCGGAAAAGGAGTATGTCAAGGCTGTATATTATCACCCTGCTGATTTAAGTTATATGCAGAGTACATCATGAGAAACGCTGGGCTGGAAGAATCACAAGCTGGAATCAAGATTGCCAGGAGAAATATCAATAACCTCAGATATGCAGATGACACCACCCTTATGGTAGAAAGTGAAGAGGAACTAAAAATCCTCTTGATGAAAGTGAAAGTGGAGAGTGAAAAAGTTGGCTTAAAGCTCAACATTCAGAAAACTAAGATCATGGCATCTGGTCTCATCACTTCATGGGAAATAGATGTGGAAACAGTGTCAGGCTTTATTTCTGGGGGGCTCCAAAATCACTGCAGATGGTGACTACAGCCATGTGATTAAAAAATGCTTACTCCTTGGAAGAAAAGTTATGACCAACCTAGATAGCATGTTGAAAAGTAGACACATTACTTTGCTGACTAAAGTCCGTCTAGTCAAAGCTATGGTTTTTCCAGTAGTCATGTATGGATGTGAAAGTTGGACTGTGGAGAAAGCTGAGAACCAAAGAATTGATGCTTTTGACTGTGGTGTTAGAGAAGACTCTTGAGAGTCCCTTGGACTGCAAGGAGATCCAACCAGTCCATTCTGAAGGAGACGAGCCCTGGGATTTCTTTGGAAGGAATAATGCTAAAGCTGAGACTCCAGTACTTTGGCAACCTCATGTGAAGTTGACTCATTGGAAAAGACTCTGATGCTGGGAAGGATTGGGGGCAGGAGGAGAAAGGGACAACAGAAGATGAGATGGCTGGATGGCATCACTGACTTGATGAACATGAGTCTGAGTGAACTCTGAGAGTTGGTGATGGATAGGGAGGCCTGGGGTGCTGTGATTCATGGGATCACAAAGAGTCGGACATGACTGAGTGACTGAACCGAACTGAACTGAAGGAAAACTGTTAAATTTATGAACATATTAATTTTATTCTTCCAGAATTTTAAATAGAATATCATTTTGAAAAAATATTCCTTTCTGTATGTAACACATTTTATGTTTCTAAAACTACTAAAAATGTTATATTTTATTATTCATTTTTACTTTATCAATTCCATTTTCTTTTTTTCTAATGTTAATTTATATACTTATTTTTTTAATCTTTGTACTCTGTTTTATTTTGTTTCTATAATTTATTCAATGATTAGTTCAGTTATTTTTTCTATTAAAAATATTTTAAGTCTTTTTTAAGTCTTATAACATTAGAAATTTGGCTGCATCCTTTAATTTTTATATATTTTAAATTTTGGCTTTTTCCTCCTATATATAACAGATATATAGATCACATTTTACAATGAACATATATTTTAATAACCATGTAAATATCTATATTAATTTTCAGGTAGAATCGAATACTAATTTATAGTGACAAGAACTGTGAATGGGCCTAACTAATATACTCTTACCTTTATGTATGCATATGTATATGCAGATTTGGGTAAGTCTCTGTGTTGTTTCTCTGTGGGTTTATTTTTACCCTCTCTAACTCATTATTTAATTTAAATCTTGGGAAGAGGTAGGAATATAGCAACTAGATTGTGTGAAATACAATTGCTCCAAGTGTGTAGAATCAAGCAACTATTTTGTTTTAACCCCTCGCCACAGTGTGTGTGTGTGTGTGTGTGTGTGTGTGTGAGAGAGAGAGAGAGAGAGAGAGAAACAGATTGAAATGAATTAATCCGTATTGATTTTTTTTAATACAAGTTAGGTTTTCAAAAACTCTTGCTATAAAAAGGGAATCCAAGAATAACTTTATCTGCTGCTACTCAGCTATATTTTATGTCTAAAACATATACTGAAATGTTACTAATGGATCCTTAGGAAAACATACTAACGTATAACTTCCAGTCACACTGTACCATATTTGAAAGTTTTTGAAAGTGAACTCTGAAATAAGCTAACATTATGCCAATTAATTCAGGAATTATTTTAGCATTTGATTAATGGCATATGCTTGATGTATAATATAATTTTCAAATTCATAGTATATATTAAATTTTAACTATTAAATCAGTTTAGTGAACCTAGACAGCATATTAAAAAGTGGAGACACTACTTTACCAACAAAGGTCAGTCTAGTCAAGGCTATGGTTTTTCCAGTGGTCATGTATGGATATGAGAGTTGGACTATAAAGAAAACTGAGTGCTGAAGAATTGATGCTTTTGAACTGTGGTGTTGGAGAAGACTAACCAGTCCATCGTAAGGAAATCAGTCCTGAATTGGAGTGACTTATGCTGAAGCTGAAACTCTAATACTTTGTCCACCTGATGCGAAGAGCTGAATCATTTGAAAAGACCCTGATGCTGGGAAAGATTGAAGGCAGGAGGTAAATGGGACAACAGAGGATGAGGTGGTTGGATGGCATCACTGACTCAATGGACATGAGTTTGGGTAAACTCTGGGAGTTGATGATGGATACGGAGCCCTGGCATGCTGTGGTTCATGGGGTCACAAAGAGTTGGACACAGCTGAGTGACTGAATTGAACTGAACTGACTGAGTGAACTAATATTAAGCTTTCAATCTTTTCTTCTAACGTTGCTTAGTTTTCTGTTCTTTTTTTTAAATTAATTGTTATTTTTCAGTTTGTTTTGCTTTACAATACTGTATTCGTTTTGCTATACATTGACATGAATCAGCCACGAGTGTACATGAACTCCCAATCCCGACCCACACCATCTCTCTGGACTATCCCCGTGCCTCAGTCCCAAGCATCCTACATCCTGCATCGAACCTAGACTGGTGATTCATTTCACTTATGATATCATACATGTTGCACTGCCATTCTCCCAAATCATCCCTCCCTCTCCCTCTCCCACTAGATGTCCATCAGCAGATGAATGGATAAGAAAGCTGTGGTACATATACACAATGGAGTATTACTCAGCCATTAAAAAGAATACATTTGAATCAGTTCTAATGAGGTGGATGAAGCTGGAGCCGATTATACAGAGTGAAGTAACCCAGAAAGAAAGACATCAATACAGTATACTTACACATATATGTGGAATTTAGAAAGATGGTAATGATAAACCTGTACGCGAGATAGCAAAAGAGACACAGATGTATAGAACAGCCTTTTGGTCATAGATTTTTTCCCAAGGAGCAAGCGTCTTTTAATTTCATTGCTGCAGTCATTATCTGCAGTGATTTTGGAGCCCCCCAAATGGACTACCATTAACTTAAATTTTGATATGAAAGTTTAGTAACTTTTCTGTAAACCGTATGCCCAAGTTCACTTCCTGAGACACATTCTGGAAAGGTGTTTTCACTCTAAAACTTTCTTTAGTCTGTACCATAAGTCACTGATAATAAGTTACAAGAGAAAATCTGTCAATAATCAGTTATGTTTTATTTTCTGGTGTTTCACTTGTGATCTCAATCAGAAATGATTGAAATGTTTCTATTTCTTTGCCTCTGCTTGAAATGGACATTTTCCACAGAGGCATTTAATCCTGGACTAATGAAATCAGGTAATATTATTCTTGAGAATCCTCTATATATAATAATAATCAAGAGAAAGCAAGATTAAAGTATGAATGGTATGTTTTTGTTTTTTTTCAGTTTATATTAGGATGATGATGCCTATTGCCTTCCTTTGTATAGTCACATTGAATATGGTATTTCTTTCAACTTTGCCATTGGAAATATCTAATGGCAAGTACCTGTTCATCAAATAGGGCTCAAACGTCTTAGTAAAGAAAAATGAAAATCAAGTGCATTTAATTCTTAATTTTCATAAGGTAATGTGCTCTGAGTAAGATGACTTATCCGGTTCTGTTTCAGTTCTGTAGCTGTGAAATGGTAAGAAAGAAAATAAAACCTGCAGACTGATTGTGGCTTTAAAAATAAAAACTCCTGAATACATTTTAGCAAAATGTTTATAATGCAGTTTCTTAAACAAAGGCATAATTTGAAATGGAAGCAAACCTGACTGTTCCAAATATTTTAGGAATTGTCATATTGCTATCTCTTTAGTATACACACCTGTACCTGAAATTTGATATAAAAATAAATGTTTATTGGTAATTAGTTATTCAAGTGATGGATGTAATCTGAAAAGTCTCATAGATAGATAGATAAATAGACATATAATTGAGATGTGCTGCTTATTGGGAAACACTGGAAGGCATCTGTCTTCTTGTCATGCATTCTGTAAGACGCATGGTACAAAGTCAACTGGGTTTTTTCAGTTGTATATGGGAATACATTCCAATTTCTTGCTGTTGAGTTTACAAGTAGAATTTCAGTGACCCTGCAGTCACACCTTTATGAGTCCAGCCTTTCAAGCCCATCCACAGAGACTGTGAATATTCATTACCTTCCCTTGCAACTCCTCCTCTACCTCCACTATGGCAGTTCCTCTACCACAGCCAGAGAGGACAACCACCACCCAGAACCCCAGAGGTGAACCACAGAAGGCTTCATTGCCTTCTGATGTATTGTCTGTACAGTCAGGTTTAGAGATTCCAAAATTCTCAACCAGTCATCTTCCTATATGACTCCAAGTAAAACCGTCATACCTAATAGGCTTTGCAGAGACTTCTCCCGATCTTTAAAGTCTTTATAGAGATTACAGTTGAGGAAATTGTTACCAAGTCAAATGAAATAAAATAATTTATTACATAAATTAACCATCAATTCCAAAGCCTACCCAAACAGATTCTAAGTTCAGCTGGAGATGGGTAAAATTGGATCAAGGGTCTGTGTCTATGGTAGAATAAGAATTAAATACCCGTTATGCTGGAAGTTCAATATGAAAGACATTTATGTAGCACTCAACCAAAAACTTTGTAACATGTAATCTACTTACCCCTGCAAGGCTTTTTCTCCAAACCAATCTCCTTTTCCTAAGGTTCTAAGAAAGACTGGGTCTTCATTTGGCGAGTCTTCACGAGTGACATTAACCTAGAAAGAGAAACAATAAAAGCTTATATCCACTGCATACATACTGGATGATCAAATAAACACTAGTTAATGATGTTCACTTCATGTCTTATTTTTTTTAACTTATTTGTATGAAGAGAAAAAGTACATTATCACTAGAGGGGACAAAGAATAGTATAACAAATTCTCATGCACTCCAAGAAATAACCCCCAAATATTTTGTTATACTTTGAAGCTTTTGTCCAGAAATAATAAATTATTCAGAAATTTGAATTTCACTCAAATCCTCTTCTCTATTCCCATTTCCAACTTCTTAGGAAGCAATTACTATGATGAATTTAATGAATGCTCCTTCAGTCTTTTATCCATGTTTATATGCATGTGTTTCTAAAATATATGAATAGCATAATACAGTATGGGTCATTCTGTGACTTACACTTTTTTCTTAACATTTTAATTTTTCAGACCATGCTACTATATGTATAAATCTAGTTCATTCATTTTAATGTTTTAGCGTCTTCTCTTATCCCATATTTATTTATCAGTTGCCTTGCAGATGTACATTTATATTGTCTCAATTTTTTGGTTTAACATACACCTTTACATGTACATCCCACTTTCTCTAGGATATGCTTATCTCTTTGCTAAGAAGAATCTTTCATTAGGATTCACTCAAAGTCTCCATTCAAAGGCCAATTATATTTTCATAAAGACTTCCTGCAGGTCTCTACCTACCATCTTCATGATCCACGTTTCATTCAGTAAGATTTCTTTTTTGAAGATACAAAAATGACATCTATGTCTTTATTTTACCGTAATAAACAGTATGCTCATCAAGGAAATGAGTTTTCTTGGCATTCTCTATAATTTATAGTAAGCACTCAATAAAAAACAGTAAATTAAATGAACAGAAAAGTTTCATTACTATTGAAACAAGATTTCTCTACCCATATAGGACTTGGGAAGCAAATGCATTTGTTGCATGAAGACATAAATGCAGTATACTGTAACTTTGTGTTAATTTACTTCCTTCTAAAGCTCTACAAACATTCATAATACTGGCGATGTGTTGTCTAGAAAGGTTAAAATTCACCTTCCGGAAAAATGGAATGAAGTAGAAAAACTAATTTCTTGAGACAATGCCAGACACTTAAACACATTTAAAAATACTATGCTTCAAGTTTTTGAATTTAGAGATTGGATGTCAAAGACCAGAACTTTTATAAGTATTAAGAAGGTCTATGCAAGGTAGAGGGAATTCAATTATTATTCTCCACTGATTCATTTGATTACTCCTCCATAAGGTGTTTCAAAACCATGGGAATGTGGTTTTTAACACTTACACTAAGCTATATCAGAGAGATATTCATTTGCATACTAATGAGGATTTCATGGATGTAAATGGAAATAAACTAGCCTAGTGGTTCTCAAACTTCTATGTGTGTGTATCTGTGTGTGTTAGAGCGTGGTGGTCTTGTTTAAGATAAAGGTTACCGAACTCACTTGACTCTTATTCCTGAGGTTCTGAATGAATGGGTTTTGTAAATCTGCATTTCAAAAGATTAGTGTCTGACAAACATTGATACCTTGCTTCATTTCTGAATCCCAGTCTGCTCTTCACAATGAAACAACTCAGAAAAATTATTTCTGTCAATCCTCCTGGCTGTTAAAAATAAGTCATGAACTAAGGTGTAATATAACATAGGTTAAGCTCATTAATTCAAATTAGATATAAGAACACCTATAACTACATATTACCATTTGGATAACACAAATGATTATAAATTCAAATTGGCAGACTTATGCAAGCCATGGAGAAATTTCAGTGAGTTTTGAAATGTTCTTTAAAAACCTGTTAACTGAGGATTTCCTGGTGGTCCAGTGGTTAAGAATCTGTCTACCAATGCACAGGACATGGGTTCTATCCCTGATCCAAGAAGATCCCACATGCTGCAAGGCAGCTAAGCCCCAGCGCCAAAACTGCTGAGCCTGTGTGCCCTAGAGGCAGGCCCTGCTCTGCAGCAAGAAAAGCCACCACAGTGAGAAGCCTGTGCCCTCCAACTAGAGAATGTCCCACCTGCAGTGTATAAGTTCCTGCTCACCATAACTAAAGATAGCCTACGCACAGCGATAAAAACCCAGTGCAGCCAAACACACACACACACACACACACACACACACACACACACACACAAAACATGTTACTGAAATGCTGCTGCTACGTCACTTCAGTCGTGTCCGACTCTGTGCAATCCCATGGACAACAGCCCACCAGGCTCCCCTGTCCCTGGGATTTTCCAGGCAAGAACACTGGAGTGGGTTGCCATTTCCTTCTCCAATGCAAGAAAGTGAAAAGTGAAAGTGAAGTCGCTCAATCGTGTCTGACCCTCAGTGACCCCATGGACTGCAGCCTTCCAGGCTCCTCCGTCCATGGGATTTTCCAGGCAAGAGTACTGGAGTGGGGTGCCACTGCCTTCTCCACTGAAATGCCAGAGACATAAAAAATGGTTTACTTACAGAATAAACCACTTTTTGCTTCTATGATAAATATGAGAAAAATCTATCTCCTACAGTTCATATATGTGAAAAAATAAGCATCTCAAAGAACAAGAATAAAAGTTTAAAAGTTGTAGTTTCCATAGATCTTCTTTGTATTAGTGGGCTGTGCTCTGTGCTTATTTGCTCAGTCATGTCTGACTCTTTGCAACCCCATGGACTGTAGCCTGCCAAGTAGCTCTTCTGTCCATGGGGATTCTCCAAATAAGAATACCGGAATGGGCTGCCATGCCCTCCCCTCCAGGGGATCCTCCCAACCCAGGGATGGACCTCAGGTCTCTCACATTGCAGGGGGATTCTTTACTATATGAACCACCAGGGAAGTCCATATACATGTGAATAATTCTACATGTTTGCAGACACCAGTTATGAACATTTGCATCTTTAATTCTTAAAAATAAAAAAAAATCCGAGGTAGAAAAAGTTATAGAGATAGCTTTCTAATCTTGATCCATATACGTAGTCTTTTTACCTAAAATACAAAGTACTTTACGGTCAACAAAACTGTAGAAGGGAACTAGTTAGGGAGCTTTAGAGATATTTAGACTATTTGAACCACCTTGCTCCACAAATGAGAGAGTTATCTCATTTGGATGTGTTTTTGCTGTGTGTTACTTAAATGAGAACACCAGTGAAGAGCATCCTAACTGTTAGTATCCCCAAAAGTTGGTTCTTTTTTCCTTATTTTCCCCTTTGTTCCATTTCTCTCATTTATTTCAGAAATTCCATGCTTTTGATTGTAATTATCCCATATCTCAACTAATACTCTTATTGCCATGAAGTGCTTTTTAGAACAAAATCACTTTTAGTTCCAGGTAGATAAAAGAGGTATATATTTTTATAATCCCTTTACTTATCTATATATTAATTTTTCTATAAAACATAAGCAAAGTCTTATAATTTAAAATTTTGGAGCATTTAAAAATTATGTATAAAATTTTAAAATTAGGAATCAAAATAGAAATTAGATATTTTAAATGAGACACAAAAATTTAAACTCAAAATCCAAAATCTTTTCTTCACTGAAGAATGAATACAGAATAAAGCATGAATATAATAATATCAATGTGTTCAACCAGCATGTTTAATGAAAAACAACTCAAAAACAACAACAAAAAGTTTTGTACATATTCAGCAGGTTTTATAAGCAAAACAATGTTTGTTGTAAAGAAATATGGACATGTGGGGACATGTGGGGACAGACCCAGCTGGAGAATAGGGTTAACTAAACATTTTCCTACCTGTGTGATTAATACATTATAAAAAATGAGGAGTCCCCAAATCAAAGCAACTCCCTTTTCAAGTAATGTTCAACACATATTGCTCAAAAACTGGTCCTATTATACCAAAAAAGTATCCCTAATGTAAAAACAAACAAACAAAAACAAAACACTTTTAAGAGGTATATCTGATCATCTAGGGCATATACAAGGAAAGAAACTTTTTCTGAGCTTGAAGTTTGCCTGCATCCCTTGAGTCATTAGTTAAATTCAGTTGGGTAAGATCTGTGACTCCTATGAGTCTGACTGACAACGGAATCTTTTGTGCAACACAGTAATGAATGAGAATCTCATTCACTATATGCCCACTTCCTCCCACAAAACATCTCTGGTGAAACTTACATTCATGATTCTCTTTCTGGTACTTCTAATTTAATGAATGTCTGTGCATGTACTCACATGCACCTCATTCCATGCATAAATACGTTTACTTGGTTTTAAACTTTATATAAATATCATGCCACACATATCCTTCAACTTGTTTCTTTTGATCAGCATTCCACTTGACTTATCCAATTCATCCATGTCAATATATGTGGCTGTAGTTTATTTCCTGTTTGTATAGTATGTCATTATATGAATATTATATAATTTATTAATTCTTATGTATACGTGAGTTTTTCCAGGTTTATGTTGCTATATTTCAGTTTTGCGCTACTAACAACGTTACTCATGAATATTTTTGCACGTCTTGTGGTAGCCATGGGTAAGTGTTTCATTAGGATCACTACTTAATGAACGAAGAACCTGGTTATAAAGTGCGTGCGTCTTCTCTTTCACTAGGTATTGACTAGTTTTGTTACAAAGAAGTCACAACAACTTATTACTGCATTTCTAGCATCAGTGAATGAAAGTTCACTTTGTACTAGTCATCAACACTTGTTGCTTTTATTATCCTATGGGCCATTAGTATTTTTTGTGATGTATCTGACTATGATTTTTGCTGATTTTTCTATTGAACTAATTGTCATTTTCATTAGTTCTTAAGATTGTAGTTTATCTTTTTATTGTGTTTATGATGCTTCACACCAAACTTATTAATTTAAATGTGATCATATTTAACCCCATTATTCCTTCTTGATTATGCTTTAGAATTCTCTTTAAGAAATTCTTCCCTATCCAAAATGATATAGATATTCTCCACATTGTTCTGTTTTTTTCTATTTTTTCTTTTACATTCAGGTCTGGAATTGACTTTATGTATTGGAATCTATGTTACCAGTGCTGTCCCAAATCAAGTTTCCATAGATCATGGATCTTTATTTGAGGTCACTATTCTTATTCTGACATATTTACCGAGTTCTTAATTTACCTAGTTCTCAAATGTAGAATTAAGACTACATTTGCTTTATTACTTTAACCTTACAATGAGTCTTTATATCTACTAAAGTAATTCTCTCCAATATTTTCTTCTTCCTTTCAAATGTTTTAGCCATTTTGGTTTTTTGCTAGCGTCTTTAAATAAAATTTGCTTCTTAAACAAATTGAATACTTTCTTTTTGTTGTTGTTGTTGTTTTTTTTCTTTTTTATTTATTTATTTATTTTTTACTTTACAATATTGTATTGGTTTTGCCACACATCAACATGAATCCACCACGGGATGTACATGTGGTCCCAATCCTAAACCCCTTTCCCACCTCCCTCCCCATAACATCCCTCTGGGTCATTCCAGTGCACCAGCCCCAAGCATCCTGTATCCTGCCTTGAACCTAGACTGGTGATTCGTTTCTTACATGATAGTATACATGTTTCAGTGCCATTCTCCCAAATCATCCCACAGAGGCCAAAAGTCTGTTCTATACATCTGTGTCTCTTTTGCTGTCTCGCATACAGGGTTATCATTACCATCTTTCTAAATTCCATATATATGCGTTAGTATACTGTATCGGTGTTTTTCTTTCTGGCTTACTTCACTTTGTATAATAGGCTCCAGCTTCATTCACCTCATTAGAACTGATTCAAATGTATTCTTTTTAATGGCTGAGTAATACTCCATTGTGTATATGTACCAGTGCTTTCTTATCCATTCATCTGCTGATGGACATCTAGGTTGCTTCCCTGTCTTGGCTATTATAAACAGTGCTGCGATGAACATTGGGGTACATGTGTCTCTTTCCATTTGGTTTCCTCGGTGTTTATGCCCAGCAGTGGGATTGCTGGATGATAAGACAGTTCTATTTCCAGTTTTTTCAGGAATTTCCACACTGTTCTCCATAGTGGCTGTACTAGTTTGCATTCCTACCAATAGTGTAAGAGGGTTCCCTTTTCTCCACACCCTCTCCAACATTTATTGCTTGTAGACTTTTGGATTGCAGCCATTCTGACTGGTGTGAAATGGTACTTCACTGTGGTTTTGATCTGCATTTCTCTGATAATCAATGAGTGATGTTGAGCATCTTTTCATGTGTTTGTTAGCCATATATATGTCTTCTTTGGAGAAATGTCTATTTAGTTCTTTGGCCAATTTTTTGATTGGGTCGTTTATTTTTCTGGAATTGAGCTTCAGGAGTTGCTTGTGTCTTATTGAGATTAGTTATTTGTCAGTTGCATCATTTGCTATTATTTTCCCCCATTCTGAAGGCTGTCTTTTCCCTTTGCTTACAGTTTCCTTTGATATACAGAAGCTTTTAATTTTAATTAGGTTCCATTTGTTTATTTTTTCTTTTATTTCCAGTGTTCTGGGAGGTGGGTCATAGAGGATCCTGCTGTGATTTATGTCGGAGAGTGTTTTGCCTATGTTCTCCTCTAGGAGTTTCATAGTTTCTGGTCTTACGTTTAGATCTTTAATCCTTTTTGAGTTTATTTTTGTGTATGGTGTTAGATTGAATATTTTCTGTTAGCTATATTCTTCAATTCAGTTCAGTCGCTCAGTCGTGTCCAACTCTTTAGACCCTATGGATTTCAGCACTCCAGGCCTCCCTGTCTATCACCAACTCCTGGAGTTTACTCAGACTCACGTCCATCGAGTCGGTGATGCCATCCAGCCGTCTCATTCTCGGTCGTCCCCTTCTCCTCCTGCCCCTAATTCCTCCCAGCATCAGAGTCTTTTCCAATGACTCAACTCTTCGCATGAGGTCGCCAAAGTACTGGAGTTTCAGCTTTAGCATCATTCCTTCCAAAGAACAACCAGGGTTGATCTCCTTCAGAATGGACTGGTTGGATCTCCTTGCAGTCCAAAGGACTCTCAAGAGTCTTCTCCAACACCACAGTTCAAAAGCATCAATTCTTTGGCACTTAGCTTTCTTCATAGTCCAAATGTCACATCCATACATGACTACTGGAAAAACCATAGCCTTGACTATACGGGCCTTCGTTGGCAAAGTAATGTCTCTGCATTTGAATATGCTATCTAGGTTGGTCATAACTTTCCTTCCAAGGAGTAAGCATATTTTAATTTCATGGCTGCAATCACCATCTGCAGTGATTTTGGAGCCCCTCCAAAGCTAAAGTCTGACACTGTTTCTACTGTTTCCCCATCTATTTCCCATGAGGTGATAGGACCAGATGACACGATCTTAGTTTTCTGAATGCTGAGCTTTAAGCCAACTTTTTCACTCTCCTCTTTCACTTTCATCAAGAGGTTCTTCAGTTCCTCTTCACTTTCTGCCATAAGGGTAGTATTCTGCATATGTGAGGTTATTGATATTTCTCCTGGCAATCTTGATTCCAGCTTGTGCTTCTTCCAGACCAATGTTTCTCATGATGTACTCTGCATAGAAGTTAAATAAACAGGGAGACACTATACAGCCTTGATGTACTCCTTTTCCTATTTGGAACCAGTCTGTTGTTCCATGTCCAGTTCTAACTGTTGCTTCCTGGCCTGCATACAGATTTCTCAGGAGGCAGGTCAGGTGGTCTGGGATTCCCATATCTTTCAGAATTTTCCACAGTTGATTGTGATCCACACAGTCAAAGGCTTTGGCATAATCAATAAAGCAGAATAGATGTTTTTCTGGAACTCTCTTGCTTTTTCTGATGATCCAGGGGATGTTGTCAACTTGATCTCTGGTTCCTCTGCCTTTTCTAAAACNGTGGTCTGGGATTCCCATATCTTTCAGAATTTTCCACAGTTGATTGTGATCCACACAGTCAAAGGCTTTGGCATAATCAATAAAGCAGAATAGATGTTTTTCTGGAACTCTCTTGCTTTTTCTGATGATCCAGGGGATGTTGTCAACTTGATCTCTGGTTCCTCTGCCTTTTCTAAAACCAGCTTGAACATAGGAAGTTCATAGTTCACATATTGCTGAAGCCTGGCTTGGAGAATTTTGAGCATTACTTTACTAGCATGTGAGATGAGTGCAATTGTGTGGTAGTTTGAACATTCTTTGGCATTGCCTTTCTTTGGGACTGGAATGAAAACGGACCTTTTCCAGTCCTATGGCCACTGCTGAGTTTTCCAGATTTGCTGGCATATTGAGTGCAGCACTTTCACAGCATCATCTTTCAGGATTTGAAATAGCTCAACTGGAATTCTATCAGCTCCACTAGCTTTTTTTGTAGCGATGCTTCCTAAGGCCCAGTTGAGTTCACATTTCAGGATGTCTGGCTCTAGGTGAGTGATCACACCATCGTGCTTATCTTGGTCATGAAGATCTTTTCTGTACAGTTCTTCTGTGTATTCTTGCCACCTCTTCTTAATATCTTCTGCTTCTGTTAGGTCCATACCATTTCTGTCCTTTATCGAGCCCATCCTTGCATGAAATGTTCCCTTAGTATCTCTAATTTTCTTGAAGAGATCTCTAGTCTTTCCCATTCTGTTGTTTTCCTCTATTTCTTTGCATTGAATAGTGATGCTTTCTAAGGCCCACTTGACTTCACATTCCAAGATGTCTGGCTCTAGATTAGTCAACACATCATCATGATTATCTGGGTCATGAAGATCTTTTTTGTACAGTTCTTCTGTGTATTCTTGCCACCTCTTCTTAATATCTTCTGCTTCTGTTAGGTCCATACCATTTCTGTCCTTTATCGAGCCCATCCTTGCATGAAATGTTCCCTTAGTATCTCTAATTTTCTTGAAGAGATCTCTAGTCTTTCCCATTCTGTTGTTTTCCTCTATTCTTTGCATTGATCGCTGAGGAAGGTTTTCTTATCTCTTCTTGCTATTCTTTGGAACTTTGCATTCAGATGCTTATATCTTTCCTTTTCAGTCTCTTCTTTTTGCAGCTATTGTAAGGCCTCCTCAGATAGCCATTTTGCTTTTTTGCATTTCTTTTCTATGCTATATTCTTAAGTACTTGATTTAAGAAATCATTATTAATTACGTATTTTAAAAATTGTATTTTTAACTGAGTTTACTTGTATTTAGAAATACATGTAGTTTTCAAAATGATCATAAAGTAACATTGACTTTTGCTATTCTTTTAGCAGAGAGTCCGATGAATTAAAATACACGTATGGATGTGTGTGTTTTAGTTGCTCAGTTGTGTCTGCCTCTTTACCACCCTATGGACTGTAGCCTACCGGACTCCTCTGTCCCAGGAGTTCTCCAGGCAAGAATAGTGGAGTGGGAAGCCATTTCCTTCTCCTGAGGATCTTCCTAACCCACAGATCAAACCCAGGTCTCTGCTTTGCAGGCAGATTGTTACCATCTGAGTCACCAGTAAAGTCTAAATGCATGTATGTGCTCCGCTGCTTCAGTCGTGCCCAGCTCTGCATGACCCTCAGACCGCTGCCTGCCAGGCTCCTCTCTCCAGGGGATTCTCCAAGGCAGAAACAGCTGGGCAGGTTGCCATCCCCTCCTCCTGGGGGTCCTCCTGACCCAGAGAGGGAAAGCACAGCGCCTCCGGCCTCTTCTGCATTACAGGCAGATTCTTTACCACTGAGCCACCTGGGAAGCCCCACTACCGTATAGATTTGCTTAACTTCTTCTATAACTGGATATAGAACAATTCTATCACCGCAAGAAATGCCTTCATGCTATGAGTTTATGGTCACTGCCTACCCCAAGTCTTGGCCCTAGAAACCAGTGGTCTGTTTTGTATCATATGTTTTATCTTTCTGATAATGTCAGGTAAATGGAATAATAAAATATTTAACCTTTTGAGACTGGCTTTTTTTTTTTAACTATAATGCCTTTGAATTGATTCAAATTGTTACATTATATAGAAGCTCATTCTTTTTATTGCTGAGTAATGTTCCATTGAATGAATGTGCCACAATGTATTGATTCATCCACTAAAGGGCATTTCAGTCTTGGGCAATAGTGAATCAAGATTCTATAAACACTGATGTATTATTTTTGCTTGAATTTTGTTTTCATTTATCTAGAATAAATACCAAAAAGTAAAAACATTAGGTCATATGGTAATTGCTTATTTAAATCTATAGAGTTTCAGAATTGTTCTACCATTTTACATTCCCACCAGTACCATATTAGAGATGCCATTGCTCAGCATCCTCAGTACTCAGGATTGTTATCATATTTTTTTTTCATTTTAGCTATTCTATTAATCATGCAATGGTATCTTTTGGTTTTAATATGCAATTCCCCAATAATTAATGTAATTATAATTGAATTATATGTAATTATAATTTAATTATTATAATTAATAATTAAACATAGAGACAGTGGTTTCTCCAGTAATCATGTGTGGATGTGAGAGTTAGACAATAAGGAAGGCTGAGGATTGAAGAATTGATGCTTTTGAATTATGGTATTGGAGAAGACTCTTGAGAGTCCCTTGGACTGCAAGGAGATCCAACCAGTCAATCCTAAAGGAAATCAATCCTGAATACTCATTGGATGCTGAAGCTGAAGCTCCAATACTTTTGCCACCTGATGTGAAGAGCTGACTTATTAGAAAAGACCCTGATGCTGGGAAAGATTGAAGGCAGGAGGAGAAGGGGATGACAGAGGATGAGATGGCTGAATGACATCACCAACTCGATGGACACCAGAAGATGGTGAAGGACTTGGAAGCCTGACATGCTGCAGTCCAGGGAGTTGCAAAGAGTCGGACACAAATGAGCGACTGACAGCAATAGTTAATAACATTAAATATCTTTTCACATGATTTGTCATCTTTGTATATACTTTGTTCAAATGCCTAGTCAAGGGCCTTGTCCATTTTCAAAAATCTGATAGTTTGGTTTTTTTAAATGACTTTTGGATGTTCTTTACACAGGCTCAATATAAGCACTTTGCCAGGTGTGTGATTTGCCAACATTTTCAGTTTTTAGTTTACCCCTTCATTCTCATAATAAAAGTGTCTTTCACAAAAGATGTTTGTAGTTTTGATAATGCCAAATTTATCTTTTCTTTGCTTGTTTTATGGACTGTGCTTTTGGTGTCATGACTAGGAACTTTTGACCTAGCCAAGCCATAAAGATTTTCTTTTAGAAGTTTTACAGTTGTGCATTTAATTTTTAAATATACTATTAATTACAGCTATGAACTTTAGATCAATACTTTTTCTACCTATGGGTAACCAAGCACTCAAATATCATTTCCTGAAAAGACTGCTCTTTCTCCTCTCACTGCTTTCACTATTAAGTGTGATGTTAGCTGTAAGTACTTTGTGTATATCAATTAGTAATTTGAGGAAGATCTCTTATATTCCTAATTTTCTGAGAGTTTATATTATACATAATGTTACATATGTCAGATGCTTTCATTGCATCAACTGACATGACAATATGACTTTTGTCTTTTGAGTATTAAAATGATAGATATTACTGAGTGATTCCGCTTTTTCAAAATTTATAGTAAGGTGTCTAGTTGTACAGTATCCAAAAGTCAATAATAACAGCATTCAGCAATTGCAATGTGGCTACTGCTACTACTAAGAAGCTGAATATTTTAAGTTAGTTAATTTTAATTTAGATAGTGAGTGGAACTAATGACTACTGTGTTAGGTTTTAAAGATATAAAATAGCAAAGGAAAAAGTACTGAACAATGTTGACCTAGATAAGCTTATATTAATTTTAATAATTTATCCGTCTACATAAAAACCAAAAGAAACTAAAATCATACCATCTGTAACTAGTTACTGTCTTACTTCTTTATTTCCAAATGTTATATCTTTTTCTAGACTTAACTTCAGTGGTTGGGATGTTTAGCTCCACACTGAACAGAAATGGGGATAATATGCATCTTTATTTTGCTCTTGATCTAAAATGAAAGCTTCTCATGTTTCACCCTGACACACAAATATATACACAGACACACAAAATTTCTATAAGAGAATACTGTCAGTATTGAACAACAATAAACATTGTGTTAAGCCAATCTGTTTAATCAACATGCTTACGCACTTGTTAATTCACAGCAAAGCCATGTGGTTTAAAATGGCATTTAATAAATAAAAATCTTTGATGTATTTTTTCTAATGGTAGCATACAAGGTATATTGAATATAATAAAAAAAATCAAAATGCATCTCAATTATTATTCAAACTCTGAAGTTCTGTCTACAACTCTTACTCAATTTTTGTTCAACTCATTTATGGAGAGAGACTTTTTGATGTAACCCAACTGCAAGGACACACAGAGATATTTTTCATGTTCAACTGTGAATCCTTAGTCTGATGGGGGTACAAGACATGTTTTCAGGCAACTGGAATGGATGGATTGAAAGTACAGAGAACTAAGAACTCAGCTTCTTCCTGAGGCATCATCAGGGACTCAGACTTCACCACAGCACCCTGCCTCATTTTAGAAAACAGTTTGTAGAGGTTTAATGGTAGGAAAAAATATATTTCAAAAATTAATTTATTATTATTTCTCTTTGTGCAAATGTGCTTTATGAAAAAATAAAAATGGCTTTATACTTAAATAAAGGAACTTCAGTTCATTTCAGTTCGGTCACTCAGTCATGTCCAACTCTTTGTGACCCCATGGACTGCAGCATGGCAGGCTTCCCTGTCCATCACCAACTCCTGGAGCTTGCTCAAACTCATGTCCATCAAGTTGGTGATGCCATCCAACCATCTCACTCTCTGTTGTCCTCTTCTTCTGCCTTTAATCTTTCCCAGCATCAGGGTCTTTTCAAATGAGTCAGTTCTTCACATCAGGTGGCCAGAGTATTGGAACTTCATTTTTAGCATCAGTCCTTCCAATGAATATACAAGGCCGGTTTCCCTTAGGATAGACTGGTTGGACCTCCTTGCAGTCCAAGGGGACTCTCAAGTGTCTTCTCCAACACCCAGTTCAAAAGCATCGATTCTTTGATGCTCAGCTTTCTTTATAGTTCAATTCTCACATCTGTACATGACTACTGGAAAAACCATAGCTTTGACGAGACGAACCTTTGGTGGCAAAGAAATGTCTCTGCTTTTTAATATGCTGTCTAGATTGGTCATAGCTTTTCTTCCAAGGAGTAAGCATTTTTAAGTTTCATGGCTGCAGTCACCATCTGCAGTTATTTTGGAGCCCAAGAAAACATTGTTTCCATTGTTTCCCTGTTTATTGGCCATGAAGTGATAGGACTGGATGCCATGACTTTAAGTTTTCTGAATGTTGAGCTTTAAGACAACTTTTTCCACTCTCCCGTTTCACTTTCATCAAGACGCACTTTAGTTCTTCTTTGCTTTCTGCAGTAAGGGTGGTATCATCTGCATATTTGAAGTTATTGATATTTCTCCAGGCAATCTTGATTCCAACTTGTGTTTCATCCAGTCCAGCATTTAACATGATGTACTGTGCATATAAGTTAAACAAGCAGGGTGACAATATACAGCTTTCATGAACTCCTTTCCCAATTTGGAACCAGTATGTTGTTCCATGTCCAGTTCTAACTATTGCTTCTTGACAGGCACCCAGATTTCTCAGGAGGCAGGTCAAGCGGTCTGGTATGCCCATCTCTTTCAGAATTTTCCACAGTTTATTGTGATCCACACAGTCAAAGGCTTTGGCATAGGCAATAAAGCAGAAGTAGATGTTTTTCTGGAACTCTCTTGCTTTTTTGATGATCCAGTGGATGTTGGCAATTTGATCTCTGGTTCCACTGCCTTTTCTAAATCCAACTTGAACATCTGGAAGTTCACAGTTCATGTACTATTGAAGTCTGCCTTGGAAAATTTTGAGCATTACTTTGCTAGCATGTGAGATGAGTGCAACTGTGTGGTAGTTTGAGCATTCCTTGGTATTGCCTTTCTTTGGGATTGGAATGAAAACTGACTTTTCTAGTTCTGTGGCTATTACTGAGTTTTCCAAATTTGCTGGCATATGAGTGCAGCACTGTAACAGGATCATCTTTTAGGATTTGAAATACCTCAACTGGAATTCTATCACCTCCACTAGCTTTGCTTATAGTGATGCTTCCTAAGTCCCACTTGACTTCACATTCCAGGATGTTTGGCTCCAGGTGAATGATCATACCATCATGGTTAACTGGGTCATGAAGATCTTTTTTGTACAGTTCTTCTGTGTATTCTTGCCACTTCTTCTTAATATCTATCTTCTGCTTCTGTTAGTTCTATACTGTTTCTGTCCTTTGCTGTGCCCATGTTTGCATGAAATGTTCCCTTGGTATCTCTAATTTTCTTGAAGAGATCTCTAGTCTTTCCCATTCTTTTATTTTCCTCTATTTCTTTGCACTGAGGCTTTCTTATCTCTTCTTGCTATTCTTCGGAACTCTGCATTCAAATGGGAATATCTTTCCTTTTTTCCTTTGCCTTTTGGTGCTCTTCTCTTTTTAGCTCTTTGTAAGGCCTCCTCAGACAACCATTTTGCCTTTCTTTTTCTTGAGGGTGGTCTTGATCGCTGCCTCTTGTACAATGTCATGAACCTCCATCCATAGTTCTTCAGACATTCTATCAGATCTAATCCCTTGAATCTGTCACTTCCACTGTATAAGCATAAGGGATTTGATTTAGGTCATACCTGAATGGGTTAGTAGTTTTCTCTACTTTCTTTAAGACTGAATTTGGAAATAAGGAATTCATGAGCTGTGTCACAGCTCCCGGTCTTGTTGTTGCTGACTGTATAGAGCTTCTCTATCTTTGGCTGCAAAGAATATAATCAATCTGATTTTGGTGTTGGCCATCTGTTGATGTCCATGTGTAGAGTCTTCTCTTGTGTTGTTGGAAGAGGGTGTTTGCTATGAGCAGTCCATTCTCTTGGCAAAACTCTGTTAGACTTTGCCCTGCTCCATTCTGTATCCAAGGCCTAATTTGCCTGTTACTCCAGGTATCTCTTGACTCTTACTTTTGCATTCCAGTCCCTATAATGAAAATGACACCTTTTTTGGGTGTTAGTTCTAGAAGGTCTTGTAGATCAACTTGAACAAGGGGAACTGAACTTGAAGAAAGGGAAATCCATTTGTAGTTGTATAGCATCTGTTTGCATCGATGTCTATTTCATAACATTTTCTAAGGAAAAGCCAGTTTGGTGGTAACAAGGAAAATATCTTTGTCATGTTATCCTTTATAAAATTTTAAATGTATATCAGAGCAAGTTGACTAAAGCAAAACATACAGGTTTAGAAATGTTCAATTCTACAACTTATTTACCTGCTCCTGAACCTACTCTCATTACCCTTCTCATTCTCTATTCCTTCCCATTGGGACTCATGTGTGTTCACCTTCTACTTCTTAAAACTTAACACAATGCTTTTAATATAGTAATATTAGAATACACATAATTAACATACTAATCAAACATATATTATTATGTAATTAATAATCATGGAAGCTAAGTTGCATGACCTGAAAAACAAGGTTAGGAAAAAAAAAATGTATGCCTGGTTTTAAAAAAATCTTGGTTGTGTCAAAAAATTCCAATATATTCTCACTACTTCTCTTCCAGAACCCCTACAGTACTCTGAAATATAACCAAGGGAGTGAGTTCCTGTGGTGTGATTTCCATGCTATTTCTATACATACATATTATAAAACTCAAAAGATAGCACCACTAATACACTTGTCTTCAGCTGAAACTTCTTTCAAACCACCTCTTTGAGGCAGTGCTGGAATCTGCATTAAGACTGTAGTCACAAAAGTCTGTCAGAAACTCATCTTCAGGATAAATGTAGCATTTCATGATAGCGAAGAATTAGAAATATAAGGGCTTTACTGGTGGCTCAGATAGTAAAGAATCTGCCTGTAATACATGAGACCCGGGTTCCTTCCCTGAGTAGAGATTTCCTGGAGAAGGAAATGGCAACCCATTCTATTATTGTTACCTGGAGTATTCCATGGACCAAGGAGCCTGGTGGGCTCCAGTTCATGGGGTTGGAAACAGTCAGACACAACTGAAAGACTAACACACACCACACACACACAGAAATGTAATATGGAAAAAGATTCAAATCCAGGATTTCCATTTATGTAGACATATCAGTGACTTCTAGCATCATGATTATTATACTGTAGCTACCAAATCTTACCTTTCCTTTACTGATGATAAAGAAGGTGTCCCCTCTTGCACCTTGCCTGATGATATATTCCCCATTTTCATAGTGGGTCTAAAAAACAGAAACAGTAACAGAAAAATAAATTAAGAAAGAAGTAATTTAGTAAACAGCTCAACCTCTTCAAATACTATTAGCTCCTAAGGGAAGAATTCATCCTTATGGAGTTTTACCCAAGGATAGAATCCATCATTATTTAAGAATGATTAATAGTCAATGAACACAATGATTACAAAACAATAATTTCTATCCTGCTCATCTTAAAAACTATTTCTTTAGTGCCATTTTTCTGGATGATTATATCTTCAAATTCATTCATTTTAATAGTTTGATGAAAATAGTTCTGTCTCCCATCATCTGAGCATGAAATAAAACAGCAGAACTGATCATTAAACATGTCTTTTTGTATTATTTTATCTGTCATTTCCATTTGGCTTTAGTATTTTTGTGATGATAGCCTTTTTTTCTTTTTTCCCTTCTGAGAAAGCCCTATGGTATCTAGCATTTTTTAAAGACCTTCGTTTTGAAACGAGGTTGATTTTTGGTGGGGGTTATATGGCACTCGTCACTTTTTAAGGCACTGCTTTTGGCTTTAATGTCCTGCTTCAGCAATTTAGATTTGGCCATGTCAAACAGAATGTCTGTATTTTATGTACTGAATCCTGGTCCAGCCATCTGTGAGCTTGTAAACCACCAAACCAGGAGCAAAATAAGACTGCAAGAGAATTATCACAGTCAGTGTGTCAGTATTCTGATTCACACACAGTTACTAGGTCGAGTCCTGAGTGAAGACTGGTCCTGCAATAAACAAAAGTAATTACTATAAGCAGAGGTGGGAGAAAGTATTTTGCTGGGTCAGGAGGTATAACAGAAAACTGAAAATGCATGTCTGGCCCTGTCTTTCTCTGAAGCTTAGCAAGGGAGGCATATTTGGGGAAAGAAAACGTTATTTTGTATACTCCTTAGGAAACAGATTTTACAGTTTGCATGTAATGCTCACCAGGCCAAAGGCTGTGATTTGTCCTGATACTTTAACACTGTTTCTTAATATTTTATTCATTCTTAAAATTACCTTTCATTAATACTAGCTATTAAGAATAGCCATGCTTTTCCTTGTACATCAAGAAAATTAACATACCACCTGTTAATTGTTTTTTAACTCATGTATTTAACTAGTAACAAGTTCTCTAAGTAAAAAAAAAAAACAAATTTCTCCTTATTTCTTTTCCCCAATCTCAACTATTAGATGGTATACACAGTCTGGTATCTTTCAAGACTTTTTCCTATACTTTTAAACATATATCAAAGTACATATAAATATTTATTTCTATATAAAAATAAGATCATATAATACATATTCTTCAACTGACTTATTCTTATTAACAAAATATCTGTGTTCCATTTGTAAATCTTGTTGCTTAGAAAGCAACAGAGGAAATCTCTTTGTGATGAGTGGATTGGAAAAACAAAATCACAAGTCTATTTTCATGCATTCATTCAAGAAACATTTCTGAATGACTTGGAGTCAGGCCTGGTAATAGTCACTGATGATACAAAGATGAATAAGACAAAAATCTCATGTTAGTTCCATTATAGAGCCTTCCTTGATAGTGGTGATGTTGCCAGTAGCCACATGTGGCTACAGAGAGATTGAAATGTTGCCAGTGTGACTAAGAAACTAAAATTTAACATATTTACATTAATTTAAAGGTAGAGACTCACACATGGCTAGTAGCCACTACCTGTATAGCACAGGGTGAAACTGGCAAGGGAAGGGGTACAACCTATAGCAATAGGGCAGGGGCACAGGTGGACACCTTCCATACCCATAATGTTTCTTTCTCTTGAATACAGCTCGATTAGTAAAACTCAAGACCTCTTTCTGCCCTTTTCCTCACTCTGTACAGGGGAGATGGGGTCATTTATCTGACTGATAAATTTGGAAATAATCTGTATGCTCATCTCAGCCTCTCATCACTTTCAGGTGGGTGGGTGGCTGGGTGGGTTCTGCCCCCCACCCCCAACCCACCCAGGGCACTGGCACTCTCTGTCACTTCTCCAGGGCAAGAATCTTCTCCACTGCATAGTGAGCCTGCCCCTGTCTGGTCTTCCGTGACAGGACAAGTAAGCCTGCTCAAACAGAGGTCCAGTTGAGAAGCCTATTTATCTCTCAGTCCTAAGCTACATAATAGCCTAGAGCTTATTAGTGATAATAATAAAATTTCCTCTGGAGAAGGAAATGGCAACCCACTCCAGATTCTTGCCTGGAAAATCCCATGGACAGAGGAGCCTGGCGTGCGATAGTCCATGGGGTCTCAGAGAGTTGAGCACAATTGAGAAACTGAGCACACCGTTTAGTCCATAGTTTAGTGATATTTAGTCCACAGTCCACAGTTTAGTGATATTTTAGTCCCATTTATCTCCCTCTAGTTGAGAATGAATGCTTCAAATCTTTGTTTTTTTAGACCCAAAAGAGCAATTTATTATTTCCTAAGTGTTACTAAGACGATTCTTTGGTTTCCCATGGTGTCGGCTGGGCTAACTGCAAGGTGCAATGCCTCATGCTTATGAGCACTTAATGCCAGTTGCTGGCTGGAGGCACAACCAGGACTGTCAGCCCCTGTTTTCCCCCACATGAGCCTCTCTATGTGGCTGCCCAATCTTCTCCATAGGATGGTAGTTGGCCCCTGGGAGTGGGCCAGCTTCTTACATGGCAGCTCGCTTTCTGTGATGCAAAGCAGAAGATGTCAAGCTTTCCCAAGGCCCCGGTCCCTTATCATACATGCTGCATTCAATGAATTCAAGCAGGTTCCCGGCCGATCCAGGCACAAGGGGAAGGGACTGCACAAATGTGTGATTCCCAGTAGATATGGTCCCTCAGGAGCTGCCAAAACACAGCCTGGCACACACCTCAAACTTCAACTGTCTGAACTGAGCTCCTAGTATCCTTTTTCTAGTCCTGCTTCTCCCAAACCCAATGCCAACTTCAATCTTTCTGGGTGCTTGGGCCAAACACCTTGGAGTCATCTTTAACTCTTCTATCTCACAGGCCACAATTGCTCTGTCAACAGACCTGGCTGATCTACCTTCCAAAAATGCCCAGAATTCAATCATGTCTCATATTTGTGGCTATGACTGCCATCTTTTCTTACCCAATCCATGCAGCCATCTCCTAGCTGGGATCTCTGCTCCAGCCAAGCCCCTTCAGTCCCCTCCCCACATCGCAGCCAAGTAACCCCGATAACAGCCAGTGCCTGCCCCTCTGTTCACACCCCTGCAGGGCCCTTCTACACATGTACAGTGTCCTTCAGTAACTACAGTGCACTTATGGTTCCTGTTTGTTTGCTTTTTTCTTTTATTGCTTCACTAACCTCACCTCCCACCTCTCTCCCTCTTGTTAGTGTCTGTTCTGTTCACAACACTTTCCTTGATGCTCCTTGAACACCCAGGTGTAGGCCCACCTTAGGCCCTTTGCACAGGCTTTTCTCTCTGCCTGGAAGGTCCCTCCAACCCAGGTATCTCATGACTCTTTCATATCTTTGCCCAAATGCCGCCTTCTTGATGAGATCTTTCTCAAACTTCCCTTTAAATCCGTTTGTCTTCTCTGTACTTGTAACTCTTCTTAATTTTCTATGTAGCACTTACCACCTACATTTGTCAAAGTTCTGGCAGAAGAAACTGCCCCTTGGGAGAGGGAGGTGATCAAAGAAGGATGAATGATGGGAGTGAGGAATGGATTAGGGGATCAAAGAGGGCTGGTGGTAAATGGCCAGGGTGCAGGATTACTGGACCCTGCTGAGAGCTGAAGCCATGGGAGAGATAAGCTCAACAGGAGCAGGAGCTGTAGCTTCTGATAAGGAACTGCTGCTGCTGCTGCTGCTAAGTCGCTTTAGTCGTGTCCGACTCTGTGCGACCCCATAGACGGCAGCCCACCAGGCTCCTCCATCCTGGGATTCTCCAGGCAGGAATACTGGAGTGGGTCTGATAAGGAACATCCACTGCCAAACCCCTGCTTGGTTTGGGGAGAACTGAGGGGTAAATACCCTGACTTCTCTCTTCTCTACCTTCTAGTCTCCTGCTGAAGTTCTCCTTGGCTGAACTCAGCTGGAAGTCGTGAGACAACGGAGTCAATGGAGCCCTTCTATTCAGATCAGCTTCTAGGCAGAGAGAAGGGCCAGGAAGAATACAAGCTTCAGGTCCATGTTTAACATATCATCCAGTCATTTATCAGTGCTTTTCCCCACTAGAAGGAAGGAACTCTATGAGGGATTTTTATGTTGCTCCTTGTTGTGTCCCTTGCCACTTAGAAGAATGCCTAAGTGTTCACTAAATATTTGTCAAATGAACAGTTTACATTATAAGAATACTTAGTCTATCATGTAATAAGTCTGAAAATTAAGCAGTTCCAAGACTGGTCAATTTGTTGGCTCAAAAAGTCCTGTGAAAGACCAGGTTCTTTCTCTGTTTCATTTGGCTTGTCCTCACTGGAGGGGTCCTTATGGTTCCAGGATGACTGCCACTGCTCCAGTCATCACAGCTGGGTCAGAAGCAGAAAAGGTGAGTTTCTCATCTTACCATTACTTCTAGGTAAAAAATCTCAGAACACCCTAGTAATCATGTCCTTATGTCACCTCTCAGTTGCATGTCTGTTCTTAAATGAATATCTGGTGAGATTAAATAATGATTCCAAATGGTTCTTATTAATCAAGCTCACCCATTAGGGCTGAGAAGAAACCATTTAAATGAAATAAAACTCTGGAAGTGGAAAAATGGAAAGAAGAGATTGTGGAGGCACCCAAGAGGGTATTTAATTCATGGAAAAACCCAAACAGACTCTGAAGGGTCAGGGCTGAGATGCAGGTGGAATGAAGAGAAGGGACTAGTAAAGCTGGGATGGTAGGTTGTAAGAATAGATTCAGAGTCCACAGAATCTGTCTTCAAAGATCCACTGAGCTGTGGTGAAGGACATGAGGCACCTGCCCCTAGTGACAGGATGGTGACCGACTGAACTCAACTGAGGGAGACCTGGGTTTGACCCCTGGGTTGGGAAGATCCCCTGGAGAAGGGAATGGCTATCCACTCCAGTATTCTTGCTGGAGAATTCCATGGAGAGAGGAGGCTGGTGGGTCGCAAAGAGTCAGACCTGACTGAGTACTAAGCACAGCACCATAGACGATCCTCAGTCTCCCAGCTGGCGCTAGTGGTAAAGAATCTGCCTCCAATGAAGCCACAGGAGACTCAGGTGCTATCTCTGGGTCAGGAAGATCCTTGGAAGAGGAAATGGCAACCCAGAATACTCCAGTATTCTTGCCAGGATAATTCCATGGACTGAGGAGCCTGGGGAGCTGCAGTCTATAGGGTTGCTCAGAGTTGGGCACAACTCAGCACACATCCACAGATGGTCTTAACAGATTTCTGGGGAATGTGCCCCAGTGCTTGGCCCCCACCTTCTCCCAGAAGCTCTGGCTCTGGTTGAAGCTGAGTTCAGAGCCAACCAAGAGCTATGGCAAAACGTGGCTTCCTCCTTATCTTTGCAGTCATGGCTCATCTCACGGACGCTTCACAAGAGCTGCAGAAGGGGTTATGGCTGAAACTCCTATGGTGTTAGCAAAGCTAAGGAAAATATAGCCTAAGTAACGGTCTCAAGGTCACACCCCTGACAAGAAGTGGGGGGCACCTTTCCTTTTCACATTTCATGACAACCTGTGGAAGAGATGGAGGGAAGGCTGGGCCATGCCCTGACCCCATCCATCTCCCTGTCTGTTGCGGGCAGTTTGGTAACGACTGGATCCTATTATGTTGCAAAGGAGAGAGGCATTAAGTCACCTTCAGTGATACACAGACAGATCCTTCACAACCTCCTCGTCGAAAGTGATAGAAACTCAACCACAACTGGTGAGTGAGAAGGTACTGAGTCACAAAACAGCATAGTCCGAAGTTAGTGGTGTCTGAAATGGCTGATGCCAGGGCTTAAATCATGGTGCCAGCTCTCTCTCCTCACAGCTCTGTGTGACTCATGTTAGCCTTTCATGAGGCTCTAGGGCATGCCAAGATGACCGTGGGCTTCCCTCATGTTCCAGACAGCTGGCTCTTTCATGATTCTAATTCCTTTATCCCAGAGAGCAGAAAGTTTGGCAGGGATGTTCATAATCTTTTTATTTAACTCATGGATATTATCTAATCCCTTTCATATGGTTTTATAACTGCAAACCCACAATTGCTGTATCAATTCTTCTAGTTTACCTACACAGGCATGCATTGCTCATATATCTATGCTGCATAAGCTCATAAAACTCAAAGGTCCAGAAAAGAGCCTCTGGGACAGTGGCCAAAGGCAGTCCAAGTTTGGGAAAGATGACATCAATGGTGTCATAATACCAGGACTCTAATGGCCATGCTATCCTGAATCATTCAGTTGTGCCTGAGGGGAAGATGATCATGCATGCTGATTCTTCAAGAGTCTCTCTAATTATGTGCATCAAATGCCAGCAATTTCACTGTTTTTTGAAGGTCACTTTGCCATTTTCTTATTTCAAATTAAATCATACAAATATACAGAATTTAGAAAGGGAAGGAATCCGAGCAATTAGGCTGATTCTTTTATGGGTTTCCATTGTTATGAGGATAAAAGCCAAACTCCTTAACATAGCCTGCAAGATCATCTCTAGTCTGCTCCATGCCACCCTTTTCAGCCTCTTCTCCTTTTCCCCAACTCTTCCGTCCAGCCCTGCTGGCCCTCGTAGGTCCCTTTGTCAACTGTGTCACACCCCCTTCCTACCATCAGGACTAAGCCCTTCCATTGCTGTGCACCCACTGCTTCTCGCCTGCTGCTGCTGCTAAGTCTCTTCAGTCGTGTCCGACTCTGTGCGAGCCCACAGACCACAGCCCACCAGGCTTCCCCGTCCCTGGGATTCTCCAGGCAAGAACACCGGAGTGGGTTGCCATTTCCTTCTTCAATGCTTCTCGTCTATTTACAGCCTAATTCTTTTTCAGACCTTAGCTTTACCAGATGTGACACACACACACACACACAATCAGGTCTCCTTTGTTGCCCTTTTCTGAGTTTGTAGTTATTTATCTACTTACATGATATTTTTGTGATGTTTTCCACCAGATTTTAAGTTCTCCTGAAGGCAAGGACTGTGGTTGGTTTTGTTCATTCTAATATCTTCAGAGCCTAACATAGAGCATAGAATAAGGACTCCAAAAGAATGAGATTAGGTCGTTTGTAGAGATGTGGATGGACTTAGAGTCCGCCATACAGAGTGAAGTGAGTCAGGAAGATAAAGACAAATATTGTATACTAGCACAGGTATGTGGAATCTAGAAAAGCAAGACACATGAATCTACTTGAGGGCAGGAACAGAGATGCAGATATAGAGAAGGGCCATGTGGGCACATGAGTATGGGGAGGGTGGAATGAACCGGCAAATTAGGTTTGACATTAATATACTACCACATGTAAATAGATAGTGGGAACTTGGTATATAGCACAGGAAGCTCAGCTCGGTGTTCTGTGGTAACGATGGGTGGGATGGAGGGAGAGTGGAGCAAAGTCCAAGAGGGAGAGGACCTAAATATACATATAGCTGATTCACGTTGCTGTATAGCAGAAACTAACATGACAATGTAAAGCAATTATACTCCAGCAAAAACAAAACAAAACCTAATTGGATGAACGAACCTTAATCTCCATCCTCCTAGCACTACCCATGGTCCAATCCAGCAAAAGGCCTCCACCTCCACTAGCTGTGCTGAGACCAGCTGTCTCTCACCAGCTCCCCTGTTAACTCCCGAGTCCAAGCCAAAAGTCACGTCTTGTATTTTGTTAGTCCTCCCATCTGGCCTTCCTGCTTTGGCTCTTGCCCACCCATCCTATTCCACATCATTCCATCTAGTCTTCTCTTGACAACCAAAATGACCTTTCAAATAGCAAATCAACTGAAATCACTTTACTGTCAAAAACTTCCAATGGCTCCTTGCTACAATTAGCATCCTTAGCAAATTACTACAGTCTGGAAAGTTCTCTCATTGTGGCCCCTACCTCTCCATCCTCATCCCCTCCCTCTCACCCTCATTCATTCTGTCTCAGAAATGCTAGCTCTCTCTCTGTGCTATCTCTCTGTGCTTATCAGATTGGATCCATCCTCAGAAGTCTACATCAGTATACTCCATCTAGAATACTCCCTCTCAAGGTGTTGGTCATTATCTTATTCTCATCAGCTAGGCCCCAACAAGGCCTTTCCTCACCACTCTTAGTATGTGCCCTCTACCCTCATTCATGTTCTATCCTATGTATGCCCTTGTTTCACATTTTTTATTTTAGAAAGTTCTCTAAATCTGTGTGATTGTGCTTTGCTGCAATGAAAAGGCCATGGACACTTCAGTGACTACTTAATGTAAACCACAGCTGCAAACTACAGCACAATGGAGCCTCTGCTGAGAAAGTCTTCTATCACAACCTTCATGATTTGAAACTTTTCTTCTCAATTGCTGGAACCCTCTCCCTCTGTCACCTGCTGCTCAGAGGATTTAGAAAACTTCACATTATGTCCATTCTTTGACTTAGAACAATGCCTAGCACACAACAGGTATTCAATGTGTAATATAGATAAAAGATAGAGTTGGTCCAAACTCCTAAATTTTGAATGGGAAAGCTGGGTTATAAATCACAGATTATAGGATGGATAGAGAAGGGGAATTGACAACATGTCTAAATTTAAGCTAGATATTCCCCAAAGGTAATAACTTAGAATAAATATTTCCCAAACTTGTGAATTAGGAAAAGCTAGTCTTCTCTTTGCCACTAGATAAAAAATGAATATAGATTTTATTATTGATATGGATGTGTGGATTCTTAGAATTTAACATTAATATGTAAATATCCACTTGGGCTTTTCAAAATTTTGTATATTATGCTGACACTTGGCAGAAGGCTTAGTACAACACTGGATACAGCACTTTGAGGCCTTGGGAGTTATTTCTTGGTGAATTTATGATTCATTTTCACTTTTCAGATAAGACTTCAGTTCAGTCACGCAGTCGTGTCCGACTCTTTGCGACCCCATGAACCGCAGCACTCCAGGCCTCCCTGTCCATCACCAACTCCCGGAGTTCACTCAGACTCGCGTCCATTGAGTCCGTGATGCCATCCAGCCATCTCATCCTCGTCGTCCCCTTCTCCTCCTGCCCCCAATCCCTCCCAGCATCAGGGTCTTTTCCAATGAGTCAGCTCCTCGCATCAGGTGGCCAAAGTACTGGAGTTTCAGCTTTAGCATCATTCCTTCCAAAGAAATTCCAGATAAGACTTATAGCTATTGATATCAAACATGTACTTTGTAGGGGGTTTCCCTGGTGGCTCAGACCGTAAAGAATTTGATGCAATTCAGGAAACCCGGTTTGATCCTTGGGTTGTAAAGGTCTCTTGGAGAAGGGAATGGCTACCCATTCCATATTCTTTCCTGGAGAATTCCATGGACAGAGGAGCGTGGCGGGCTACAGTCCATGGGATCGCAAAGAGTCAGACACGATTGAGTGACTGACACTTCTAATTTTTCATACCTGTGCTTTAACTAGCGTCTTATTTTCAGCTCTCAACTCTAACATAATCTTTAATTGAAGTTCATTTAATATAAACTAATATAAATAAAGGGCAAAAATGGTATGGACCTATCAGAAGCAGAAGATATTAAGAAGAAGTGGCAAGAAGAATTGTACACAGAAGAACTGTACAAAAAAGATCTTCACGACCCAGATAATCATGATGGTGTGATCACTCGCACTCACCTAGAGCAAGACATTCTGGAATGTGAAGTCAGCTGGGCCTTAGGAGGCATCACTAAGAACAAAGCTAGTGGAGGTGATGGAATTCCAGTTGAGCTATTTCAAATCTAAAAAGATGATCCTGTTACAGTGCTGTACTCGATATGCCAGCAAATTCAGAAAACTCAGCAGTGGCCCCAGGACTGAAAAAGGTCAGTTTTCATTCCAATCCCAAAGAAAGGCAATGCCAAAGAATGCTCAAACTACTGCACAATTGCACTCATCTCACATGCTAGTAAAGTAATGTTCAAAATTCTCCAAGCCAGACTTCAGCAATACGTGAACCATGAACTTCCTGATGTTCAAGCTGGTTTTGGAAAAGGCAGTGGAACCAAAGATCAAATTGCCAACATCCATTGGATCATTGATAAAGCAAGGAAGTTTCAGAAAAATATCTATTTCTGCTTTATTGACTATGCCAAAGCCTTTGACTGTGTGGATCACAATAAACTGTGGAAAATTCTGAAGGAGATGGGAATCCCAGACCACCTGACCTGCCTCTTGAGAAACCTATATGCAGGTCAGGAAGTAACAGTTAGAACTGGACATGGAAAAACGTCATGGTTCCAAAGAGGAAAAAGAGTACGTCAAGGCTGTTATTGGCACCATGTCTATTTAACTTATATGCAGAGTATGTCATGAGAAATGCTGGGCAAGAGAAAGCACGAGCTGGAGTCAAGACTACTGGGAGAAATATCAATGACCTCAGATATGCAGATGACACCACCCTTATGGCAGAAAGCAAAGAAGAACTGAAAAGCCTCTTGATAAAAGTGAAAAAGGAGAGTGAAAACGTTGCCTTAAAGTTCAACATTCAGAAAAGTAAGATCACGGCATCCAGTCCCACTACTTCATGGCAAATAGATTTGGAAACAGTGGAAACAAATGGCTGACTTTATTTTTCTGGGCTCAAAATTCACTGGAAATGGTGACTGCAGCCGTGAAATTAAAAGACACTTACTCCTTGGAAGGAAAGTTATGACCAACCTAGACAGCATATTAAAAAAGCAGAGACATTACTTTCTCAAAAATGTCTGTCTAGTCAAGGCTATGGTTTTTCCAGTGGTCATGTATGGATGTGAGAGTTGAACTATAAAGAAAGCTGAGTGCCAAAGAATTGATGCTTTTGAACTGTGGTATTGGAGAAGACTCTTGAGAGCCCTGTGGACTGCAAGGAGATCCAACCAGTCCATTCTAAAGGAGAAGAGTCCTGAATGTTCATTGGAAGGACTGATGTTGAAGCTGAAATTCCAATACTTTGGCCAACTGATGCGAAGAGCTGACTCATTTGAAAAGACCCTGATGCTGGGAAGGATTGAGGGCAGGAGGAGAAGGGGATGACAGAGGATGAGATGGTTGGATGGCATCACGGACTCAATGGATGTGAGTATGAGTGAACTCCGGGAGTTGGAGATGAACAGGGAGGCCTTGTCTGCTGTGGTTCATGGGGTTGCAAAGAGTCGGACATGACTGTGCGACTGAACTGAACTGAATATAGTGTTATCATTCTAAAGTAATTACTTCAGTCAGAAATTATATCATTATCTCCCTTCATGTGTAAAAGTGAGAAATTGTTAATTTCTCAGTCATGTCTGACTCTTTGTGACCACATGGACTGCGCATACCAGGCCTCCCTGTCAATCACCAACTCCCAGAGTTTACCCAAACTCATGTCTATTGAGTCAGTAATGCCTTCCATCCATCTTATCCTCTGTCATCCCCTTCTCCTTCTGCCTTCAATCTTTCCCAGCATGAAGGTCTTTATTAATGAGTCAATTCTTCACATCAGGTGGCCAAACTATCGGAGTTTCAGCTTCAACATCAGTCCTTCCAATGAACATTCAGGACTGATCTCCTTTAGGATGGACTGGTTACATCTTGCAGTCCAAGGGACTCAAGTCTTCTCCAACACCATAGTTCAAAAGCATCCATTCTTCGGCACTCAGCTTTCTTCACAGTCCAACTCTCACATCCATACATGACCACTGTTAAAACCATAGCCTTGACTAGATGGACCTTTGTTGACAAAGTAATGTCTCTGCTTTTTAATATGCTGTCTAAGTTAGTCATGACTTTCCTTTCAAGGAGTAAGCGTCTTTTAATTTCATGGGTGCAGTGCACATACATTGTCATAAACGGGCCATTTCCCTTTTATGGAACAATAACTGTCAAGGGGACTTGTTCTGTTATGAAGTGTTTTCTTAGATAATATCTAACCTCATTAAGGCAAAAATATTTTTGTACCCTCCTTCTTATCCTTTAGAGAGAAATTAATTATTCCTTATACCACCACTCACAAATTAACCAGAACCCCAAAAGGACAAATCAAAGCATAGAACACTTTTTATAACCACTTCCATCCCTCAAACCAGCACTCCCCTGTTACCATCCAACTGGACATCTGGGGTACACATTTCTCTACCGTACATTTTTTTTTCCTATTTCAATACCACACCTCACTTTACATTCAGGATAGTCTCTTACTTTATTTCTAAAACATCCCCCCATTTCTTGGGCTGAACAACAACTTTACTCCAAGGCTTCTCAAACTAACCTTTAAAACCTCCCTTATCAATCGTGAAGTTTGCATACATATGGAATCTAGAAAAATGGTACTGATGAACCTATTTGCAGAGAAGGATGGAGATGCAGATATAGAGAACAGAGTTGTCGACACAGCGGGGGAAGGAAAGAGTGGGACAAATGGAGAAAGCAGCGTCAACATATATACACTAGGATGCGTAAAACCGATAGCTGATTAGAAGTTGCTGTACAACAGGAAGCCCAGCCTGGCACTGTGTGATAACCTAGAGGGGAGGGTTTGGGGGGTGTAGGAAGGCTCAAGAGGGAGATGATATGTGTATAATTACAGCTCATGTGCATGATTGTACAGCAGAAACCAACACAACATTGAAAAGCAATTTTCCTCCAATTAACAAAATAATCGTGAACTTGGGGTCTAGATGAGAGATACCGTAACAAAGATTAACTTCATCCAGCATCATTAATTTGTGTCTTTTATAAATAAGATACTGCACTTAACACTGAGGCCTCAAAGATACACAAGACACAGTTTCTAACCTGACAGGCAGTACAGCATTGTGGTTAAACAGATACTAGAGCCACACTGCCTGGTTACAATCCCAGCGCTGCAACCCTGAACAAGTCACTTACCCTTTCTGTGCAGCTTCCTTTTCTGCAAAGTAAAAGTTATGCCTCCATAAGCAGACTGTTGTAAGGATTAAATGAGTTAATAGTTACAAACTGCAGGGCCTGCCGCACTGTAAACACCATGTACCTGCAAATGTTATTTTCAGGGAAACTTGGTGTAAAATACAGGTAATTTATCATACATTATACACAGCTTTCCCTAGACCAGTAGTGATTCCCTGCTGGATGGCAAAGAAAGGCTTTCCATGCAGAGGGAACAGTATTTTAAAAGTCACAGAGAAGTGAGTACAGGCAGTTAACACAGAGAGCAGTAAAGTCAGAGTGACTGAACCTTAAACTCAACTGGGTTGAAGTGCCTTTATCCTTATCAGGTCATTTTCTAACTCTAATACCATTAATCCAGTGATCCTCAAACTCCCTGAATAACCTGAATTTTCCTGTGTGCCTTTTTTTTTTTCTTAAACCATTCTGTCTTCTATCTCAAATAATCAAATAGTGAACCTCATTCCCAACCTGATTTTGCATTCTAATTCACAGCTTTTGTTGTTTAGTTGCTAAGTTGTATCTGACTCTTCTGCAACCCCATGGACTGTAGCTCACCAGGCTCCTCTGTCCATGGGGTTTTCCAGGCGGCAAATACTGGAGTGGGTTGCCACTTCCTTCTCCAAATTCAGAGATATCCCTAATTAAATCTCTAGAAGGAATATAGAAATAGATCCTAAAGAGTCAAATCTGGAGGTGCAGCAAACACAAGCACACACTTTGCCTGCCTGCACATTTCACCAGGACAACCCACCATGCTGGTCCAGCAAGGTGCCTGTGGGAAGGAAGGACGATGCCAGGATTCCCATCATCAGAGTCGTCATCCCAATCCCAAGGGACATCATTCCACTGAGGGTCAGAATGCCAGACTCACAGAGCCCCTAGAGTCCCCAGATACCTTAGTAAAATCCAAATACAGACAGAAAATATATATCTTAAAATCAAACCCAGCAATCTAAGACTTCTGGATAGAGAACCTGTCTATCATTAGTCTTCAAGGCACTCAGCCTGAGGACCAAAGCTATTTAAGAAACAGAGTTGAAGTCTCAAATAGAAGTCTGTGCCACCTCCACCACTGAGGAGCTGTTTCTATGCAGCAGCTGTTCCCTGGCACATTCTGTGATGTTGAAACAGCCGAGGAAACATGCCTCACTTGTCTGTCAAACTGTTTATTAAATGCCTTCACCTTGAACTTGGCCTTTTGCGGCTCTATGATACCTTCTAACTACTAGGCACGTAAGCTCTGTCCTTGATGGCGCTAGCAGGATCCTGTCTCTACTAAGGTACCCACTTGTACTTGAAACCCAGGGATTGCTTCATAAGTCAGCCTGACCCCTCAGACAGGATAGATATTGTGGGACCAGCTTAGCACTGTCAGCTCCTGAGGACACCCTGACTTACAAATCAGCCTTGCTTTAACTAGGTTGTGGAGCTGATTCTCACTAGCTTCCACACTAATGAAAAAAAAAAAAAGATCAGTGTACAATCCCTAGAGCAAGAAGTCCTAGGGACTATGTGACTTACCTTAAAAATTCATTTATGACTTGTAGTGAAATGTATCAAGCAAATAGGCTGGATGGGAGTTGAAACTAACCGTCTCTGCATGGGCCTAGATGTAGCTTCTTAAAGGAACTAATGGGATTGTCACCATGATAAACAGGAATTACTGGCAGAAAAGACCGAGGACAGCCACCATTCCATCTGCTGTGTCCCTTGCTCAATGCAACCCATTAAAAATATCATGAAATCTCTCTAGTGGATTATAAGCAGCTTAGTTTTGATGGACTAGACAATATCAAATGCATCACACACAGTAAAGAATAACATAATTTACAAAAGTTTTGCATATGTATGTGTGTGAATACATATGTACCTACTAGGCGCCAGTAAAATGTGTATTCCTTACTATACAAACACTATTTTGATAATGTAAGTATTTTTCTTTCTTTACAAAAGTCATGATAGATATTTTCAGAGTAGGTAGATCATTATTTCTATATGAGCTAACTTTTACGAGTTTTATTATCCTTAATAAAAACACTAGTGTTTTTTTTTTCATTTTTGAATTATTTCACTTCTGTAAAGGTGTATAGAAGTTGAAGGTACTGACTCTTCTTTAAAAAGACGCATAATCCACATTTAGCAAACGGCACTTTGACTGAGTTCCTCTCTCAGTTTTCTCTTTTGGCTCTCCGGTCTTAGTCCTGCAAGCCTCCACCCCACCATTCCTGTATTTTTGTGCATCTAAGAAACCAATTTTCCAAACTCATGTTTTGCACTCCCCATAGTACAATAAAAGTGTTATAAGCTTTTGTTCAACTAATACTGAATTCTGGTTTCCTTCTCTGAATCTCAAACCTTCCTGAAGTCTTTGTGACTTTGGTGGCCAGATCATATCATTATCCTTTAAGCCTCTCGAATACCTTCAGAGTTTATAATTTAAAGACAGCTGTTGACCCAGCAGTCACTGTCTAGACTAACTGAATCCTCACCCAAATATCAGACAAAGGAGGGGAAAACCTAGGCTCAAATTCCATAAACGCTTGGGTTTGGTTTGATGTTTCACTGGGATCTTCAATGACATCATTCTAAATGGATTTTAAACCTCTGCTTCACTTTCAGAGGTTTCTGATGAAAACATATTCATACAACTCAGTGAGTAAGAGCTATCCTAAGGCAGACACAGAAAATGCCAAAAAATCTCTACAAAGAATAGTTCATTCAGATCCATTCATTCACAACAGAATAAAACTGTTTACAGAGCAGACAGGCAGGCGTTCCCATTCCACATAATTAAACTATAACTCAGCTTTAACAATTTGATCTATAAAGGCAATTAGCTTCAGCAGAACTTGGAAATTGTTTGCCCTAACAGATGATGAGATGTGTCACGGAGAAGCATACAATTGAGTCTCTCAGAGTCACTATCTAAAGTATAAATAATGTTTTGAAGCTTCAACTGAAAGAAATGCTGTACTCAAAAAAGAAAAATAAAGATTAACCAGTTTCTCATGAACCCTATAACAAAAAGAGTGGAGTGAGTCAAAAGTATGTGCATTTCACTCAATATTTTATTTCTTTAGGATTTTAAACATTCCATACTTTTCTTTGAGAAGACGCTATTTAGTTTAAAGGGGGTTTTGAGTCATTGAGGATGACATAAAAGAAAGCAGAAAGGATTTAGGTTACACAAGGGAGGAAAGTGCTCGTTATGCATTGCAGGATTCTGTTGTCAATGCAAGGATATTTTGTTTCTGTCTAGACTGGTTTGAAAACAGGCTTGTTCACAGACGAGGTGATAGAATCATTTTACAATCTTGTCCCCTTTATTACCCCATATAACCATTTGGAGACAGTGCACTGGGGTGCTTCTCAATAACTGTGAGACAGAAGAAGAAAAGCTTCTTCCAGAATGTGAAATTAATGTGTTTACTGCTAATCTCTAAAGTAATACACAAACTATTTGATAACTAATACCTAAAGTAATACATGAAATAATGAAAACTACTACCTGAAAGCACTAACCAACTGGAAAGGGCACAGGCTGTGGCAGGATCCTGGAGAGGCTCCCGGGTTGTGGGGAGGTTTGCTGCTGCTGCTGCTAAGTTGCTTCAGTCTTTTTCAGGTTTAGGGGCTCAGAAATGATCCGGGGAAAGCATTTTACTAATCAGTGCAGTAGGTTAGGGCTTCCCAGGTGGCACTAAGTAAGTAAGTAAGTAAAGTCACTCAGTCGTGTCCGACTCTTTGTGACGCCATGGACTGTAACCTACCAGGCTCCTCAGTCCATGAGATTCTCCAAGCAAGAAAACTGGAGTGGGTTGCCATTTCCTTCTCCAGGGGATCTTCCCGACGCAGGGATCGAACCCAGGTCTCCTGCATTGGAGGCAGACGCTTTAACCTCTGAGCCACCAGGGAAGTGCCACCAGGTGGCACTAGTGGTAAAGAACCCACCTGCCAGTGCAAGGAGACCTAAGAGATGCGGGTTTGATCCCTGGGTCAGGAAGAAGGCCTGGAGGAGGAAAAGGCAACCCGCTCCAGAATTCCTGCCTGGGAAATCCACTGGACAGAGGAGCCTGGTGGGTTGCCTTCTATGGGGTTGCAAAACAGTTGGACATGACTTAGCAACTAAACAACAACAAACTCTTTTCTTCGTCTTTATTTCCTTAGACAGACTTCTGTCTCAAGTAAAATGTATATTAAGTTGGTATGTTTTTCTCTTGTTTCTTTGTCTTGGTCAGTTTAATTTTCAGATCCAGCAAGTGACCTTAAGAGGATTAATGAAAACTTTTCCTTCTCTACATAGCTGAAAGAGTGAAATGAACATTTCTTGCCTGGAGAATCCTCATGGACAGAGGAGCCTGGTTGGCTACAGTCCATGGGGTCACAAACAGTCAGACATGATGGAGCAACTAAGCATAAAGAAAAACAAAAACATATTAGGAGGGGTGTGCTTAGTGATAGAACATGGAGAATGTGTGTGACACGTGCAGGCGAGGTGGAACCACAGATCTGAGGGTGATGGGTACTGTGGACTCCAGGAGAGAGGCGCTGCTCTCAGCAGGTATATTTTACCTGCCTTGGCCCCCAGAATGAAGTACACTTTCAGACAAGCCACTTTTCTTGGTTTTAAATGAACATGCAACCTTCTCATTAGATCGTCTGCTTCCCAGGTACCTTGACATCAGGGGGGAGAGAGTCTGACGCAAAATGTGTACATTACAGTTACATCAGGATGAGACCTCCACGTACCAGAAAGTGCTAGGCTTGCATTTGGGTCTCTATATTAAATTTCAGGTAAAAGTTGGAGTACTAGAAGTATGCTGGATACAGATATGAGATCTGGCTTCTTTTCCTGCCAGGATGAAGCCCAGATTCTATGTACCCACAGGGTGCATCACGGTATCTCTGCAGACACTCACTGTTATAAAGAAGAACCAGGCCTTCTGCCATCTTAACACTCAGAGGGCTTTTACAGACTTCATGGAAGCATGTCTGATGCAACCAGTGTCCTGAGCACAGATTTACAGAATTTGGTTGCTGTGGAAACCCTGATGGTTAGCTTATTTGCATTTACATGAGACCACAGTGGTTGAGGCTGCCTTCCAGCATGTTTATTTTCCTATTTTCCTCCGCAATGGAGAGAAAGGAATTGTTTTTAAAAGAAATGATTTGTTGCAATTCTGCTCATTCTCCAGATCACAATATGATTCAAAATTTTATAATAATTATAAAAGCTTACTTCTATACTCCAGTATTAACTCACATCATAAAAAATAATAGCTACTATTAACTTAGGACTTGCTACATGCCAGACAATGTGTAAAGGAAATCTCAGTTAGGACACTGACTCACTGAAGTTTTATCATTTCCATTTTCCTACAGTGAAATGGAAACTTGGACAGGCTGAATGATTTTTCCAAAATCACCCAGTAAGTAAACTTGAGAGGTGGAATGTGAATCCAAGTTTGCTTTAGAAAGCCCAAACTTACAGTCTGACTTCCTGTTAATTTTACAGACAATTTTCCTTAATTCGAAAAAGAAAGGGAAAAAGAAAAAAAAAACCACATTGGTAGTAGGAATCCTAAGAAGACTACTCAAACACAAATGGAGAACTTGAAGTCTTGCACTTCATGGCAGTGTACTCAAGTCTCTCATTAGAAATTGACTCCTAAAACACTGCTATAATCCTACCAAACTCAGGTTAAAAAACTTGACTGCTTCAAGCTTCTCAATGGCATACATTTAAGCTCCTTGTTGTGGCATTTAAACCCCTCTGGAATCTGGTGCTGGTTGAAATACCTCCTCTGTCCCTCTCCACTCCAGTCATCCCAGGGCCTTAGCTGTCTTCCAGATCTCTTTTCACTTGTATGCTTAGCATCTGCTATTGCCCCTCAGCCTGGAATGCTCTTTCATTACCGTTTCTACTTATAAAACCTTCATTTCTGATAAGCTTCTCCCTTGATTCTCAAAATAGAAAGGCCTTCTTCATTTGCATCTTAAAAGTGCACCTTCTAACTTTTTACCTTTTATTTTTGTTCAGTATTTATGTGTCTATCTTATCCCCAAAGGGCTTCCCTGGTGGCTTAGCAGTGAAGAATCTGCCTGTAATTCAGGAGCCGGAGGAGATGTGGGTTCACTCCCTGGATCAGGAAGATCCCCTGGAGAAGAGCATGACAACCCATTTTTGCCTGGCAGGCTACAGTCCATGGGGTCACAAAGAGTTGGACACAACCGAAGCGTCTTTGCACATATGCTTCTCCACAAATGAGAACGTGCAGTGCTTAGTTACTTAGCCGTGTCCAACTCTTCAAACTGAATTCACCTATTTTTTTTATCTTCCTTCTTCAACTATAGCCACCACAAAGCCTTTTGCTAAGAAAGGGCTCAAAAAAATAATTGTTAAACTGAATTAACTTAAATTTACACTGAAGTACTGCTTGTTTTGCATTATTTTTAAAACATAGATACCTTTGACAGAGAATACTCTGTCATTCAGCTTTGCAAAATCATTCACATATTAATTTTACTAACACATACTTTACAATTTACAAAGAACTTTCATATATATTAACTTGGATCATTACAAGGAGTCCCTTGGATAGTTAGTAAAAATCTCATTATTATCTCCATTTTTCAGATGAGGGCAAAACTAGAAATATTTAGTCAATTTGCAAAGTAATTCTGTAGCAGCTACAATGCTTAGCACCTGCCTGAGCTAGTTTATTCCCTGAATGCTTGAGATGAAACACAGAGTTGTTTCTTACAGGTGTTTGGGAGTTTATGAGCAACCAAAAATGGGAACGAGTTTATTTCCAAACCTGTGTATTTGGAGAAGAAATTCACAGGCAATAGCTTTGTATCTGTATTATTGGATGCATTTGGCCCCATAAACAGAATTGCCATGTAATTCTTTATTTTAACAGAGCTGGTTAAAATGCATTTATACTGTAATAATCATTTTACTTTTTAACAACATCTCTGGGATCTAGTTAACCTTTTCTGACTGACCTGGGTCCATCATTATTCACATCGGTTGCTGTCCTAAGCCACAGCACAGTCCTGTGGGACAGCTAAGGCAGGCAGGCCAGGTGATTCTATAGCCCCCCACCCGCTCCCACCCAATGACTGACCTTTAGTAGATCTCGTTTCTTTTTTTTTCTTTGCCGCCAAACTATTAGATCTGACTTCTCTGTACCTTAAATATCATATCACTAGCAGCATCTTCAGAGAAGGCGATGGCACCCCACTCCAGTACTCTTGCCTGGAAAATCCCATGGACAGAGGAGCCTGGTAGGCTGCAGTCCATGGGGTCACAAAGAGTCGGACACGACTGAGTGACTTCACTTTCCCTTTTCACTTTCATGCATTGGAGAAGGCAATGACAACCCACTCCAGTGTTCTTGCCTGGAGAATCCCAGGGATGGGGGAGCCAGGTGGGCTGCCATCTATGGGGTCGCACAGAGTCTGACACGACACAAGCAACTTAGCAGCAGCAGTAGCAGCAGCATCTTAATCTGCCAAGCTCCAGATCAGTACCATTTCAGTAAACAAAGTAGTGGATCAGACACCGCACTAGGAGACGGGCATGCACTGGGAGATGAATAAGACACACCTTGTGAGAGTCTGCCATGCAGAAGGGGGCAGAAGTGAAACCATGAGATTGTATCATTTCAAACTAATATAAAAGTGCTTTGCTAGATGTATTTACAGCATGAAAGGCTTGGTGGCATGGGGTGCAGAGAATGACTCCCAGAAAAGTTAGTGGCTGATCTGCACCTTGATGTATGAATAAGAACTTGCCAGATGACAGGGGAGCTGTTGGGACAGAAGAAAAGAAGGGCAAAAAGTAGTGGATCAGACACCGCACTAGGAGACGGGCATGCACTGGGAGATGAATAAGACACACCTTGTGAGAGTCTGCCATGCAGAAGGGGGCAGAAGTGAAACCATGAGATTGTATCATTTCAAACTAATATAAAAGTGCTTTGCTAGATGTATTTACAGCATGAAAGGTTGGTGGCATGGGGTGCAGAGAATGACTCCCAGAAAAGTTAGTGGCTGATCTGCACCTTGATGTATGAATAAGAACTTGCCAGATGACAGGGGAGCTGTTGGGACAGAAGAAAAGAAGGGCAAATGCTCAGGAGCATAAAACAGCAGGGTTTGCACAGAGAATAACTAACTTCTCAGCAGTACTAGAGCCCAAGTTTACACAGCAAGAGGCAGAACCTGAGGCTTGAGGGGTACAAAGATGGCCTTCAGTGATATGACATCTTTGGCTTTATTTCAGGGATGATAGAAACTACTGGTGGAATTTAAACAAAGGAACAATATGGGGTCAGGACAAAAATTCAGAAAGACTTGAAGCCAGATACGCATAGCTTCTCAAGTATTTTTCTAAACAAACATGAATTCCTCAAAAACGAATGTAATTCAGTAGATGACGAGTGAATATAGCAGGAAGAGCAGGTTTAATCTGGAAAAATTTCTTGCAGGAAAGATGCCTGAGGATACATGCTGCCCATGTTTCTAGTAGAAGGTTAGATATCCTGTTTCTAATCACCTACAGGATGGAAAACCACAACTGAGTGAGCCATACAGCTTCTAACTTTAGCTGTTCATTAACATCACCAGGGAGGTTTTAAGAGTCCTGATACCTAGAATTATCCCAAATATATTTAGTTAGATCCTCTAGAGCTATGATGAGTCCTCATTAAAGTTCTCCAAGTAATTCCAGTGTTCAGCCGCAGCTAAGCACCCTAACACTAGAGTACCAGGTTCAGACTTAAGACTCATAAAGAATCTTCTTTCCAGTAAAGCACATGGGCTGTGATATTCTTGGATTTTACTCTATTTTGACACAGGAAATAGGCATGTTTTTGAAGGCATGGCTCAACTGTTGCTTTCTCTAAGAAGCCTTCTCTAGGGGGCTTTAGAAGCTATTCCATTTCTAATAGTACTTTTCTTTCATATTTATTGTGATGTTGGTGGAAAGGAGGGCTATCAGTCTAAACAAAAGATCAGATAAGATGAAGCAGACTATACTGGGAAGAAAATCTGGTATTTGCAAACCTTTAAATGCAAGGTAAAAAATAAATAAATAAATAAAAGGTCTAGTACGTTGATGACGGACCATGGAAGAGCTCTTCTACTTTAAGATACTGATGCATCAAGCTTTCTGATTTCTCTGAAGAACAGGACATAATACGCAGGGGTCTCAATTTCTAGAGCACATGTTAGCAGTTCAGTGGAAAACAAGAAACATCACCTTGGATCACAGAGCACACTGCTTAAACAAGCCTCATAAGTGTTCTGTTCTTAACAGCAGTCATGATTTGTAGGATTCATGAAGGTTTCAAGTCATGGCCTTGCAAATAGCAAGGGTCCTGTATACAATTTTATTTATTTTTGAATCTGGAAATTTTAATCTGTCTGTTGTTTAGTCACTAAATCGTGTTTGACACTTTTGTGACCCCATGAACTGTAGCCCACCAGAATCCACTGTCCATGGGATTTTACAGGCAAGAATACCGGAGTGGGTTGCCTTTTCCTTCCCTGAGGGATCTTTCCAACCTAGGGATCAAACCTGAGACTCCTGCATTGGCAGGAAGACTCTTTACCAATGAGTCACCAGGGAAGTTCTTTAATCTATATAGCGAGTTTTAAAACAAGACAGATTATATCTAGAAATTGTTTCAAATGTTTATGTCATATTTTAACACTATCACTCGTTTCTAAGAAGCCCCTACCAAGCACAAGGAGGTTATATTGCACTAATATTCTGGAATCATGGATAGTGATGTGGGTTTATGTAGTGTTAAATTCTGTAACTAGTCATTAATGTTTAAAATACCAAAACCAGTTCTGAGTAGGCACTCAAACTTTGCAGAAGAAAACATACCTTAGGGCAAAAATAAACTAAACTTTGGAACAATACATCTGAGATCTATTTAACACAGGTACAGGATTATAAGGTTCAGTTCAGTTCAGTTCAGTCGCTCAGTCGTGTGCGACTCTTTGCGACCCCATGAATCGCAGCACGCCAGGCCTCCCTGTCCATCAAAACCAACTCCCGGAGTTCACTCAGACTCATGTCCATTGAGTCCGTGATGCCATCCAGCCATCTCATCCTCTGTCGTCCCCTTCTCCTCCTGCCCCCAATCCCTCCCAGCATCAGGGTCTTTTCCAATGAGTCAACTCTTCGCCTAAGGTGGCCAAAGTACTGGAGCTTCAGTTTTAGCATCATTCCTTCCAAAGAAATCCCAGGGCTGATCTCCTTCAGAATGGACTGGTTGGATCTCCTTGCAGTCCAAGGGACTCTCAAGAGTCTTCTCCAACACCACAGTTCAAAAGCATCAATTCTTCGGCGCTCAGCCTTCTTCACAGTCCAACTCTCACATCCATACATGACCACAGGAAAAACCATAGCCTTGACTAGACGGACCTTAGTCGGCAAAGTAATGTCTCTGCTTTTGAATATACTATCTAGGTTGGTCATAACTTTTCTTCCAAGGAGTAAGCGCCTTTTAATTTCATGGCTGCAGTCACCATCTGCAGTGATTTTGGAGCCCAAAAAAACAAAGTCTGACACTGTTTCTACTGTTTCCCCATCTATTTCCCATGAAGTGATGGGGCCAGATGCCATGATCTTCGTTTTCTGAATGTTGAGCTTTAAGCCAACTTTTCCACTCTCCTCTTTCACTTTCAACAAGAGGCTTTTTAGCTCCTCCTCACTTTCTGCCATAAGGGTGGTGTCATCTGCATATCTGAGATTATTGATATTTCTCCCAGCAATCTTGATTCCAGCTTGTGTTTCTTCCAGTCCAGCATTTCTCATGATGTACTCTGCATATAAGTTAAATAAGCAGGGTGACAATATACAGCCTTGACGTACTCCTTTTCCTATTTGGAACCAGTCTGTTGTTCCATGTCCAGTTCTAACTGTTGCTTCCTGACCTGCATACAGATTTCTCAAGAGGCAGGTCAGGTGGTCTGGTATTCCCATCTCTTTCAGAATTTTCCACAGTTTACTGTGATCCACACAGTCAAAGGCTTTGGCATAGTCAATAAAGCAGAAATAGATGTTTTTCTGGAACTCTCTTGCTTTTTCCATGATCCAGCGGATGTTGGCAATTTGATCTCTGGTTCCTCTGCCTTTTCTAAAACCAGCTTGAACATCAGGGAGTTCACGGTTCACATATTGCTGAAGTCTGGCTTGGAGAATTTTGAGCATTACTTTACTAGCATGTGAGATGAGTGCAATTGTGCGGTAGTTGGAGCATTCTTTGGCATTGCCTTTCTTTGGAATTGGGATGAAAACTGACCTTTTCCAGTCCTGTGGCCACTGCTGAGTTTTCCAGATTTGCTGGCAAATTGAGTGCAGCACTTTCACAGCATCATCTTTCAGGATTTGAAACAGCTCAACTGGAATTCCATCACCTCCACTAGCTTTGTTCGTAGTGATGCTTTCTAAGGCCCACTTGACTTCACATTCCAAGATGTCTGGCTCTAGATTAGTCAACACATCATCATGATTATCTGGGTCATGAAGATCTTTTTTGTACAGTTCTTCCGTGTATTCTTGCCACCTCTTCTTAATATCTTCTGCTTCTGTTAGGTCCAGACCATTTCTGTCCTTTATCGAGCCCATCTTTGCATGAAATGTTCCCTTGGTATCTCTAATTTTCTTGAAGAGATCTCTAGTCTTTCCCATTCTGTTCTTTTCCTCTATTTCTTTGCATTGATTGCTGAAGAAGGCTTTCTTATCTCTTCTTGCTATTCTTTGGAACTCTGCATTCAGATGCTTATATCTTTCCTTTTCTCCTTTGCTTTTTGCTTCTCTTCTTTTCACAGCTATTTGTAAGGCCTCCCCAGACAGCCATTTTGCCTTTTTGCATTTCTTTTCCATGGGGATGGTCTTGATCCCTGTCTCCTGTACAATGTCACGAACCTCATTCCATAGTTCATCAGGCACTCTATCTATCAGATCTAGACCCTTAAATCTATTTCTCACTTCCACTGTATAATCATAAGGGATTTGATTTAGGTCATACCTGAATGGTCTAGTGGTGTTGCCCACTTTCTTCAATTTAAGTCTGAATTTGGCAATCAGGAGTTCATGATCTGAGCCACAGTCAGCTCCCGGTCTTGTCTTTGTTGACTGTATAGAGCTTCTCCATCTTTGGCTGCAAAGAATATAATCAATCTGATTTCGGTGTTGACCATCTGGTGATGTCCATGTGTAGAGTCTTCTCTTGTGTTGTTGGAAGAGGGTGTTTGCTATGACCAGTGCATTTTCTTGGCAAAACTCTATTAGTCTTTGGCCTGCTTCATTCCGCATTCCAAGGCCAAATTTGCCTGTTACTCCAGGTGTTTCTTGACTTCCTACTTTTGCATTCCAGTCCCCTATAATGAAAAGGACATCTTTTTTGGGTATTAGTTCTAAAAGATCTTGTAGGTCTTCATAAAACTGTTCAACTTCAGCTTCTTCAGCATTACTGGTTGGGGCATAGATTTGGATAATTGTGATATTGAATGGTTTGCCTTGGAGATGAAAGAGATCATTCTGTCGTTTTTGAGATTGCATCCAAGTACTGCATTTCAGACTCTTTTGTTGACCATGATGGCTACTCCATTTCTTCTGAGGGATTCCTGCCCACAGTAGTAGATATAATAGTCATCTGAGTTAAATTCACCCATTCCAGTCCATTTTAGTTCGCTGATTCCTAGAATGTCGACGTTCACCCTTGCATCTCTTGTTTGACCATTTCCAATTTGCCTTGATTCATGGACCTGACATTCCAGGTTCCTATGCAATATTGCTCTTTACAGCATTGGATCTCGCTTCTATCACCAGTCACATCCATAACTGGGTATTGTTTTTGCTTTGGCTCTATCCCTTAATTCTGTCTGGAGTTCTTTCGCCACTGTTCTCCAGTAGCATATTGGGTACCTACCAACCTGGGGAGTTTCTCTTTTGGTTTCCTATCGTTTTGCCTTTTCATACTGTTCATGGGGTTCTCAAGGCAAGAATACTGAAGTGGCTTGCCATTCCCTTCTCCAGTGGCCCACATTCTGTCAGACCTCTCCACCATGACCCACCCATCTTGAGTTGCCCCGCAGGCATGACTTGGTTTCATTGAGTTAGACAAGGGTGTGGTCCTAGTGTGATTAGATTGACTAGTCTTCTGTGAGTATGGTTTCAGTGTGTCTGCCCCCTGATTCCCTCTTGCAACACCTACCATCTTACTTGGGTTTCTCTTACCTTGGGCGTGGGGTATCTCTTCACAACTGCTCCAGCAAAGTACAGCCACTGCACCTTAAATTGTAGGCACAAGTTCTATGTATACATTCTATGTATAATGTATAACATTTTCCTTCCCTTCTAGACATTATGCTTAAAGGGGTACCCGGAAGTGGAGATGATGATAAATGTTTTTTTAAAATGGTCTATCTTCAGAGGAGGAAGGCCAAGGAAAAGAGACTTATGGAAAGGTAATCAGTCGGTTTAACTGTGAGTATAGTACATGACAGACACAGGGCTTGTTGCAGATTAAAAACTCGCAGGCTTGTAGGGTTCTGTTCTCAAAACATGTATGCTGAACACAGTAAGATGTGAAAATATGCTCCATGCACATCTGAAAGGTGGGAAAGTAAAAATCTTACAGAACTCTTAACTATCAGAACATGGAAACCTCACCACGGTCTGTGTGACCTGAGCGTTCTGTGGACAATCTCCAGCTGTCATGCTAGGAATAATAACCCTCAACAAGAAAAGCAAAACATGGTTACCTTTTGGTAATGAAAGGTGGAGATAAAAGAGTGTTGGCTTAAAAATGTCCAATTTGGCAAAACCAATGCTTTAGTGTTGTTTAATGTCAACCTAGTTTAAAAAAATCAGCTTAAGGGCCATGTGTTGCAAAGCAGAAAGTTACCATCAGAGACTTGCAGTATACAGATTGAATTATTGCCTTCTCCTCATCCCATCCTCTCAATTGTTGATATCTATGTACTTAGACAACGGTAAGGTGGAAAAGAGATGCAATTTTAATTTTCTGGATGGTTTCAAGAGTTGTTTTCCTCTTCAGCTGTGTATGAGAAATAAAGCATGGTGTTTATAAAAATACACACCTGAGCTTTATCTTGAAAGATCCAGAGGCTGTTGCAGTATCTATGATGTATGTGTGCACTTACAGGGATGTATGCCTTTTGCTATACATAATGTGTGCCAGTTCATTGAAAATGAAACACACATTAGTTTCTCCCTTTCCCTCAGCTCATAGACACACACCACAGCACCCTGAATGAGCTGTGCAAAGCCCTTCCACTGGATGCTTCTGGATACAGCCACCATCATCCCTCAGGTGCTCCCCCAGAATAGCACAGCTCAAAGGTTGCCTAGGCGACACAGAGGCACACCGTCAGCCAGCTGGAAGAATGCAGGCGCAGTAACTGCTTCCTCCCTGAAAGGCAGGTACAGGTTGAGTTACAGGTGGGATTGAGTTGTAGGTTTAATTGTCTTCTCTTCCTCACCTAACCTGACCTGAACAGTCTTGAAATATTTCTTAATTGAAATATAATTAATATGCCGTAACAGTCCTGCTTTTAAAGTGTACAATTCAGTGGCTTTCAGTAAATCCAGAGTTGAGCAGCCATCCCACTGTCTCCTTCAGGAGCATCTTCACCACCTCAGCAAACAACTCCACACCCGTCAGAACTCATTCTCCATTCCGCCCTCTGTCAGTCTTCGGCGACCAGCAGTGTTCTTTCTGTCTTTGTGGGTTTCCTTCTCCTGGATATGTCCATAAATGGAATCATGTAACATGTGGCCTTTCGTACTGGCTTCTTTCACTTAGCATGTTTCATCAATATTGAAGCCTGAATCAATACTTCACTTCTTTTCATATCAAGTAGACAGATGAAATTGGGGAAAGGGTAATTTTGTTTGTTACCTTCATCTCTTTGGTAACAAGTTGTTAAAGAAATAATAATTTTGTTTTATTTAACTAATGTGTTCCAATGATTAAATCCTCAGTTCAGTTCAGTCACTCAGTCATGTCCAACTCTTACCATCTACTATATACAGCTTTTTTCTTTGGGACACTGTCCCTTACACACCCTCCCTTCCTATATTTTAATAAATCAAAATTACTTTTTCATAGTTTAAAAGGTACTGCTGCTGCTGCTGCTGCTGCTGCTGCTAAGTGGCTTCAGTCGTGTCCAACTCTGCGCAACCCTATAGACGGAAGCCCACCCGCTCCCCCGTCCCTGGGATTCTCCAGGCAAGAACACTGGAGTGGGTTGCCATTTCCTTCTCCAATGCACAAAAGTGAAAACTGAAAGTGAAGCTGCTCAGTCCTGTCTGACTCTTAGCGACCCCATGGACTGCAGCCTACCAGGCTCTTCCGTCCATGGGATTTTTCAGGCAAGAGTACTGGAATGGGGTGCCTGATAAAGAAAAAATCTACTTCTTGTGAGCTCAACTTCTTGGCTCCTTACAGTAATAATGATTGACAGCTTTCTGCTATTTGTTCTATACTATATTTCTGCACATCACTCATGGACTTCATTTGTTGCTCAGTCATGTCCGGGTGTGTGCTAAGTCATTCCAGGGTGTGACTCTGTGAACCTATGGACTGCAACCCTCCAGGCTCTTCTGTTTACGGGATTCTCCAGGGCATGAATACTGAGTGGGTTGCCATGCTGTTTCAGAGGATCTTCCCAACCCAGGGATCGAACCTGTGTCTCTCACATCTCCTGCACTGGCAGGTGAGTTATTTACTCCTAGCGCGTCCATGATACTATCACCATAATAAAGATGATAAAATATTTATCATTTCTGAAAGTTCTCTCAGGTTGACTTTATTCTCTCTCTCTTCCATCCCTCCTTTGCTTTCTGTTCCTGTAAGTTACTTTGTATTTTCTAGTATGTTATATGAATAGAATCATAGAGTATGTACTCATTTTTGCTTCTCATATTCTCTTATTCTCTTATTCAGCATAATGTGCTTGAGAGTCATCCAAGGTATAGTCTGCTCCCATTCATTACTGAATGATAGATACATTACAATGCGTCTATCCATTAACCTGTCAATGGCTATCTGGCTTGTTTCCATTTTGGCTATCACAACTAAAGCTGCAATGAAAATTACATTCAAGTCTGTGTGACATGTACTTTGGTTTCTATTAGGTGAACGACTCAGCTTAAAGTGCCGAGGCAGTGTGGTGGTAACATACTTAACATTTTAAGGAACCATCCCTCCTTTGGGAAACATCCCAAAGTGGCTGTGCCATTTTGCTTTCCCATCGGTAGTGCAGAAGAATTCTATTACTTCATATCTTCACCAGTACTTACCTATAATTCATTTTAAAAAAAAATAGCCATTCTAGAGGGTTTTCAGTGGTAACTTACATTATATCAGTAGTTGAAACTTGCATTTTCTTAATGACAAATGGTATTGAGCAACTTTCTGTGTTCTCATTTACTACCCATATATATCCTTTGGTAACATTTTTGAAATTTTGTGCCAGTTTAAAACGTGTGTTTTTTTGTTTTATTGTTAAACACTAGGAGTAGAGTTCTAGTTACACATGGCTTGTCTTTTACATAATGTACAAATATTTGTCTCAGTCTCTATATTCCTTTTTCACTTTTGTAGAAGTACCATTTTTGACATGCATACATAAATAATTGACTTTTATTTTATAGATTGTACTTTTTGTGTCCTAGTTAACAAATTTTGCCAAACTCAGTGTCACCAAGATTTTTCTTTTCTTCTATACATTTCATAGTGTTAATTCTTACAATTAAGTGTATGATCCACTTAAAACTTAATCTTGTATATAATTACAACCCAGAGTTCACTTAGTGCATATGATTATCAAATTATTCCAGTACCATTTATTGAAAAGATAATCCTTCCCTCTCTGAACTGACTTAGTACCTTTGTCAGCTGTTTACCAATATATATGTGAGTATATTTCTCTTCCTTGCCTTTCAATTCTATTATATTGATCTTGTATGTGAAAATGAAAGTATGAGAGTATCAGTCATTTAGTCATGTCTGACTCTTTGTGACAGCATGGACTGTAGCCCACCAGGCTCCTCTGTCCATGGTATTCTCTCCAGGCAAGAATACTGGAGTGGACAGCCATTCCCTTCTCCAAAGGAATTCCCAACTCAGGGATCAAACCTGGCTCTCCTGCATTGCAGGCAGACTCTTTACACCTGAGCCACCTGGGAGACTAACTTTAGATCCAGTAACACAGTGCTTTAATTATGGTGAGTTGTGAAATAAAGAAGTCTAAATTCTACAAATTTTTTCTTTTTTGTTATTGTTTTGGCTATTCTTAAGGTGTTCTAAATTTTCATGTAAATTTTAGAATTAGCTTCTCAATTTCTACAAAATATCTAGCTGAAATTTTCATTGGTATATCACTGAAACTTTAGATCAGTTTGGAAAGAATTGGCATCCCAGTGGTATCGGCTCATCTTACACATAAATATAGTACATCTCTCTCTTTCTCTCACTAACAGATTTTCTCAGGGATATTTTGTGGTTTTCAGTATACATCTTTTTTTCAGTATACACACTTCTTATACATCTTTTGTTAAATCGATCCTTAACTATTTCACATTTTTGACACTACTGTAAATGACACTGTTTTTAAATATCAATACTTGACTATTGCTAGTGTACAAATAAAGTTGATTTTTGTGAATTGACCTTGTTTCTGGCTAAACTCAATCTCTGACTTCTATGAATTCTAGTAGCTATTTTATTGATTACTCAGGATTGCCCACACTGCTAACAACATCATCTGTGAATAAAGGTGATTTTATTTTATCCCTTTCAATTGACATAATTTTATTTATTCTTGCTTCCTGTTGCATAAGCAAGAATCTCTATTACAAATTGTTTACCAAAAGTGTTGAGAGAACATTCTGATCTTGTTCCTAATCTAAGAAGGAACATATTCACCATTAAGAATGATATCATCTGCAAGTTTCATAGATGTTAAATCAGGTTGAGAAAATTCTTGAAATTTTCTGAGAATTCTTTTCTTTAGTGGATGCTATATTTTCTCAAATGCTTTACTGAGTCTAATGAGGAAACAATAAAGCTTTTTGGTTTTTATGCTACTAAAACAGTCAACTAAATGTGCTGATTTTTAGATGTTAATTAAGCCAAACTTTTTGGCTTTATGGGGATGAATCCTGCTTGGACATGATATGTCATATTGCTGGATCCAATTGGCTAACATTTTAACTATGTTCTCATCTATGTTCATGAAGCATATTATTCTGCATTTTTTTCTTTCTGTGATGTCTTTTTTTGGGGGTTGTATACAAGGTTAATAATGGCCTTCTGGGTGAGAAATCTTTTTTTTCTATTTTCTGGAAAATTTTAAGTATAATTAGTATTATATTTTTCTTAAATATTTGGTATTCACTAATAACAGTCTGGAGTTTTCTTTGTGGATACATTTTTAATTAAAATTTCAATTTATTTAATAGACATAGGGCCTTTTAAATCTAGAAATATATATTGCTTATATCTAAAAGCAGAGACATTACTTTGCTGACTAAGGTCCATCTAGTCAAGGCTATGGTTTTTCCAGTAGTCATGTATGGATGCGAGAGTTGGACTGTGAAGAAAGCTGAGTGGTGAAGAATTGATGCTTTTGAACTGTGGTGTTGGAGAAGACTCTTGAGAGTCCCTTGAACTGCAAGGACATCCAACCAGTCCATTCTGAAGGAGCTCAACCCTGGAATTTCCTTGGAAGAAATGATGCTAAAGCTGAAACTCCAGTACTTTGGCCACCTCATGCAAAGAGTTGACTCACTGGAAAAGACCCTGATGCTGGGAGGGATTGGGGGCAGGAGGAGAAGGGACGACCGAGGATGAGATGGCTGGATGGCATCACTGACTCGATGGACGTGAGTCTGAGTGACTCCGGGAGATGGTGATGGACAGGGAGGCCTGGTGTGCTGCGATTCATGGGGTCACAAAGAGTCGGACATGACTGAGTGACTGAAATGAACTGAGAAATATTTATGAACTGTCTCTGATAAAGCTCTTCCTTCCGTCTTCTTTGTTCTCTCCTCAACCTTTTGTTGTTTTTTGCATTATTTGAGATCCTACATGGAGTCACTGATTTCCTTACCTATTTTCCCTCCATTTTCCAGCTTCTGTCTTTTTGCTCTATATCATGCAAATGTACTTCTGAACTCATCTTTTGAATCTTCTTTTAAACTGCTTATTTCTGATATCATATGAGGACGACAGAGTCTATCTGCCTCTAATTCAGGTTTTTAAATAAATATTCCTACATTAACAAGAAGTTATGACCAACCTAGAGAGCATATTCAAAAGCAGAGATATTACTCTGTGAACTATGGTCCATCTAGTCAAGGCTATGGTTTTTCCTGTGGTCATGTATGGATGTGAGAGTTGGACTGTGAAGAAGGCTGAGCGCTGAAGAATTGATGCTTTTGAACTGTGGTGTTGGAGAAGACTCTTGAGAGTCCCTTGGACTGCAAGGAGATCCAACCAGTCCATTCTGAAGGAGATCAACCCTGGGATTTCTTTGGAAGGAATGATGCTAAAACTGAAGCTCCAGTACTTTGGCCATGTCATGCGAAGAGTTGACTCATTGGAAAAGACCCTGATGCTGGGAGGGATTGGGGGCAGGAGGAGAAGGGGACGACCGAGGATGAGATGGCTGGATGGCATCACTGACTCGATGGACGTGAGTCTGAGTGAACTCCGGGAGATGGTGATGGACAGGGAGGCCTGGCGTGCTGTGATTCATGGGGTCAGACAAAGAGTCGGACACGACTGAGCCACTGAACTGAGCTGAACTGAGCCTTCTTTCTCATTCTGTAGCCTTTTTTCCTGTATATACAGCTCTCTGTTTGTTCATTAGGACTTCAAGATGTAGCAACAATAAGCATGCATAATCAATCCATCACTTTACAGTCAGTATCTTCCAAATTAACTTGATGGATTTTTCAACAAAGATGCCACTCCAATCTCTGCTATTACTGAATTATTAATTCTATCCCTGTGTGATTTCAGTTAAACTCTAAGGTATCTGAATCTTTTGCAAAATAGTCCACTCCCAGAAAAAAACAAACAAACAAAAAAACCTGCAGACAGCCGTGGCATTCTGAAGACTTCATCCTAAAGAGATTACTTGTAAATTCCTATAACCTATATCTATGTCTTCTTCAGACAGAAAACATTTCCAGGATCTATGTAAGGCTACTTTAGCAACTTCTTCTCTTATTCTCTACTCATATTAACCAATTCTACCCACTGTTTCTCTTTTTCAATCCCCACCTATGTGTCAAGAAAACCTAAACTGTAATATTTTCAGTTTTCCTCTGATGACTTTACAACTCAGATCCATCCTGTCACTGAGTCAGATATCTCAGCCAACTTTGACTTCTTTCCTCATCTTTAATCAGGTAGCAAATCCTGCCAATTGATCATCTTGACTATCTCCTCCCCTGTCTCCTCTTCCTTTGCTTCATAACCACTGACTCAGAAACGGTGTGTATAAACTGGCCCATCCAATCTCCTCCCTTGAATCTATCACCTATGTTGCAGAAGCAATCTTTCCAACACAAAATCTAGTCACATATATAGTGTATATATTGAAATACACACACACATATACGTGTGTGCGTGTGTCTGTGTATATCTGTGTAATTTGTGAAAATTATCAGATATCTACCAATTGCTGACAGAGAAAGCAACAATTCTTGAATTGATACAAATGGTCTTTAAAATCTTGGCCCCTAGGCTTACTTCCAGAGAAGGCAATGACACCCCACTCCAGTACTCTTGCCTGGAAAACCCTACGGACGGAGGAGCCTGGAAGGCTGCAGTCCATGGGGTCGCTGAGGGTCGGACACAACTGAGTGACTCACTTTCACTTTTCCCTTTCGTGCATTGGAGAAAGCAATGACAACCCACTCCAGTGTTCTTGCCTGGAGAATCCCAGGGACAGGGGAGCCTGGTGGGCTGCTGTCTATGGGGTTGCACAGAGTCGGACATGACTGAAGCGACTTAGCAGTAGCAGCAGCAGGCTTACTTCATCTCCTGTTTTCTCTGACTGACACTCTGCTTGTGGATTCCCAAGCATGCCATATCTTATCTTTTACTGCTGAGTTTGTATATACTTGTGCCTCTCTGTGGAATGTCATTTCTTGAGTTTGTTCCATCAAATCCTATTATGTTCCACAGTGCTCAATGCAATTCTCTCTTCCTCTGTGCTTGCCTAGCATTTCTGTTCTCTATAATCCTATATCTTGTTTTCATGTCTGCCTTTCTAGACTCAGTTCTTTAGAGCAGGGAGTGTGCCTTTATCATCATTATGGCTATTAGGCAGCACAAAGCCTGGCACTAGAAGGCAAATATTCAAACTAACACTTTTCATTGATCAAAAACGGAGTACACAATGAATCAAATTCATACCATAATAAAGTAACTATATGATGTCATATTAACTGAAGTACTAACTACAAGTAAGGTGAAGATTATAGGAAACAACATGGAAACGAGTAGTAAGAAAAAGCTACATCCACCCTCTCTTACTCTTGGCTCCAATACTGCCATAATCAGAATGTTGAGTAGGCTAGACTTTAGGATTCCTCAAATCTGTCTACACATTTGAATTGGCGGGGGTTTCCCTGATAGCTCCTCCTGCAATGCAAAAGATCCCGGTTCGATTCCTCGGTCAGGAAGATCTGCTGGAGGAGGGTTAGGCTACCCACTCCAGTATTTTGGGGCGTCCCTCATGGCTCAGCTAGTAAAGAATCCGCCTGCGATGTGAGAGACCTGGGTTCGATCCCTGGGTTGGGAAGATCCTCTGGAGCAGGGAAAGGCTACCCACTCCAGTATTCTGGCCTGGAGAATTCCATGAACGGTATAGTCCATGGGGTCGCAAGAGTCAGGACACTACTGAGCCACTTAAACTTCAGTTCACTGTCATTCGCTATCATCCTCATCATCACAAAAGTAGTGCATACAATTCAGGAAGAGATTCAAATAGTGCAGATTGTATGAAAGAGCGTAAATGCCCAGTTCTCTGATTCCACTCCCAAAAGACAACTACAAATTACTAGAGTATATTTTAAAGTTTCTTTTGAATTATTTTTAGGTCTTTATATATCTTCCCACCTACCCATGCTCCTGTCACACACATACACAAACATACTCATATTTTTTCAAACATGACTGGAAATGTGCCGCACATTCTAGTCTAAAATTACTCTTTTCACCTAAAAGTGATCTTGGACGTCTTTCTATATCAGCACATGGAGATACACCTTATTTCTCACTCTTTTTAATGACTGAATCCTATTCCGTTCATTCAAAAATACCTTCTGTGAAGCTACCATGTGCCTGGCACCAACCCAGATACCTACAAGTGGAACTGAGAAGAACTTCGTAGCACTTCTCACCCTGGCCAAGTACAAAAGCCCTCAACATCTCCTGCCTGTATTTTATAGAAAAGCTGAACTCTCCCAGGCTTTCCCAAGCCACAGAAGAGCAGTCTCAAGCAGCTAATGATTAGGACAGAGTCACAGACTCAGTGTCTGAGGCACATTAATTGTTTTACAGCTACTATAAATGTCACCAGAGGAAGTGACATAAGCTCCTCCATCCTGAGTAATACCGAATCTATGGCCTTGAGCAACTGGGACTAACATTATTGCTCATAATAATCTGTATCCTTTGGGGCATCAAAATAATTGTAACTTGCTCTGCCTGTATATGTAAGAGGGTAACTACAATTGTCAGCAAAGAGATGCTACAGACCCATGTTGACATTTTCCACTCTGAATACTATACCCTGTGTCTTAGTTATAGAAGATGCACCTTCATCCCTAACTAACAGAAATGGAAGAATGTTTGACAGTGGGGAATTGAAAGCAGCTCTTCTGCCCCTCCCTTTTTTATCCATTTTGTTCCCCTCTAACATTGAATCAAATCTAATTAACCTGCTGATTCTTTTCCTAGAGAGAAAGAATGAAAAATTAAGGAGTTCAAGAATGACTAGCTCTCTCCCTGCTACTGCCTGCCTAGCCATACTGCAAACAGATCATGTGCACAAGATACTGCCTGAAGAATCAGCCAGCCTGCACAAATGCAGAACGACGCAGAACCCAACCTCCTGCTCTGATGATCCACTGAGAATGTTCCCCGCCCCCGCTTTCCCTTTTAAAACCGAGCAGAATCTTGGTCTCTAGACATGAGTCTACCTTCTTTCCAGATTTCTAGCTTTTAGGATTAAAGTACTTCTCCTTTCTGTTGACATTTGCCTTTCATATTATGGGCTTCTGAGCAGCGAGTAGCCAAACCTGAGTTTGGTAACAGAAGTGACACCAGCTTCTGCTTCATACGCTATGTGCCTCATATTCCATATTAAAATCTATCCGTAGCTCCATCACCTGGAGATTGAAGTCTAAAAGAGCATATCACATAGGATCTCACACCTCAGATGCCACCTCTCCTTGCTTTAAACCTTTTTTTTTTCCCCTGTAACATGAATAATTTGTTATTCTTTACATATTATGGGGCTAGCCAGCCTGGAATCTGTATATGATCCTAATAAACAGCTTGATTTCAGGACTACTGGCCTATAAGACATAATTTGAGAAGGAGATGAAGGAGATGAAGTCTAATGGAAGAAGAAATATCAAACACCAAGAAATAATAACAAGGTAGTGTTAGGTAGTTAGAATAGGAAAAAGGAGTCCAGTATGGTGGTGGCTAAAAGGCAGGGAAGGGAAAAGCCTGCAAAAAGAGAATAAAGGAAGGTCCGAGGACCGGAGTGAGGACCTCAGGTAGAACAAACAGCACTCCTGGCTAGCCCAATTTACACTAGGTAGGCCAAGGTGGAGAAAAAAGACACATAAAAAGAGGAGTCAAAGAGCTGGGGGTCTCTCTCCCCCACACACGAGCGTGCATGCATGCACACACACTCTTCTCTCTTCTCTTCATGTCTTTTGGGTTGGCATGCCCTCACACCTCAAGGATGTATTTTCCTCTATTTTCTAAATAAAACTGAGCTGTGACACTGATCTGTCCGAGTATAACATGGTCTATCCAAGAGCTGTCACACGCCAAGGGCTTTAACGCCCGGCACTTCAAATTTTTGTTGTGATGAGACAGAGCCCAGGAAATTACACACTTTCCCGACGGTAGGAAACAGGTAAGGGCTTTTACTCTAAGTCCTGTAGTCTATTTCATATTCATATGATTGCATTTATCCTTATACTAACTCTAAAAAGTAAATTCTATTATTATTATCATTATTATTTTTCTAATTTTATAAAAAGTAAAGAAATAAAGCTAAGAAGCTAAGGCAAGAGAAGTCAAGTAATCTGATAATAAATATAAGATAGTAAAATAATTTCTGCTAGCAAATACAATCTAAGTTTTATTTTTTTGTGTAAATTTCTGACTTTCCATCTCCATTGTTTCCCTTTGTGAGGCTTCTCTGAACTCTAGAGTCTCTGAAATGCAAGTTACAGGAATTCAGAGCTCAATCACTGCCTGAGGCCATCCAGTTCACAGAATTTCATCTTGCTAGATTCTCCAGGGCCTGGAGAACTCTTCAAACTGGAAGGCTGTAAGTCCCCGGCAAGAATTTCAACTCCAGCAAATGACTTTAAGCAATGTGAGGAAGATGAGGAAGATAAATCCACTTTGATAAATTATATGGCTAAGATTATTAAGTACAGTAACACTCCTTATTTTCCTCTAAAACTAAATCATTCTGTAGTGTTCAAATTTGCCTTCTTTAGAAATGACTGAGAATTCTGCACCTCCTGGGTGCAGTGTCTGTAAGATGCTGACCAAGCCAGCCTTAACATTCCTCTCAGCTTGACTAAACTTTAGACAGGTTTCTTCAAGAGGATAGAATTCAACATCCTGTTCCTTAGAGCATTTACTTCAGAAAATTTGCAATTGTAAACTCTTTGTCTGCCCCTACCAGAGGTAAATCTCTCCCAGCCTCTTGCCAGTTTTACAGCTCAGGAATGTCTTTCTCAAGGACCTAGAAGCCATTCCTTTGAAATGCAATCATCAAAGCATAGCGCCCCTATTTCCCAGTTTCTGCGGGAGGGGAGCAGCCTAATGCTGAATTAGCACCAATTAGCAAATATAGATTGCTTAATCTCATTGACCAAGGCACCTACTAACATCTTCTAGTGTTTTCCCTCTAGCTCACCCCAGCTCTTACTCAGCACCCAAAACTGCCCCTTACCCCGCTTTGTTTCAGAGGAGTTGAAGGTCATCTTTCCCCTGTTGTAATAGTCTTGAGCAAAATCTGCTCAGCTACTTTAACTGTTACAATTTTTCTGTAACATTGTTAAACACAAAATCACAAATAAGGACCTTAACCACCCCATTCCCAGGAAAATATGGAAGAAACTAGGTTATGTTTCACAAAATTCAAAGGCTCTAGGATTTGGGGGGCTATCAGTTCAGTTCAGTCGCTCTGTCGTGTCCCAATCTTTGCGACCCCATGAATCGCAGCATGCAAGCCCCAAATTTGTCAGAAGAGGCTGTATAGTAAGTTTCCTTTTAAAATATAACCCATTCTATGTTGATGGTATAGACAGGAAACGTGTATCTTGCTGTATGAGAGATGGACATATCATTATCAAGAAAAAAAATCTATCCCACAAACTTAAAATCCATCTTATAAATATTCATGCTTTTCATAAATATGTTTATGCTTTAAATGTTAATGGTACATGATTTCAGTTTTAAAAATGTTTTCAAAGCATGAAACGAATGAGAACAGAGTAAAATTTGGTCTAACACCACCTTCCACCAGCTGTTAAAAGGTCTCTGGAGTTCATGATACATTAATTTCACTCCAGAAAATACTAAATCTTTTAGAAAACACATTATAGGTTACCCCTGTGTATCTGTGCTAAGTCGCTTCAGTCGTGTCCACCTCTGTGCAACCCTATAGACTGTAGCCCACCATGCTCCTCTGTCCATGGGATTCCTCAAGCACTATACTGAAGTAGGCTGCCAAGCCCTCCTCCAGGGGATCTTCCCAACCCAGGGATCAAACCAGCATCTTTTATATCTCCTGCAACGGCATGAGGGTTCTTTACCACTAGTCCCACCTGGGAAGCCCCCAGGGCACACCCATGTGATCTCTACTGAACTGGAAATAACAAATGTGGATGACTAGAAAACATTTTTCAATTAAGTAAGTTGGTTCTCATAGTAGAACATCAGAAGTGAGTGAACTCCTGCCCAAAAAAAGTCAGGGCAGTACAATTGTAGTATACAGAGTTGCCAAAAGATAGTTTCTGAGGCTTCTTGACGCTGTATTAAAATATATATATAAAGCCATGATACAGCTAAGAAGTTCCGATTTCTTGCCATTTAGAAACAGATAAATTAAAACAAGCTGGAGAAACACATTTCTGAAATTGTGCCACTTTCTTTTGCCTGCCAGGAGACAGCTTAGGTGCCATCAAAACTCATATTCATATTTCTACTCCTCTGCAGTGCTGAGCTCTAGGCTCATATTCAATGACCTAGTAATAGCATCACTTGAATGCTGGTTAGTAGGCACTGCCCTCCCTATAACTGATGTACATATCAAAGGAATGATTTCAGTGAGCCCAGACTCTTGCATCTTCCCATACATAGAAAAACACCAAATTTCTTAACTTGAGGTATCTGATTTTCTTTAATCAACAGTCATATTTTGATGTTCTGACTACCTGTTCTTTGGTTGCAAAAAATTCTATATATCCTGGTTCCCCCCTTGCTGCTTCAGAACAATAGTGTTCTCACCGTTATCTGAGATGCTATATCCTGTGGTTCAAGTCCACAGAAAATCTACTGAGTAAAACATAACTCTCAACTTTTAGATTGTGCTTTTATTTATTTTTTTATTTTTTCTGTTGACAATATTAAGAGCAGACTGTTATACTACATTTCCCTCACACTTCATCCAGAGGTTGTGTACTGAAACATGGTTTGATCGGTCATCCCTTTTCTAAAACTTGTCAAGGTCTTCCATTTCTAATACACACTGAAGTCCAAAGTTCTTAGATTTGTGACCTCAAATGACATTTCTCAGTGCCTCTCTAAATATATGCTGTACTCAAAGCAAACCAAACTCCCCACTTTTCTCAAACACAAGTCCACGCCTGTAGCCTCTGCTTACACTATACCTTTATTCCAGGAGTCTCCCCTAACATCTTGAAGAGTTCTACCTCTTCATGAGATAGTATGAATACCACCTCCCTCCTTAAAGTCTCCTCTAATTCCTTCAGTCCTCCCAGCCACCTTTCTTGAACCACTGGTTAGCATTTCTAGCACTCTGTTTCACATTAAAAGCATTTTTAAGCATGCCTGACTTCACTATCCTACTGGACTATGAAATTCTTAAGGAACAAGGATTATATCATGTTTGTAGCCCTAAAAAAAAAGTGACCTTGGAGAATTTAATTTTTCTGAACCCTCAGTTTCCTTATTAAATAGGAGAAAGAGTACTAATAATAATCACATAGTGTGCTGTATAAGAAGAAAATAATTTATCTAAAGCATTTAGAGTAGCCCTGGCCCATAAGAGCTAATTATTACTGTTGTTAATTTAAAAATTATTGCTATTATTAATAATTGTACCTCTCCATTTCAGTATCTAAGATTTAGTTGGTATTTGATTCTGCTTTTGAAAGGGCAAAGGAGGGAGCTTCCCTGCTGGCTCAGTGGCAAGGAATCTGCCTGCCAGCGTGGGAGACAAGGGTTTGATCCCTGATCCAGGAAGATGCCACATGCCGTGAAACAACTAAGCCTGTGAGTCACATCTATTGAGCCTGCGCCCTATAGAGCTGGAAACCACAGCTACTGACATCCATAAATCTAGAGCCTGTTTTGTCCAACAAGAGAAGTCACCTCAACGAGAAGGCTGTACACTGCAACTAGAGAAAAGCCCGCACAGCAATGAAGACCCAGCACAATCGAAAATAAATAAACATAATTATTAAAAAAAAATAGCAAGAGGATACCTGAAAAGCTGGAGAAGGAAATGACACCCACTCCAGTATTACCTGGAGAATCCCATGGACAGAGGAGCCTGGTAGGCTACAGTCCATGGGGTCACAAGAGTCGGGACATAACTTAAAACTAAAACCACCACATGAAGAGTACATTCTAGGGTGTGGGAAAGGGTTGCTAGGCACGTGCTAGGTGATACAGAAAAGGTTCAAATTCTAGGTAGCAAAAAAAAAACAAAAAAACAAAAAAACCTAGGAAAGTAAGTATGAAAAGAAAGTGAAAGTGTTAGTCAAATCCAAATCTTTGTGACCCCATGGACTATACAACTCACCAGACTCCTCTGTCCATGGCATTCTCCAGGCAAGAATGCTGGAGTGGGTAGCCTTTCCCTTCTCCAGGAGATGGGATCGAACCCTGGTCTCCAACATTGCAGGCAGATTCTTTACCATCTGAGCTACCAGGGAAGCCTCAAGTATATATGAGGAATTTCATGAAATGAAGAGAATGATGCAAAGTTAAAGATGGAGGTGACTAGAAACAGAGGCAATGTTCAAAATCTACTCTCTCAACCAGTTTGCTATGATGAGAAGGAGCAAGGCTGAGCAGTATTAAGTGGTAACAATTTAAATAAGAAATACACATTTGTTCTCTTTTAATTAAACCTGTTTCCAGGAGAGGCAAAGTAGCACTTGAAAAAGATAAGCTTGGTAGTATGAACAAAGGTGTATGTTAGGAAGAAGGAAGAGAGGGGGAAATATTGCAGCTTTGGGGCCCCAGGTAGGAAAAGAGAAGAGGAAAGGAAATTATTTCAGATTGAAGGAAAAAGGAGAAACGTGTTGTCATGGAATTATCTAAGCCTGCTTTCCCAGTCCTTCTCCTGACCACTGACACATATTTTTGAGAAGCAAAATAACTGGAAGGGGGGAAGAAACGCACATGTAGATTCTGGCAAAACACCCACAGGCTCATTAACACCCGCCGAGCTAGCCTGCCCGGAACTATGTAGCACGAAAAATGGATTCTAAAAATAAGGCCTGGATGTCTCCCTAAGGCACAAACTAAAGGAAAAAGCTCTTTGTGGAATTTTACTTCAGGCTATTTGGCAAACCCAAGCAGACATAGCTCCATCGACGGACACTTAATGAACACAAATTAATCATGTCACATTTTGCTCTGGGCAGTTGGTATTCTAAAATTAAATGTTAGCTCCCACGTGTTACCCATAACAGAGCTGAAGGAACTGTCCAACACTGTCAGAAGCGATTGCCATGCTTGCATCAGGCATAGGAAATGTGTAAGATCTGGGGTTAATAAACGCCTCGGAAAGGGACTGAACAGAGGGACAAAATCTAAAAGTGCTCAGAACTCAGAGGCTTGTCTCAGCCAGCATAGCCACCACATTTGGCTTTCTCTTTCTGAAGCACTTATTTTCGCTGCATTTGTAAGTATTCTAAAGTTTATCCCTAAAACCAGACTAATAACATTGGTTGCAAGACAATGGATAATGGAGAAGAGAATTCAATAAAAGAATTTACACCATTCTCTCTTAAAAAATAAATGTATATATATGTATAACCAAATCACTTTACTGTACAACAAGAATTAACAACACTGTAAATCAACTATACCTCAATTTAAAAAAGTGAAAAAAAATGATAATTTCTACCCTTCTTTACACCACTAGTTTCACAGCACTGGCAGAGGTGTGGGGGTTGGAAAGCCAGGGGCTTATCTGGATTACCTGAGATCCCCCACTGGCTTCTGTAAATTCTTTCATGTCCTGGGTTAAGTGGGTATTTTGGAAAAGGGGGAAAAAAAACTAAAAAAACCTATGATTATGATTAGGGTAAAAGCTCCTCTTGGTCTACTTGATCCTGATGAACTTATAATCATGACTTGAACTATGTCTCTTTGTCCAGAAAATGGACAGTTTCTTAGAGAGCTATTCGGGGACACAGGCACACCCATTGACCTGTGTATGGCCTGTGGCTGCTTTGTGCTTCAGTGGCCAAGCTGAAAGTTACAACAGAGACTGTCTGGCCCACAGAGCTGAAAGTATATCTGGGCTTTGAAGAAAAAAGTACCTTTATGGTAACCTTTTAATATATTCAGTATTGTTCTCACCATTGTTGGTGACTCAGGGATCATCTTAGACTTTCCTCATTTCAGACCCACTTGCTGTTGCTGTGCTGCAAGCCGTGTCTGACTCTTTGTGACCCCATGGACTGCAGCCTGCCCGCCTCCCTTGTCGATGGAATTTTCCAGGCAAGAGTACTGGGAGTGGGTTGCCATTTGCTACCGACTCACTTGAAGTCTGGTCAAAACTATATTTTTACCAGCTTATTAATATTATAAATGTTGGAAATCTGTCTACCGAAAGTCATACTCATATTCAAAGAATGAACACTCTGGGGAAAACCTCTCAAGAGTGTCAGGAATGCAGCAAAAGCAGAGCAGTGAACCAATGGCGCCTCAAAGGTCTCAAGCAACTGTAAGTGGAAATTATAACAAGAGTTAGATGCTCCTTACCAGTAAAAATTACATTCCTCTGCCTCCTTAAACCTATTCTTTGTAGAATGGTTTGCAAACACTCAAATCAATACTCACATTGACTTCAAGGCCTTCACTAGGGATAGAGTGAGAAGTGCTTTCTGAAAGGAGCCCTGATAAGATATTTCTAAGAGATATAGAGCATTTCCCCTTCATTTGTCCATAAGCAATTGTCACACTGTGTGAAACAGCAATTCCTTACTGCCATACAGATGGAATTTCTTAAAGGTATAAGTAATAATGAAAAGAAAAGTTTTAGACTGTAATAGCTCAGGCAAAACTTTGTAAAGGACTTGCTTATAGAAAGTTAGGTAAAACACTAGAAAGGAAGAAAATGTTTGTCTGATCATAAAATTATATTTGAAAAGAAAATAAGGGGTGGGGAATCAAGGAAAACCATATTTACAAGAGTAGAACTTATTTCAAATCATACTTTAGTGCCAGAAACAGTGCATGCTGGCTGAATAATGTGGCCACAGAAGAGCAGGAAAGTAAGTAAAACGCGACGTCTCCTTCTTACCACTGTCTGAGCACTCTGTGCTAACAATCACTATCCTTGAGAAAACTCTCATCAAAGGACACGGATGTGATACTTCTTGGTATGTGTTTTTAAATGAAGTTCAATTAACTTCCTATTTGTCGGATGCTGTTCACACATTCTCTCCTTAGCTGGGGATCTTTTGTCCAGGTGGCCTTCTGGGAGGATGGAAATGCTGAAGAAAATTAAAGCTCCTTGATTTTAGCTAATGAGTGGCATTAATGCTTTATTTATAGCCTGTTTTCATATATAAGGAATTACTAACTGCTTACTGACAAGAAGTTGACATTATTATTACTGTTTTCGATAGCTCAAATTAAATCCTTCCTTTCTTTCTTCTTCTAATTGTTATTTACGCTCAATCTGTATTAGGGTTTAAACTTATAATTTTAAAACCTTAAGATCCCTGCTATCATGGAGTTTATAGCCAAAAAGTGTTTTGTCAGGAGAATTAGTATTTTGAGGAGAAACATCTAAAGGTTTACAGATTGAGCCAATGTCCTCTTAAAACACTTAGAGGGACAAACATGGAGGCAATTATATGAAAGTGATTTTGTTGACTACTTATCATGTGCTATGAACTACACTAAACATTATATGTATTTTCTCAGTTCTCATAATCCTATGACAAAGGCACTATTATTATTACTATGCCCATTTTAGAGATGAGACAACTGACAATGAGCTTATATGACTTCCCAGGACTACAAAGTAACTGACAATAGGAACTGAGAATCCATTGCAGGGAGCTTGACCCCAGAGTTCACTTTGGTGTAGTATGCTATGTCGGAGGCCAGCGTGAGGAATCCCACCTGTGACAGAGTCACGAGGCACACTCAGATGGCAGAGCAAACTGAGTCATCGGATTTCTCCCTGGTTTTTCCTGAGCATGTGCCCCAGTAATAAAAATTCGTTCTGTATTTGTCTGTTTCTCCACTGTTCTCTGCCAGTTTCTCGGAAAGAGTTAATTCAGAGCTTTAGCTTCCTGCATTTAAAAGGAGTGTTGCAGCCCAACCCCCTTTGATAATGCTCTAACCGCCTAAGCGGATTCCTTTGACCTTTTACAAGCCTGTGAATTGCTCGCAACCCCCAGCTGTGAGGGGCAAAAGGACCTTGAAGTGTTTTAAGTTACAAACCTTTTCTAAGAGCCTAAACTGGTTAATAGACTTCACTGCTGTTTCAATGACTGCTGCCAGACCTCCTTATCTGCACCTGAAAGTTTCTGCTATACAAATAATATTTGGAAATAGATATGTAGTAGTTTTTTTGATGTTAGCAACACTAGGCTTTTGAGTTAATTGTTCTTTTATAAATCATTGTATTCTTGCTTGCTGTGTCCTTGCTATGTAAGAATGCACCTTTGTTTAGTGCCTCCCGAGAATGGCGCCAGACCTTGGAAGAAATAACACTTATCAGAAAAGAGCTGTAAATTGTCGAATTGGCCTTTTTGCTGGAAGATGATGTAAATTACCTAAGACTTGTGTATACAATTAGGTATGCAGAGACTAAGCCTGCTCTCGATAAGAGTCAGGGCTGCTGTCATTGCCAAAATTTGTGAAACTCGTTGATTTTCATTGTATAAAAAGGACACATGAAAAATAAAGTTGGGAGCCAGTTTCTCGGGAACAGTTTTCTCTGAGCAGTTTCTCCGGATTAGCTTTTCTCAGACCAGCTTCACAGATCAATTTCTCAAATGACTCACTTTCCCGAGCTTCTTCTTTAAAGATATCTGGCTCCCCCCATGTCTCTCTGTCTCTGTCCTCTTGTACTTTAATTCCAGGCTGAATTCCCATCTGGAGCGGGAGGCTCACTACGTCTACTTATTTGCCCTGGCTATAAGTTCCGCAAGAGGGCCCACGGTGGGGTCCCCTTTAGAGACTCAAGTGGACGCCGGTGGCCCACATAGATGGTGCAAACCTCTTGTCTTGAGGTTTTATTGGCTTTCCCCGTAAACCAAGTTATTCAGCCTTCTATTTTTCTACTAATTTCCTACTATCCTATCCTGTCCTGAGCTATCCTGTCCTGTCCTATCTCGCCTGCTCTGTCCCCGCTTTGAATACCCTGGATCCACTGGGGCAGGACCCCAGCAATGCTACAATAAGGGATTGAGAAGGATATGGGTAGACTGAGAAGATGTAAGGAGAGGAAAAGGAAAGGTTGAAGAATGGTTTCTGCAGGCTGTGGGTATCCCAATCTCTCTGAGTCTCCAGCGCATGCCCATAACAGTTTGGGTATTGCTCAGTTAGAGAAAAATGCCAGCTTTCTTGTCTGTGCCTCCCACAGACTGATATTTCCAACTCTGTGGTTCATATCTAGATCCCTAGAGCCTGATAATGCCTGGCCTTTGGATGGTGCTCAACTATATTTGCTTAATGAATGTATCCATGTAAACATATTACTTTGCCGACTAAGGTCCATCTAGTCAAGGCTATGGTTTTTCCTGTGGTCATGCATTGATGTGAGAGTTGGACTGTAAAGAAGGCTGAGCGCTGAAGAATTGATGTGTTTGAGCTGTGGTGTTGGAGAAGACTCCTGAGAGTCCCTTGGACTGCAAGGAGATCCGACCAGTCTATTCTGAAGGAGATCAGCCCTGGGATTTCTTTGGAAGGAATGATGCTGAAGCTGAAACTCCAGTATTTTGGCCACCTCATGCGAAGAGTTGACTCATTGGAAAAGACTCTGATGCTGAGAGGGATTGGGGGCAGGAGGAGAAGGGGACGACCGAGGATGAGTTGGCTGGATGGCATCACTGACTCCATAGACGTGGGTCTGGGTGAACTCCAGGAGTTGGTGATGGACAGGGAGGCCTGGTGTGCTGCGATTCATGGGGTCACAAAGAGTCGGACACAACTGAGCGACTGAACTGAACTGAAAAGACACAACTTCTGGGAGAGGCAAGGAAAGGGAAAGCAGGTTCAGACAACATTTTGAAACTTTTTATCAAAACTGTTCTTAAAATATTCCTTATCAAAGTTGTTCCTTCATAACTTGCTTAATCACATTAACATTTCTATTGTGCCTACATATGTTGAACATCTGGATTTGTAAAGGAAGCTTGAGAATAATGAAATATAGACTAAAAAGAAAACAAACTCGAAAGATTCACAAAACCTTAGAGAGCTGAACCGTAGGTCAATTAGGAAACCATTATCAATTATCCTTTAGGAAACTCGATTCTAGCAAGGGTAAGTGTCTTCAAAATTATCAGTTAGTAAGTGGCAAAGTCAAGGCCCTGTCTCCTAAAAGCATGACAGCCCTTCACTCAGTACACAATGAAGCTTGGCCATTAAAAAAAAAAAAGAATGAAACAAGGAGGGCACTGGGAAAGGAGAATCTGCAGGCTTCAGCAACGTGCGGGAGTACAGAGAGAGACTGGAGGAGGGAAACAGGGAGACGCAGAGATGAGGGAGGTAAATGAAACAAAGTCCATAAACAAGTCCCATTATTCCTTAAAATCAAAATCTCAGATCACACTGACCTTCACCAACTTGGAAGTCTTTGAGTCTTTTATGTTTCTTCTCATACTTCTGCCTAGTATTTCTTTAGGAGGCCTGCATGGGGGTGGGGGGAACTTTAGTACATTGAGAAATGCTTCCAAGTATAATCATTTATGTCAAGAGAACTGGAAAATAAAAAAGCTGCTGCTAGTGATCTTACATACTGTTTTCAATATTTAAGTGGGAAAACAGAGTGTTGATATTTGTATCTTGATGTATTATAAATGGATCTTCTGTGACATTCCAGGGTCTCTGTCCATCTTCATTTTATCTATGGAACGTGTACTCTCTATCACAAACAAATTACATGGAATGTTGGGTGGGTCTCAGGAAATGGCACAACCAATGCAAAGAAAACCTACCACTCAATCGTGAGTAATACGAAATTCAGGAATGGATATTATTCTTAATTGGAACAATCTCAAGAGTTAGTCAGCATACACAATGACATATGATTTTGTTATTTCTGCTAAATAAGTCAGTTAATACTGGAATGTTATTTTAATTGAACGGATTTATGTCAACAATTATCAAAAAAAAAAAAAAAATGAGCAAAGGAAGGAAGGGCAAGAGAAGGAAAGAAAGGAGAGTTGCCAGTATGTCACAAAGATACATCATCACACAAGAAATAATAATTTTTAAAATATTACCTCAACCATAGATGCAAACAAACTTATTCCATCAAACTGTGTAGAGAACTGTATGAAGCTTGAGAAATGACTCAAATAAAGACAGATTTGAATTTCCCCAAATCAGAAATGTTCTGAGAAATGAACAGAATCTGCAAAGACATTGTTAATATAGCCTATGTTTAAAGATGGGCAGTGTTCAAGATGTAATCTGAAGGTTTCTGCCACTTGGTTGGATATTAATGAGTTTTTAAATCCTGAAAGATGATGCTGTGAATGTGCTGCACTCAATATGCCAGCAAATTTGGAAAACTCAGCAGTGGCCACAGGACTGGAAAAGGTCAGTTTTCATTCCAATTCCAAAGAAAGGCAATGCCAAAGAATGCTCAAACTACTACACAATGGCATTCATCTCACATGCTAGTAAAGTAATGCTCAAAATTCTCCAAGCCAGGCTTCAGCAGTACATGAACTGTGAACTCCCTGATGTTCAAGCTGGTTTTAGAAAAGGCAGAGGAACCAGAGATCAAATTGCCAACATCTGCTGGATCATGGAAAAAGCAAGAGAGTTCCAGAAAAACGTCTACTTCTGCTTTATTGACTATACCAAAGCCTTTGACTGTGTGGATCACGATAAACTGTGGAAAATTCTGAAAGAGATGGGAATACCAGACCACCTGACTTGCCTCTTGAGAAACCTATAGGCAGGTCAGGAAGCAACAGTTAGAACTGGACATGGAACAACAGACTGGTTCCAAATAGGAAAAGGAGTATTTCAAGGCTGTATATTGTTACCGTGCTTATTTAACTTCTATGCAGAGTACATCATGAGAAACGTTGGGCTGTAAGAAACACAAGCTGGAATCAATATTGCCGGGAGAAATCTCAATAACCTCAGATATGCAGATGACACCACCCTTATTGCAGAAAGTGAAGAGGAACTGAAAAGCCTTTTGATGAAAGTGAAAGTGGAGAGTGAAAAAGTTGGCTTAAAGCTCACATTCAGAAAACGAAGATCATGGCATCTGGTCCCATCACTTCATGGGAAATAGATGGAGAAACAGTAGAAATAGTGTCAGACTTTATATTTTTGGGCTCCAAAATCACTGCAGATGGTGACTGCAGCCATGAAATGAAAAGACGCTTACTACTTGGAAGGAAAGTTATGACCAACCTAGATAGCATATTAAAAAGCAGAGACATTATTTTGCCAACAAAGGTCCATCTAGTCAAGGCTACGGTTTTTCCTGTGGTCATGAATGGTTGTGAGAGTTGGACTGTGAAGAAAGCTGAGTGCCGAACAATTGATGCTTTTGAACTATGGTGTTAGAAAAGACTCTTGAGAGTCCCTTGGACTGCAAGGAGATCCAACCAGTCCATTCTGAAGATTAGTCCTGGGTGTTCTTTGGAAGGAATGATGCTAAAGCTGAAACTTCAGCACTTTGGCCACCTTATGTGAAGAGTTGACTCATTGGAAAAGACTCTGATGCTGAGAGGGATTAGGGACAAGAGGAGAAGGGGACGACCGAGGATGAGATGGCTGGATGGCATCACTGACTTGATGGACATGAGTCTGAGTGAACACTGGGAGTTGGTGACAGACAGGGAGTCCTGGTGTGTTGTGATTCATGGGGTTGCAAAGAGTCAGACACGACTGTGCAACTGAACTGAACTGAGTGAGTTTTTAATCCTTTAGGTTAAAACTAGTCTTGAAATAATCAACCACAGATTTAGAAATAATAATAATATTCTCTTGGAGTTCTTACGAAAAGAGAAGAAATGGTTTTATGGTCCTCTCTAACAGTTACCAGTTTACCTTCTTTCCTTTCCACTGATCACATTAGATTATCTCATGGTGTCTGTTCTCCCTTCCTTCTGGAAGAGATACAGAGGCAACATTAAATTTCATTAGTGTAACTACTGGCTTTAGTTTTATTTTATTTTATTTTTTTTTGTGGTGAGTTTTATTTTATTTTTTTTTAATTAATTTTTATTTTTTAGTTTGTTTTGCTTTACAATACGTATTCGTTTTGTTACACATTGACATGAATTAGCCATGAGTGTACATGAACTCCCAATCCCGACCCCCTCCTCCACCCTCCCGCCCCACACCCTCTCTCTGGATTTTCCCCATGCATCAGTCCCTAGCATCCTGCATCCTGCATCAAACCTGGACTGGCAATTCATTTCGCTTATGATATTGCACATGTTACATTGCCACTCTGCCAACCCATCCCACCCTCTCCCTCTCCCACAGAGTCCAAAAGGCCATTCTATACAACTGTGTCTCTTTTGCTGTCTTGCGTACAGGTTTATCATTACCATCATTCTAAATTCCATATATATGTGTAAGTATACTGTATTGATGTTTTTCTTTCTGGCTTACTTCACTCTGTATAATCGGCTCCAGCGTCATCCACCTCATTAAAACTGATTCAAATGTATTCTTTTTAATAGCTGAGTAATACTCCATTGTGTATATGTACCACAGCTTTCTTATCCATTCATCTGAGGTGTTGGAGAAGACTCTTGAGAGTCCCTTGGACTGCAAGGAGATCCAACCAGTCCATTCTGAAGGAGATCAGCCCTGGGATTTCTTTGGAAGGAATGATGCTAAAGCTGAAACTCCAGTACTTTGGCCACCTCATGCAAAGAGTTGACTCATTGGAAAAGACCCTGATGCTGGGAGGGATTGGAGGCAGGAGGAGAAGGGGACGACCGAGGATGAGATGGCTGGATGGCATCACGGAGTCGATGGACATGAGTCTGAGTGAACTCTGGGAGTTGGTGATGGACAAGGAGGCCTGGCGTGCTGCGATTCATGGGGTCGCAGAGTTGGACATGACTGAGCGACTGAACTGAACTGAAATGAGATAGTAAAATAGTGATTATGATGATGATATCACTCTTACCATTGCCATGTTAAATATGCTATTAGGAAAGCTGCAAGTTTTGCTTTGTTTTGGATTTATGCTCACTGGACACTCTCCATATGGTGGCCAACATACTAGCAATTTGTTGTGAGGAGAATGGGGAAGAGTAATAGAATCTGTGTAGCTCCAAATGCTTTGTCAGCCCAAGAGACAAAGCACCCAGTTTTTTTTTTTTTTTTTTTTTTTTTTTACTGCAAAGAATTTCATTAGATGTGCGGTTTTCACAGTATTTTCCTTCAGAATTCTAAGTAAGCTCAGGGTGTATGATAAAGCATGTATTGTGGTTGACAGCTACAATTCTTGGAAAGTTCTCACCAGGCTGGAATGTTCCTATCTTTCCCAAAGGTCCTAGCATAAGTTTAGCTGGAGTGTGCCTGGTGGTCGTGGTTTAGTTGCTAGGTCATATCCGACTTTTGCGACCCCATGGACTGTAGCTTACTAGGCTCTTCTGTCCATGGGATTCTCAGGCAAGAATACTGGAGTGGGTTGCTATTTCCTTCTCCAGGCGATCTTCCCAACCCAGGATGATTCCAGCTAAACCCTTTGGGGATGCAGGATTCCACAATAGCTCGACATATGGGAACCCCTAGACCTTAGCATGGAGTGTGTATCTACCTGCTTCTGTTGTCACCCTCTGTCCCCTCTTAGGCTCAGAATGATGACCCTTTCCACTCTTGGGGGACAGTTGACTAGGACTTCCCTGGTGGCTCAGACAGTAAAGCGTCTGCCTACAATGTGGGAGACCTGAGTTCGATCCCTGGGTCGGGAAGAGCCTCTGGAGGAGGGAATGGCAACCCACTCCAGTCCTCTTGCCTGGAAAATCCCATGGACAGAGGAGCCTGGTAGGCTACAGTCAATGGGGTCACAAAGAGACACGACTGAGAGACTAAACTTTCACTTTCACGTTCCACTCTTGGGGTTTAATGATACGAGCCAGGCTGGCTCAGGCTCTCATACTAGCATCCGTGCCTCCAATGTACACAAAGTCCAGAAGTTTCTAAGCCTTCTTCTTTTCTAGGAAAAGAAGCACATTTCCAGCTTTTGGGAAAGAAGTGTGTCTCATCGATCATTCAGTAAGGAAAGCAAACCTCAACTACTTTGCCCCAACACTGACATACCCTTTGGTGGGGAGTAGAGCAGAAAATGTGGGTCCAGAAGCAGCATCTCATGAAAAAGTGTGTCAGCCAGTGGGGTCCATGGTTTAAGGGGCCATGCAAGCCCCCAAATCTCTATATAGGGTCATCCACTGCCTTCCCTGCCCCTCAGTGCCTCATGCTACCTTGAGACAGGGGTTTAGGAGGCATGGGAGAACCAATGCTGCCCCTTAATGTATCTGTTCTGGGCAGCTCTATCTGCTCCTGGAGAGGATGACTTTCCTTCTCCCCCAGCCTGTGGGTGTGGTGGGATCATATGGGATGGATGTGGAAGGTTTTACAAACAAAGTTCTGTATGCAGACTGATGTGGACAACTGCAGAAAGAACAGTCATCCATCCTAGAGTTGGTTGTATTTCTCCATTTTTAGAAAGAGAGATCCAAGACTTGCTCATAGTAATGTGACTGTAAGTGATTGCACATCCCAGGACACCGGGTCTGCAGGCTCTGTGGTCCTCCTCCAAGTGACTTGGAGGATCTCAGGACAGTCTGCAGTAGCCGAGGCCCCTGTCCCTGCACTTGCCCTGGATGCCATGTTTTAACCTTGCTCCCACTGAGTGTGGATTTACCATTCAGAGTGCCTTGGCTTGCATCACTAATGCAGCATCACATTAAATTCTGTTTTGTCTGCCTCTTGCTCAGATGTGTCCTGTCCCCAGCCCTGATCATCGAGAGCCCATCTGCTGTGAGTGCCAGGCCAAATTTGGGGGCTACCTGCCAATGCCCAGGGCTAAGGCAGCACTACCTTACTGGGTCCCTCTCTCCTTGAGACCCCAAAATCAGGTAGGTGACTTGAATCAGGGGTTCAGATTTATGGAGATATGATTGACATGTGATAAAATGGCACACATATAAAATGTCCTGTTTGATAAATCTTGACATATGCGTACTCCCATGAAACCACCACCATAATTGTGATAATGTACAGTCATCTCTAGATATTCACAGGGGATTGGTTCCAGCATGCATGTAAATACCAAGATCCAGGGTGCTCAAGACCCTTGTATAAAATGGTATAGTGCAGCACATGTACACAACCCTGAAAGGTTTCCTTGTCCCCATTTCAAAATTTTACTTATTTCTTCATGTTTTGCTGTGCTGGGCCTTCATTGGTGTGCTCAGGCTTTTCCCTAGTTGGGGTGAGTGGGGGCTACTCTCTAGTTGCAGTGCATGGACTTCTCACTGCGGTGGCTTCTCTTGTTGTGGAGTATGGACTCCAGTAGTTGCAGCACAAAGGCTCAGTAGATGCAGCTTGTGGCCTCTGGAGTGTGGGCTCAGTGGTTGTGGTGCACGGGCTTAGTTGCTTCCTGTCTTGTAGAATCTTCCTGAACCAGGGATTAAACCCATGAACCATGCATTGGCAGGTGGATTCTTAACTACTGAACCAGTAGGGAAGTCCTCCTTGTTCCCTTTTGTAATTCCACTCAACCCTCTCTCCCCACAGTCCCCAGGCAACCATGTGTCTGTTTCTGTCACTATAGATTCATTTGCATTCCTTGACTTTTATATAAATGGAATCGTATAGTATGTGCTTTTTTTTGGTCTGGTTTCTTTTGTGGTGGTGGTGGTTTAGTCGCTGAGTCGTGTCTGACTCTTTGCAGCTCCATGGACTATATATAGCCTACCAGGCTCCTCTGTCCATGGGATTTCCCAGGCAAGAATACTGGAGTGAGTTGCCGTCTCTTTCTCCAGGGGCTTCTTTTGCTCAGCATGATTATTTTTGAGATTCATCTATATGGTTGTGTTCATTGATAGTTCATTCCTTTTTACTGCTGAGTAGTGTGTTGTTATATGGATAGACCATTCATCCAGTGAAGGATGTGTGGATCATTTCCAGTTTTTTTTTTTTTTATTTTGTCCAACAAATAAAGCTGCTGTGAGCATTTGTGTATAAGTCTTTGTGTGAACATGCCTTCATTTTCGGAGAAGGCAATGGCACCCCACTCCAGTACTCTTGCCTGGAAAATCAAACGGACAGAGAAGCCTGGTGGGCTGCAGTCCATGGGGTCGCTAAGAGTCGGACACAACTGAGCAACTTCACTTTCACTTTTCACTTTCACACATTGGAGAAGGAAATGGCAGCCCACTCCAGTGTTCTTGCCTGGAGAATCCCAGGGATGGGGGAGCCTGGTGGGCTGCCTTCTATGGGGTCTCACAGAGTCGGACACGACTGAAGCGACTTAGCAGCAGCAGCAGCAGCCTTCATTTTTCTTGGGCAAGCACCTAGGAAAGGCATTGCTACATTGTATGGGAGGCGTATGTTTAACTTTCTAAGAAACTGCCAACTGTTTTGCAAAAATGGTTGTTCCATTTTATATTCTCCCCAACAATGTATAAAGTTCCAGTTCCTTCATGTCTTTGTGAATGCTTGGCTTGGTGAGTGTTTTAATTTATCGCCATCTTAATAGGTGTTTATCTCATTGTATGTTTTTTTAATTAAAACATTTTTAAAATTTTGGTTTCAAAGATTTCGGGATCTCAGTTCCCTGAAAAGGGACTGAACCTGCACTCCAGCATTGAAAGTGCAGAGTCCCAACCCCTGGACCACTAGGGAATTCCCTCTCATTGAGGCTTTAACTTGTGTATTTCCACAGTGACTAACGATGTTGAGCATATCTTCGTATATTTTTACCATATGCATATCTTACTTGATTTCTGTCTGTTCAAGTATTTTGCCCATTAAAAAAGTTGAGTTGCTTTTTTTTAAATTACTGACTATTGAGAGTTCTTTAGATATCTGGATACAAGTTCTTTATTAGATATTTAGTTTGCAAGTTCTCCACATTTTTGACTTGTCTTTTAATTCTCTTATCACTGTCTTTCAAAGAGCAGAAGTTTTAAATTTTGATGAAGTCCAATTATCAATTTAATAATTTAGTCTTTTCTGGATCTTGCTTAGGCATACCTGTCCCCAGCACAGTGGTGGATCATGGTTGCCTTTTATCAGGCTGAGGATTTCACTTCTATTTCTAGTTTGTTGAGAGCTTTTATCAGAAATGAATCTTTTCTGTTTTCAGGAAGACTTTGTGTAGAGTTGGTGTTATTTTTCACTTCTAGTGTTTTTAGATGTTGGCCTTGGGTCTCTGTCTTATATGACAATGCACGTGGCAGAAAGTGAGTCTTTCAGAGTCTTCTAAAAGCTTACCTCCTACCTTCTCCTCCTTTTCAGGGATAAAACATTCCCAGAAGCCCAAGCTTTTTTGTCCTCTTCCCACCCAGACCCTTTGTTGGCAGGTGGGGCCGGCTGATCCTTGACCTGGCCGCTTTGCATCATAAACAAAGTTGGTTTCTTTTAACAAGAGGAGGAATGATTGCTGTGTGGGTGCCCTGGTAGTTCTCTTGTCATGTCTTTGGGACTCTCAGCAGGCACGGTTGCTCTCTTGATTCTCCACCTAGCTGTCCCTCTGGCTTGAATTTCTCCCAGCTCTGCTCTCTGAGTCCCAGTGTTTCTTCTTTCCCAGTGGACGGAGCTGTGCAGGGAGCTGCCGTGGGCAGGATAGGGTCTTGTTGCTTCTGGTGCAGCACCTGCCATGAAGACAGGCTTAGCAGGCATGGGTGGATTGAGTAGAAGTGGCCAGAGTATTCTTATCCTGGCGGGCAAAAGGGGTGAGAGGGGTCCTATGCCATGGTGACAAGGAGCCAGGGTGCAGGGAGGTGCCCGGGTCTCCAGGGTTCGTCTTGTTTCCTTTGGAGGAGGTCCAGGACTCCCTTCCTCCTTCCTACGGCAGTGTCTGTGCTTGGCAGCACACCTTACACCCAGGCTCCAGTGCAGTCCTCCTGTGGCCTCAGGAGGTTGCAAGGGTTACTCAAAGTAGTTTTGATTATGTTTTATAATGTGAGCTGTGAGCACATGGTTGGAAATACCCGCAGTGCAGCAGGGGTGTGGTACACAGAACTCTCTGTCCTACACCTCTTTCAGAGGTGTCCTCATTTGGCCTTCTGGAGGTTTTCCATGCTTGTGTTGCTTGGCTAGCAATGTACAAGTCACCCTAAGACCTGACTTGATACAGCAGTCACTGTGATAGCTCATGTGGCTGAGGGATACTGCTGGCAGCTTGGCCTCAGGTATCCCGATCTTGGGGTCAGCGGGCTGTCCCAGGCACTGTCTTGTGGCCATGGCAGAGATGTGAGGGCAGCTGGACACCTATGAGGTTTTCAGCCTGACAGATCTGGCTACTGTCACTTCCTACTTATTCTGTTGGCCAGTCCAGTACATGATCTGACCAGAGTCAAGGGGAAGAGTCTACTCTTCTGGAAGGAACTGCAGAATTGCAGGGCAAAGGGTGAGGCTAGGGGTGGTGATGAGGCCTTGGGGTAAGGGTCTGACCCACCACAACTCATATACAAGCAACACTGCACACATATTCTTTTTTTATTTTTTTATTACCATTTTTGATGTAAATGGTAGCATGCTCTATTTCAGTGCTGCATTTCTTACTTAATATTGCATCTCTGTGCTCATTGTATGTCAGGACAGACAGATCTGCATCATTCTTTCCAAAGGCCATCCATTACCTTTGTCCCTGTGTCCATTGCCTATTGTCCCTTACTACCAGATCTGGCTGTTTGGTCACTACAATCAGTGCTGCACTGAGTGTTCTTGAGCAAATGCTCATGTGTCTTTGCTGGATGCAGTCCCAGAAGTGCAACTGCTGGACCAAAGACTATCCATGTTAGACTCTGACCAGTGTGGTCAAGGTGCTGGCAGAGTCCTCTCTCTCCCTGAGATCGCTGAGGCTCAGAGGGGCTAAGTGTGGTACCAAGGGTGCTCCTGGAGGCCAGCAGTTTCAAGGCGGAGCCAGGTCTCCTGACTGCCCCCATGTGTCCCACCACAGCACCACGCCCTGCAGATGTGCAGGTGGTGGGTAATGAGGGTGCTGGCCACCCCTGGGAATGTCATGATGGGGGGACCTGCTCCCTCAGCCAGGCAGTTGGGGTGTCCTGTGGGAGGAGTATAGGAGAGGCACTCTCCAGGGCCCTGTCCCTGAGGCTGAGGTTTTCTAGGGTATGGCTCCACACCCTTTGGACCTTCTCTTCCCTTCCTCTGTTAGATCCAAAAGATGGTCCGGTCTTATATTCCCAAAACCACCAAGGCATGCCCCTGCCCATGCCACCGCTTTGGGGGCCACCTCCCGATGCCTAGGGATCAGGCCGTGATGCCCTACTGGGTGCCCCAGGTCCTGAGGTCTCACAAGAAGGTAAGAGGGAGGCTCATATGACAGCAAGGCCTGAAAGTGAGGGGTGGGCCAAGGGGGACCCAGAGATAAGGGGAAGGGTGCTGGGTTCCTTCCCCACAGTGGCCTCCATTGGTGTCTGGGGGTCTCCTCCAAGCTGTGGCCTAGGGCAGCAGAGAATGGGAGGCCAGTGGTACTCAGGGCAGGCCCAGGGCAGGTGTGCTGGTGGTGCTGGGAAAGGTGGGATACACCGCACTCTGAGGAGGGTCTGCTGCCACCTTTCCCATCGTTTCTCCTGCCCCCTCTTCCTCCCCATCTCCTCCTTTCTCTTCCCTCTTCTCCTCCAATTTGCTCACCTCCCTCCCTCTTTCTTCCTACCCCACCCTGCTGCTCCTTGCCTCCCCTCACCTCACTTCCCTCGGCCTGTCTGAACATCCTGCACTTGTAGCCCTAGCCTGGCAGGCATGGAGCGAGGGTTCTGGGGAGGCGCCGTAGCTCGAGTGTGTGCTCACTCTTCGGCTCTGTCTGGCTACCTCCACAGCTCTGGGTTCCAGGTCAGTGTTTGTGGTGGGGTATGGTTGGCCAGGCCCAGCCCTGCTCAGTTCCAGGGCCAGTCCTCTCGCTTGATTTCTGAGTATCCTGGAATTAGAGGCTTCTTCTGCCTTCACCCACATTCCATCTGCTGGTTTTCTGTCACCAAGTAGCAAACTGTCACCAGAATTAAAACCTAGAGGCCTTTTAAAAAGAGAACATGCATTCTGAGCTGGTCTTGGACCCCTTTCTGGAGGTCTCCAGGCTAAGTCACTGGGCCCCCCTCTTGGTGGATCACTGGGCTGATGCAATTGCCCATGTTCTTATCTTTTATCCTAGGTGGTGAAAAGGCAGCAGAGTTTTAAAGGCGTCCCAGGTAACTCAGTGCACACGTGTCTCATTGGCCCTTTCCCCAAGGAAGGCGGGGTTCTCATGAGCATCATGATGGGAGTTGGGTAGACTTCTGTCATGATGGGTATAACACAGAGAAGGCCATAGTCTGGCACACACACCACTTCTCCGACCCCTACCCATACCAGGCATCACTAATCACCCCTCATCTTTTCCCAGTGAACCCAGAGAAGCCTCAGACTCTACCAGTTATCAATATTGACTCTCAGGATGAAACCAATTTGCAACCTGGGGTTAGGTGGTATCTGAAGTGTTTTTTAAGCTCTAATCTTCTATAATTCATGATATGACTTGTATATGTATGTGTTGTATATAAATATGTATTTATGACAATGTATAGGCTTATATGTTGACATATTTCTATATTCATATAATCATGACACATTGTATGTTCATGACACCACACTTATGCATATATTCATCATATAGTGTATACATATATTCATATGCTCGTGACAGGCATAGCATATACTCACATGTTCACAGAGTTCATAATCATGACAAGGTGTGTTCACGTGTCCTTATATGTGGCCTGATGTGGGCGTGTCCTCACACGCTCAGTCTCGGTGTGCCAGGAGATGGTGTCTCTACTTGCACCTTTACTTCCTCTGTCTCTGGAATGAGCAGAGGTGCTGTTCCTCACAGAGGTTGGCGTGGCTGCTTTCTCTGCATTGCCTGGGAGCAAGGGAGTGGACATGTTTTGTGCAGTCAGATCACACCCTCTCCGTTTTGAGTGCCCTTGGTGGATTCTGTGGAGGAGGAACTGGAGAGAACTGAGAGGCTGAGTGTCTGACAAGGGGTTCTCGTGATGAGCAGGTGATTTGAGCGGCCCACCCAGAGCCTGGGTGTGCGCAGGTCGGGGTAGAGTGGTTGGGAAATGAGCGGCCACTACCTCTCATGCTCACCTCTTCATGTAGAAGGTACTTAGCTTTTTCCTGATTTTAAAAGCATAGTTAGGAGGAGCATGAACTGTCACAGCCTTTGGCAGGAGGTTTGGAGGTATCAATCAAATTTTATAGTGTGAAAAATCTTTAACAAGCCCATGTCTGGGTAATATCTGTGGGCACTCCACGCATGTCTGTCTGTAGCAATGATTTCTTTGGCGAAAAATTGGAAGCAACTTAAGTGTCTCTTGGTGGGAGGATGGACATAAATAGAGGTGCATTTGAAATGTGGCACCGGCTCCCTAGAGTCACAGCTATTAGGGATGATGAAACAGACCCCCCCAACACATTGCAATGTAGAATAACATATCAGTGTAGCCCAGGCAATAGGACTCCACTAGTGTCAATTTCAATTTAAGTCTGAATTTGGCAATCAGGAGTTCATGATCTGAGCCACAGTCAGCTCCCGGTCTTGTCTTTGTTGACTGTATAGAGCTTCTCCATCTTTGGCTGCAAAGAATATAATCAATCTGATTTCGGTGTTGACCATCTGGTGATGTCCATGTGTAGAGTCTTCTCTTGTGTTGTTGGAAGAGGGTGTTTGCTATGACCAGTGCATTTTCTTGGCAAAACTCTATTAGTCTTTGGCCTGCTTCATTCCGCATTCCAAGGCCAAATTTGCCTGTTACTCCAGGTGTTTCTTGACTTCCTACTTTTGCATTCCAGTCCCCTATAATGAAAAGGACATCTTTTTTGGGTATTAGTTCTAAAAGATCTTGTAGGTCTTCATAAAACCGTTCAACTTCAGCTTCTTCAGCATTACTGGTTGGGGCATAGACTTGGATAATTGGATATATATCTTTATTTATCTCTATTTCACTCTGCATATCTGTTCTTTCTTTCTTTTGTTCCCCCTCACCATATTTGCTAGTTTTGTTTTCATTGCTTTATTCCCAACTAAGTATCTTGCTTTAGTTGTGCATTCCAGTTTGGACTTTAGCTAGTTTTGTTCTTAACTGGTAGATATCATTTTTGGATCCCTTTGTTCATCAGGTCAATCTATTCCACTTTATTTGTGTTGGACTGTCTTGATTTTCCTTATGGGTGTGTGTGTATGTGTGTGTGTGTGTTTATATTCTATTCTTCAAATTATTATTTGCCTGATTTTGTAACTGGCATTTGTCTGGGGTTCATCTTTGGTTTCTCTTTTTTGGGTATCAGTTTAATCGCACTTAATGCCATAACAAACCACTTGTGGAATCTTCGTTCCTGACCAGAGATTAGCCCTGAGCCTTTGGAGTGGGAGCACTGACTCCAAGAATCTATACTACCAAAGAACTAACCCTAGGGAGTATCAAATAGTGAGAACTCACACAAAGAAAACCACTTGAATATAAGACCTGGTATTTAAAGCGTCTGCGTGGAATGCAGGACACCTCAGTTCAATCCCTGAGTTGGGAAGATCCCTAGAGAAGGAAATGGCAGCCCACTCCAGTACACTTGCTTGGAGATCCCATGGGGGAGGAGCCTGGTGGGCTACAGTCCATGGGGTCGAAAAGAGTCGGACACGACTGAGCGACTTCACTCACTCACTCACTCATCACCAAACCACCAGTAGAACCCTGAGAAGGACACATCATCCAAACAATAAACAAAATAAAAAATACAAACCCAATCATCATCAGACAGGATTATCACCTCACTCAGCACAAATCTTACTCTATAGGAAGCTTACACAAACCACTGGACCAACCTTAGGAGGGCAGAAACTAAAAAGGAGACCTCAAACACAGTAAGTTTAAAAAGAGAAACTAATGAAAAGACAGAGAAATAATGCACAAATGAAGAAACAAACTAGAAACACAGAAGTCCAAATAAATGAAGAGTAAAGAGGAAAACTATATGAAAAAGAATTCAGAATGATAGTTAAAATGATCAAAAACCTTGAAAAGACAATGGAGAAAATGCAAGGATCAATTAACAAATACCTACAAGAAAAAAAGAAACATACAGAGACAAACAACACAAATTTTGAAATGAAAAATACACTAGAAGGAATCAATAGCAGAATATCTGAAGCAGAAGAATGAATCAGTGAGCTGGAAGATAAAATAGTGGAAATAACTCCTGAAGAGCAGAATAAAGCAAAAAGAATGAAAAGAACTGAGGACAGTTTCAGAGATATCTGGGACAATATCAAATGCACCAACATTCGATTTATACAGTCCCAGAAGTAGAAGAGAAAAAAAAATGGTATGAGAAAATTTTTGAAGAGATCATAGTTGAAAATTTCCCCAACATGGAAAAGGAAATAGTCAATCAAGTCCAACAGGTGCAAAGAGTTCTACACATGATAAACCCAAGGAGAAACACACCAAGACACATAGTAATCAAACTAACAAAGACTAAACAAAAAGAAATAATGTTAAAAGCAGCAAGGGAGAAGCAATAAGTAACATACAAGGAAAACCCAATATGATTAATAGCTGATCTTTCAGCAGAAACTCTGTAGGCCAGAGGGAATAGCAGGATTACTTAAAGCACTGAAAGGGGGAAATCTGCAACCAAGGTTACTGTACCCAGCAAAGATCTCATTCAAAATTGGTGGAGAAATAAAAAGTTTTTCAGACAAGCAAAAGTTAAGAGAATTCAGTACCACCAAACCAGCTTTATAACAAATGTTAAAGGGACTTAATATAGTCAGGAAATACAAGAGAAGAAAAAACTACTAAATCAAACCCCAAACAATTAAGAAAATGGCAATAGGAACATATATATCAATTATTAATTTAAATGTAAATGAATTAAATGCTCCAATCAAAATACACAGACTGGCTAAATGGCTAAAAAGATCCATATATACGCTATCTACAAGAAACACAGTTCAGATCTAAAGACACATATAGACTGAAAGTGAGAGGATGGAAAAATATATTCCATGCAAATGGAAAGCAAAAGAAAGCTGGAGTAGCAATCCTCATGTCAGAAAAAAGATCTGAAAATAAGATTACAAAAGATAAGGAAGGACACTACATAATGATCAAGAGATCAATTCAAGAGGAAGACATAACAGTTGTAAATATCTATGCACCCAACACAGGAACAACTCAATACATAAAACAAACACTAACAGACATAAAAGGAGAAATTGACAGTAACACAATAATAGTAGGAGACTTTAACACCCACACACACCAACCAACAGATCATCAAAACAGAAAATCAATAAGAAAACACAGGTCTTAAATGATACATTTGATGAGATGGGTCTCCTTGATATCTTCAGGACATTCCATCCAAATACAGAAGAATACACCTTCTTTTCAAGTTCACATGGAACATTCTCCAGGACAGAATGGAGAATTAAATGCTCCAATTCTCAAGAATGGAGAGAGTCACAAGTCAAACCTTGAGTCACAAGTCAAACTTCAGTAAATTTAAGAAAATTGAAATTGTATCAACTATGTTTTCTGACCACAATATTATGACACTAGATATCAATTACAAGAAAAAAAAATTGTAAAAAACACAAACACATGAAGATCAAACAACAGTTTCTAAATAATGAACAGGTTACTGAAGAAATCAAAAGTGAAAGTGAAAGTCGCTCAGTCGTGTCCAACTCTTTGTGACCCCATGGTCTATACAGTCCATGGAATTCTTCAGGCCAGAATACAGAAGCGGGTAGCCTTTCTCTTCTCCAGGTGATCTTCCCAACCAAGGGATTGAACCCAGGTATCCCACATTGCAGGCGATCCTTTACAGGCTGAGCCACAAGGGAAGACCAAAGAAAGAAAGCAAAAGAGAAATAAAAAAATTCCTAGAAACAAATGACAATGAAAACAGGACAACTCAAAGCCTATGGGATGCAGCAAAAGCAGTTTTAAGAGGGAAGTTTATAGCAATACAATCTTACCTCAAGAAACAAGAGAGACATTGAATAGACAACCTAGGTTTACACCTAAAACAACTGGAAAAAGAAAAACAAAAAAATGCCAAAATTAGCAGAAGGAAATAAATCATAAAGTTCAGAGCAGAAATAAATGAAAGAAACAACAGTAAAAATTAATAAAACTAGCTGGTTCATTGAGAAAATAAACAAAATCGACAAACCTTTAGCTAGTCTCATCAAGAAAAAAAGAGAGAAGAATCAAATCAACAAAATTAGAAATGAGAAAGGAGAGGTTACAACAGACAGTGCAGAAATACAAAGGATTATAAGAGACTATTATGAGCAACTATATAGCAATAAAATGGATAACCTGGAAGAAATAGATTTTAGGAAAGTTCAATCTCCAAGACTCAACCAGTAAGAAATAGAAATTATAAATAACCCAATTACAAGTACTGAAATTGAAGCTGTAATCAAAGGTCTCCCAAAAAACAAAAGTCCAGGACCAGATGGCTTCACAGAAGAATTCTATCAAACATTTAGACAAGAGCTAACTCCTATCCTTCTAAAACTCTTTCAAAAAACTGCAGAGGGAGAAACAGTTTCAAACTCATTCTACAAGGCCACCATCACCCTGATACAAAAACCAGACAAAGACAACACAAAAAAAGAAAACTATAGGCCATATCACGGATGAATATAGATGCAAATATCCTCAACAAAATTTTACCAAACAGAATTCAATAATACACTTAAAAGCTCATACATCATGATCAAGTTGGGTTTATTCCAGGGATGCAAGGATTCTTCAATATATTCAAATGAAACAATGTGATACAGTATATTAACAAATTGAAGGATAAAAACCATATGACAATCTCAATAGATGCAGAAAAAGCCTTTGAAGAAGTTTAGCACCCATTTATGACGAAGGCTCTTCAAAAAATGGGCAGAGAAGGAACTTACTTCAACATAGTAAAAGTCATATATGATAAGCCCACAGCAAACATTACTCTCAATGGTGAAAACCTGAATGCATTCGCACTAAGATCAAGAACAAGACCAATACAATATTGTAAAGTAATTAACCTCCAATTAAAATAAATAAATTTATTTTAAAAAAAAAGAACAAGACAAGGGTGTCCAATTTCACCATTATTATTCAACATGGTTTTGGAAGTCCTAGCTATAGCAATCAGAGAAGGAAAAAAAAAAAAAAAAACAAGAAGAGAAATCCAGATCAGAAAAGAAATAAAGCTCTCACTGTTTGTAGATGACATGATACTGTACATAGAAAACCCTAAAGACACTATCAGAAAATTACTACAGCTAATCAGTGAATTTAGCAAAGTTGCAGGATACAAAACCAATACACAGAAGTCACTTGCAATTCTATATAATAATGAAAAATCAAAAAGAGAAATTAAGGAATCAATCCCATCCACCACTGCAACAAAAAGAATTAAGTATCTAGGAATAAACTTACCTACAGAGAGAAAAGAACTGTACACAAAAAATTGTGACACTAATGAAAGAAATCAAAGATGACATAAACAGATGGAGAGATATTCCATATTCCTGGATAGGAAGAATCAATATTGTGAAAATGGCTATACTACTAAATGAAATCTACAAATTCAATGTGATCCCTACCAAACTAACACTGATATTTTTCACACTAGAACAAAAAAAATCACAATTCATATGAAACACAAAAGGCCCCGAACAGCCAAAGCAGTCTTGAGAAAAAAGAATGGAGCTGGAGGAATCAACCTTCCTGACTTCAGATTAAATGACAAAGCTACAGTCACGAAGACAGTATGCTGCTGCTGCTAAGTCACTTCAGTAGTGTCCAACTCTGTGCGACCTGAGATGTCAGCCCACCAGGCTTCCCCATCCCTGGGATTCTCCAGGCAAAACACTGGAGTGGGTTGCCATTTCCTTCTCCAATGCATGAAAGTGAAAAGTGAAAGTGAAGTTGCTCAGTTGTGTCCGACCCTCAGTGACCCCATGGACTGTAGCCTTCCAGGCTCCTCCATTCATGGGATTTTCCAGGCAAGAATATTGGAGTGGGTGCCATTGCCTTCTCCGTGAAGACAGTATAGTACTGGCCAAAAGCAGAAATATAGACCAATGGAACAAGATAGAAAGCCCAGAAATAAACTCATGCACCTATGAATACCTTGTTTTTTACAAAGGAGCCAAGAATAATCAATGGGGCAAAGATAGCATCTTTAACAAATGGTGCTTTAAAAATGAACAGCTACATTAAAAGAATGAAATTAGAAAACTTCTTAACAGCACACCAAAAGATAAACTGAAAATGGATTAAAGATCTAAATGTAAGAGCAGAAACTATAAATTTCTTAGAGGAAAACATAGGCAGAAGACTTGATGACATACATTAAAGCAAGATCCTGTACGACCCACCTCCTAGAGTAATGGAAACAAAAACAAAAGTAAACAAGTGGGACTTGATTAAACTTAGCTTTTGCACAGCAAAAGAAACTACAAGCATGGTGAAAAGAAAATACTCAGAATGGGAGAAAATAACAGCAAATGAAACAACAAAGGATTAACTTCCAAAATATACAAGCAGCCATACAACTCAATACCAGAAAAACAACCAACACAATCAAAAAGTAGGGATAAGACATAAACAGACGTTTCTCCAAAGAAGACATACAGAAGGCTAACAAACACATAAAAAAAAATGCTCAACATTACTATTATTAGAGAAATGCAAACCAAAACTATAATAAAATATCACCTCACACCAGTCAGAATGGCCATCAGCAAAAAGTTTACAAACAATTAATGCTGGAGGGAGTGTGGAGAAAAGGGAACACTGCTGCACTGTTGGTGGGAATATCAATTGATACAGCACTATGGAAGATGGTATAGATTCCTTAAAAAACTAGGAATAAAACCATCATATGACCCAGCAATCCCACTCCTAGGCATATACCCTGAGGAAACCAAAATTGAAAAAGACACATGTATCTGACTGTTCATTGCAGCACTATTTACAATAGCTAGATCATGAAAGCAACCTAGATGTCCATCGACAGATGAATGGATAAAGAAGATGTGGTACATATACACATGGAATATTACTCAGACATAAAAATGAACACATTTGAGTCAGTTCTAATGAGTTGGATGAACCTAGAGCCTACTATACAGAGTGAAGTAAGAAAGAGAAAGATAAATATATATCATATATATAATTATATATTATATATATAAATATTATATATTAACACATATATATGGAATCTAGAAAAATGATACTGAAGAATTTATTTGTAGGGCAGCAATGGAGAAATAGACATAGAGAATAGACTTATGGACATGGGGATAGGGGAGGTGATGGAGAAATGTATATAGAGAGTAACATGGAAACTTGCATAACCAAATGTAAAATAGATAGCCAATGGGAATTTGCTGTGTGTCTCAGGAAACTCAAACATGAGCTCTGTATCTACCTAGAGGGGTAGGATGGGGAAGGAGATGGGAGGGAGGTTCAAAAGGGAGGGGCTATATGTGTACCTATGGCTGATTCATGTTGAAGTTTGATAGAAAACAGCAAAATTCTGTAAAGCAATTATCCTTCAATTAAAATAATAATTAAATATAAATATACATATATAAAAAAATAAATTCAAAAAAATGAAGGCCAATAAAATATGATCTGGATAGGACGGAAATAAAACAGGGAGAAGTCAAGAGAGAAGTTGGAGATACCAAAGACTGGACATCTTGATGTGGTCACAAAATCATTGTGGAAAGATAATTGAACAAATAATAAGCAGGACAGCGGGTTGAATGAATTAGCAATACTGGAGGTGGGGCACTTTGAATCAATCACAAAAGTCAACAACATAAATGACAGATGAGATCAACAAAGTCGAAGAGAGCAAAGGTCATTAGAGATAGAAAAAATTAAAATAAGAAAATGAGAGGCCTGAGCCCTTTGGTGGACGTTCAAGCAGATGTCAATTTTCAAGGATGATAGCTGAAAGCAAGGAACTGAGGAAGATTGAGTGAAGCCTTCAGTAATAGAAAGGGTGTAGTAAGGAGGCTGGAAATGAGAGCACGGCTTTGATAAATAGATTCTGCTTGAGAAGGGCACAGTAAAAGTGCTGTCTTAGGGATTCAAACACATATTAACCTAGGCAAAGTAGAGGATGGAAATTTTCCATTAGAAGTATAAAACTTAAAGAAGTTCATTATTTGAAGAATTCTAAGAAACACCAACTAGAAGCAGGTTTTGGAGAGGAGGGGTAGTGTTTAGGGCACTACAGAAAGAAGTATGCACTACAGAAAGAAGTATATAAAGAAGATGCATGGATTAGTGGAGGAGTATAAATTTCCTTTTAAACATTAAAGGCGGGGAAAGCCAATATAATTTCCATAATTAGGGGCCTCCTACTGCATTTAGTTTGTTTTTAGCAGAAATATTATTCAGGACTTCCAGTATGATAATAGCTAGGTAAGTCTACGTTACTGTTTTCCTCATGAAAATCATTTAAAAAAGCAATAAAGAAAATAAAAACAAAATCTTCAAACTCTATTTTTTGTGAGAAAAGAGACAGATTTAATCCACAGAGACTCAAAACATGTTAAAGCATCTGAGAAGAAGGTTTCTAGGGGGTGAAAAGTGAATAAACAGATAAGGGAACTCAGCATTGAAGGGATAAGCAACAATTCACTTACAGGTGAGGGCTTCACCTGAAGAGAGCAAGGTATGCCTTGGTTCTACAATAATCGTGTGGGCTGGGTGAGTAGGGCTGCTAGCAGAAGACCTGTTTTACCAAGCCTGGTTCAGACATGATAAGAGGGGATTACACAAGAAACACTAGAATGGGTCTGTGTAGCAGCAGAAAAGGAGAGAATTTTTGGACTGGGATGTTTGTAAGTTTACCTTGGACCCAAACCACTTCAAAGAGAAACTTCCTACATATACTTAGCCCAGAAAAATCCAACTTGCTTACTTAAGTAAATAAAAGGTTAACTGTGCCAAAGCAATCTTGAGACAAAAGGACAAGAGTTGGTGATATCATGCTCCCTGACTTCAGATTATACTACAAACCTACAATAATCAAAACAGTATGGCACTGGCACAAAGGCAGACACATAGATCAATGGAACAGAAGAGACAACCAAGAAATAAATCCACACACTTATGGTTAATTAATCTATGACAGAAGAGGCAAGAATATACAAATGGCAAAAAGACTGGACAGTGGTGCTGGGAAAACTGGACAGCTACATGTAAAAAGAATGAAATTAGAATAGTTTCTCACGCCATATACAAAAATAAACTCAAAATGAATTTAGGACTTAATGTAAGACTAGAAGCCATAAAATTCCTAGAAGAGAACATAGGCAGAACACATATGACAAAAATCATAACTATATTTTTTGATCTGAAAAAAAGCAAAAATAAACAAATGGGACCTAATTAAACTTAAAATCTTTTATGCAGCAAGTGAAGTGAAGTGAAGTGAAGTCACTCAGTCGTGTCCGACTCTTTGCGACCCCATGGACTGTAGCCTCTCAGGCTCCTCCGTCCATGGGATTTTCCAGGCAAGAGTCCTGGAGTGGATTGCCATTTCCTTCTCCAGAGGATCTTCCCGACCCAGGAATTGAACCCGGGTCTCCCGCATTGCAGGCAGACGCTTTACCGTCTGAGCCACAGCAAAGGAAACCATAAACGAAACAAAAGACAACCTATAGAATGGGAAAAAATATTTGCAAATATGATTGACAAGGGGTTAAAATCCAAAATTATAAATAGCTCACATAATTCAGTATCAAAAAGTAACAAACCAATTTTAGAAATGAACATATGACCAAAAATAGATATTTCCAAAAAGATAAACAGCCAACAGGCATATGAAAAAATTACTTAACATCATTAATTATCAGAGGGAAAAAAAAAACTACAATGAGATATCACTTCACACCAGTAAGAATGGCCATCATCAAAAATTCTACTAACAATAAATGCTGGAAAGGATGTGAAGAAAAGGAAACCCTCCTACATTGTTGGTGGAAATGGAAATGTAAATTGGTGTACCCACTATGGAGAACAGTATGGAGGGTCCTCAAAAAATTTAAAATAAAACTACTATTGTTGTTTTGTTTAGTTACTAAGTCATGTCCAACTCTTTTGTGATCCCATGTACTGTAGCCCATTTGTCCTTAGAGGATTTCCTAGGCAAGAAAATGGGAGTGGGTTGCCATGTCCTTCTTCAGGGATCTTCCTAAATGAAGGATCAAATCTACATATCCTTCACTGACAGGCCAATTCTTTACCACTAAGCCAAGAGGGAAGTTCACAGAACTGCTATATGATAGAATAATTTCACTCTAGGTATATATCTAAAGAAAATGCAAATGCAAATGCAAAAAGACTACATGCATTGCAATGTTCATGTACACCTTATTTACAACAGCCAACACAGTGAAGCAACTTGTGTCCATCAGCAGACAAATGGATAAAGATTGCATACATGTATAATGGAATATTACTCAGCCATAAAAAGAATGAAATTTTGTCATTTGCAACAACATGGATTAACCTAGAGAACTTAATGAAATAAGTCACAAGGAAAAGACAAATACTATATGTTGTCACTTATAGGTGGAATCTAAAAATTAAAACAAAAGAATGTATATAGCAAAACAGAAACAGACTCCACAGATATAGAGAATAAACTGGGAGTTACCAGTGGGGAAAAGTAAGGGGGGGGGGGGGGGGGGGGAATGGAGGGGAAGGATTAAGAGACATAAACTACTGTGTATAAATAAATAAGTAATGAGACTATATTGTAAGTTTAGGGAAAGGTAATTATCTTGCAATAACTTTAAATCAAGTATAATCTATAAAAATACTGAGTCACTATGTTGTATATCTGAAACTAAGAAAACACTGTAAACCAATTATACTTCAATGGTTTGAAAGTGAATTGGCACAGACATGATGCACAGAAAATGTGGAAAGGGGGAGAAAAAACTTGCTAAGACAAAAAATAGACATCAGAAAGTGTCATAGGCACATCAAAACTGTGATTAAAACATTTTACAACAAATCATAATAATTGTAATAAAATAATCTTAGAGAAAAGATGAAAAAAAAAAAAAAAAACAAGAAAAAATGAACTGGCAGAACCTAGGAAATAAGCAGAGGAAAAAATAATCACAGATATAAAGATGCAATTTGAAAGAACATGAGAAAAGGAGACATCACAGTTAGCACAGAAATGGAAGAGTACCAGAAATTTAAAAGAAGGAAAAAACAAAAACAAAATACAAGAATCAAAAAAGAAAAAAGCCAGAAAAATGAATTAGCAATTAGACAGAAAATAAAAAATTATGTGAAAAGAAAAAAAAAAAAAAGCGAACTTATGAATTTTCAGAGTTCCCCATTTATGAAACTCAATGAAAACTAAACAAAGTCCCAGGAAAACGAATTTAAATATGATTAAGAAAACTTACCTGAAATAAAATGTTTCAATATATTTATCAAATGTATATTACATGCACTAGGAAATTTATACAAAAATAGAAAATTAAAAGACATATTTGGGGGGGACGCCTCCAAAATCATTGTGGGTAGTGACTGCAGCCATGAAATTAAGATACACTTGCTCCTTGGAAGAAAAGCTGTGACAAACCTAGAGAGCATAATAAAAAGTGGAGATATTACTTTGCCTACAAAAATCTGTATAGTCAAACCATGATAAAATTTCATTATTTTTATGGTTGAGTAATATTCCATTGTATATTAATGTAATCTTTATCCATTTGTCTATTATCATAGACAATGAAAAAGACTGAGAGCCAAAGAATTGATGCCTTCAAACAGTGGTACTGGAGAAGACTCTTGAGAGTCCCTTGAACATAGGAGATTAAACAAGTCAATCTTAAAGGAAATCAACCCTGAATATTCACTGGAAGGTCTAATGCTGAAGCTGAAGCTCCAATGCATTGGCCACCTGATATGAAGAGCCAACTCCTGGAAAAGACCTTGATGCTGGGAAAGATGGAGGAGAAGGGGACAATAGAGGATGAGATGGTTGGATGGCATAACTTTGAGTAAATGGACATGACTTTGAGTAAGCTCCAGGACATGGCAAAGGACAGGGAGGCCTGGCGTGCTGCAGATCAGGGGTTTGCAAAGAGTCAAACATGACTGAGCGACTGAACAACAACAAAGACATATCCCTGTGAAGGTATCACAGTTTAAGTAACTATTTGGACAACTATGTAAAACCATGGAGGATAAACCAGACTGGCATTTGATTTCTCTACAGAGAAATTCTAAACTGAATACAATATAGTAGCACTTACAAGGTTTTGAAAGAATGAAATGATAAGCCGAGGATTTGAAATATAGCCAAACTATACTTTAGGTTTCATGAAGGTGTGATCACTTGTCAGAGTCCAGCCTCAGCAGAGTCCATGGATATCCTCAGGATGGATGATGTTGGTGAATGAATGGATGAAATAAATGAATGAAAAAGGAAAGAATAGAAGCTGATATTCCTTTGTTTACACAGAAAGCTAATAAAGCCCCAAGAAAACGGACTTGCTCTGTCCATGTAGGCCGCAGGCGCCCTCCTGGTCTCCTGAGGGAGTGAAGATGCAGAGCACCTTCCTGTTCAGGTCTTAGAAGCCCAGGCAAATAAGTGAACACAGAAAGCCTCTGTGCTCCAAGGGATCAGCCTGAAAAAGAGAGTAAGAGAGAGAAAGAAAAAAAAAAAAGACATGGGGAGACCAAGCTTCTTCGGTGAGCGAGGCCTGTCACGTTATTTTCAGAGAGGGCTTTTATACCCTGAGCTGTACATTGAACAAAGTGAAAAATGCAGAGTCAACTCAACATTCCATCAGTATTAACTTTTATCGATACAGGTTATTTCCTGCAAGAGTTTTATTTTTTGTACATTATCTTCTGGCCCGGAGGCCTGTTAACATTTTATGACCCCTTTTTGATAAAGGTTGGTCAGCTAAAACACTTACTTTCCCTTGAAATGTTTTTTAAATTCCTTAGCCTGAGTCACCCTTAAAGTACAGAGTTACATTTTTATGGAGCAACGATTCAGCAGGTTACAGCAAAGAAAGAACTTATTAACTCAAAGTCTTATGTTGCCAATGCTAAAGTTGCTGCTTGTTTTTTCTACATCCTGACTATATGCACTCCCAGGAACACAATGGATAAGGGATGTGAGAACTTGGCAGCAAGCATTGGCTCAACAGTGTTGCAAGAGTCTGGTAAACCTGCCAAGTAAGCTAGAATGCTAACAGGGGGTTTGAAACACTCCTTTCATGCCCAGGAGATTTATCAACTAGAGCCCTCAGTTGATTTTTTCCAGAGAAAGGTGGTCGGGGATAGCTCCCTGTTAATGTCAGAAGAAGAGTTTGTGAAAGGCATAAAATAGTAAGACAGACAGATTCTGGTTTTGGGGGAGATGCTCGAGCAGGTCCAGGGAGTCCATCAAGTCCTGAAGCCTTGCTTATCAGGTCTCTTCCACATGACCTTGTCATGGGTGGGATCTCCCATGCTGGCTCCCAGCAATCACTCCCACCTACCTAGGGCTGGACATACTGGAATGTGAAGTAAGGAGGGCCTTAGAAAGCATCAGTATGAACAAAGCTAGTGGAGGCAATGGACTTCCAGTTGAGCTATTTCAAATTCTAAAAGATGATGCTGTGAAAGTGCTGCACTCAATATGCCAGCAAATTTGGAAAACAGCAGTGGCCACAGGACTGGAAAAGGTCAATTTTCATTCCAATCCCAAAGAAAGGTAATGCCAAAGAATGCTCAAACTAATGCATGATTGCACTCATCTCACACGCTAGTAAAGTAATGCTCAAAATTCTCCAAGCCAGGCTTCAGCAATACATGAACCGTGAACTTCCAGATATTCAAGCTGGTTTTAGAAAAGGCAGAGGAACCACAGATCAAATTGCCAACATCTGCTGGATCATGGAAAAAGCAAGAGAGTTCCAGAAAAACATCTATTTCTGCTTTATTGACTATGCCAAAGCCTTTAACTGTGGGATCACAATAAACTGTGGAAAATTCTGAGAGAGATGGGAATATCAGACCACCTAACCTGCCTCTTGAAAAATCTGTATGTAGGTCAGGAAGCAACAGTTAGAACTGGACATGGAACAATAGACTGGTTCCAAATAGGAAAAGGAGTACGTCAAGGCTGTATATTGTCACCCTGCTTATTTAACTTCTATGCAGAATACATCATGAGAAATGCTGAGCTGGAAGAAGCACAAGTTGGAATCAAGACTGCTGGGAGAAATATCAATAACCTCAGATATGCAGATGGCACCACTCTTATGGCAGAAAGTGAAGAAGAACTAAAGAGCCTCTTGATGAGAGTGAAAGAGGAGAGTGAAAAAGTTGGCTTAAAGCTCAACATTCAGAAAACTAAGATCATGGCATCTGATCCCATCACTTCATGGGGAATAGATGGGGAAACAGTGGAAACAGTGTCAGACTTTATTTTTCTGGGTTCCAAAATCACTGTGGATGGTGATCGCAGCCATGAAATTAAGAGATGCTTGCTCCTTGGAAGGAAGGTTATGAGTAAACTAGACAGCATATTAAAAAGCAGAGACATTACTTTGCCAAAAAAGGTCTGTCTAGTCAAGGCTATGGTTTTTCCTGTGGTCATGTATGGATTTGAAAGTTGGACTATAAAGAAAGCTAGGCACAGAATTGATGCTTTTGAACTGTGGTGTTGGAGAAGACTCTTGAGAGTCCCTTGGACTGCAAGGAGATCCAACCAGTCCATCCTAACGGAGATCAGTCCTGGGTGTTCACTGGAGGGACTGATGTTGAAGCTAAAACTCCAATATTTTGGCCACTTGATGCAGAGAGCTGACTCATTTGAAGAGACTCTGATGCTGGGAAAGACTGAGGGCAGGAGGAGAAGGGACAACAGAGGATGAGATGGTTGGATGGCATCACTGACACAATGGACTTGGGTTTGGCTGAACTCCAGGAGTTGGTGATGGACAAGGAGGCCTGGCGTACTGCAGTTCATGGGGTCGCAGAGTCGGAACGACTGAGGAACTGAACTGAACTGATCTGAAACTTTAGGTATAAAGGTCATTGACTAGCACTTTGCAACTTATAGGTACCTTGTACTTCCGAGATTTTCTTGAGGAGGAAATACTAAAAGACAAACCAATTACAAAATGACTGAAGAAACTATGGCAAAGGAACACTGAAGGTATTTAACTCTCCAACTAAGACAAAAACTAATGTGAGAATTAAGATGCCAAAACAAAATCTATCCATCGATATCTTGATCACATAAAGTAGATGAATAACAGAAACACGAGGGACAGAGAGGAAAGAAATTGGGAGATAAAGAAAACGTGGTATCTAGGACTCTTCCGGTGGTCCAGTGGCTAAGAACCCACCAGGGGACACCGGTTTGATCCTTGGTCTGGGAAGATTCCACATGCTGTGGCACAAAAGAACCTACATGCTGCAAGTAGAGAGAAGCCCCCACCCCCAACCACAACTATAGAAAGCCTTCAAGCTGCAATGAAGGTCCATACCTAGTTTAGCCGAAATTATGTAAATAAATAAGTAAAAGTTAGCTGCTTTTTTTTTAAAGTGTTGTCTGCTCTATCTAGCATCTGACAGAAAAAAAAAAAAAACATGCCATGTATAATTTAAAACTGATATATCAATTAAGAAAAATAAAGGTATATTTAATAGTACAAAGTTAATAAGAAAGATAATATTATTGATTAAAATAAGGTGATAAAAGAGAAAAGCCAGAAAGAAGGGAAAGAGTCAGTATATTTCCTGGTCACTATTAATTGCTTCTGGTGATGCAAATGAAGGACTGACCAAGATGATGATCTAGCCGGCTCCTGACTTAGCCTCCTATCTATGCACTAAATATACAGCTATACATGGATCACTTCTCTGAGGGAAATCCAAAAAGAAGTTGAGTGACTCCTGTGCATCAGGCAAATGAAAAATGTCCACATTGAAATGTGTAGGAAAGACTGAAACACATTCTCACCATGATCTCTGCCCTAAGCACAATACCATACAGTTGAGAAGAAGCTGATAGCTGCTCCATGAGAAGCAAAGGGTTTGGGCACACATGGAGTGTACCAACTTTTAAAGCTGTGAGGGATAGGCAACAAAATCACCCAGCTCTGACAGCAAGTGAGGTTTGAATTTCAAAGTCCCACAGGACTGTAGCAAACAAAGAACACAAGCACTCCTTTTGGACATCCCCTCCAGGTTCAGTGCACATGGAACAAACAAAAATGCCCATCTCCCAGTTTTTTCTTGAAAGAGATTTGATTACAATACTTTCCTAGCTGCTGTCTGAAGGTTCAGCTTCTAATCAGCCTGAATTTTAGGGCTGACTTGGATTCTCCAGGGAGCCTGAAAGGACACTTTCTCCACCTAGTTTCAAAAGCAAAACCAAGGGTCCAAGGAGATTGTCCATATTTTTGAAGCTGCCAAACAAGACATGGACCCTCAAATCATCTGGTTCTGATAGCCAATGAGCTCAGCGTTCATGAGTCCCACAGAAACATAATAAACAAAGGGGAAAAAACCCACCCAGTTTTCCAACAGCTGCATAAGTACTTCCTGAAGCTACCCTCTCCAGATTTACTGCAGAGGAGAAGGCAAAAATACTCATCTCCCAGTCTCTCCATGGATTGGATTTATGGCATGCTTTCCCAGCTGCTGCCAGAGGCTCTGGCTTCTAATCAGCCTGAATGTGGGAAGAGACTGGGATCCCCACATAAGCCTGAAACAGCTCATGGGCACATCCTTCACTACCTCTCCTGGTTCACTACAACTCAAATCAAGTTTGAGCTTCACCCTGGAGGGAGCCTGTCCATACCTAGCACTCCAACTCTTACGGCTGTCTCTGAGGGACTGGATCACAAACTACCCACCTCTGGGAGCTACAGGCCTCAGAATTCATCAATCACTCACCACATAAAATAAAGAATCATATCATCATGTCACATTTTATGAAATCAGACATCTTTTTATAAAAAATTCTCAATAATATAAACAGAAGAAACATACCTCAACATAATAAAGGCCACATATAAGAGCCTACAGCTATCACCATACACAAAAATGAAAAAAGCTGGAAGCTTTTCCTCTAGGACAAGGAATAAGACAAAGATGTCCATTCTCAGAACTTCTATTCCATGTGTGATAGAATTTCTAGCCAGCATAGTTAGTCCATAAAAACAAATGAAGGGCGTCTAAACAAGAAAGGAACAGAAAAACTCTCTTTAAAGATTACATAAGATGTTTGGCTCTTTTCTGTGATGCACCAACCGAAAGGAAGACATGAGGAAATAAAGTAAAAGTATGTATTGCACACCCAGAGCTGGCAGATACGTCTCCATAGACAGCTTTACAGAAAGTTCATGTAGATCCCAGTTCCAGGTACTGGGATAAAAATCTCGGTTAACTATATTATTAAATAGAACACGTGTAGGACATGAAGTCAAGCTGGGTTTTAATCTTGCATCTGCCACTCACTAGCTTTGCAACCTTCAGGAGGGTCATTTTTCTCTCAGCCACAGTTTGCTCACATGTATGATGGGAAAAGAAAAAATTGTCAATCACTTATATTCACTCCAAATACCTCACCAGTACTTTTACTTATCTAATTTTGTCTTCACATAAACCTGTGATGGAGATGACATGAACTCCATTTTGCAAATAAGGTTCAGAGAGATTATGAGACTTGCCCAGTATCACACTGTTGGTGGTGGTGGACTTGTTGTACTCAGATCTTTCAAGAAAACCTGCTGCAAGAAGGCTGGTTGGTGGACATTCTCCAGGTGCCTTATATTCAAATCTTCAGCAGCCTCCATCCCTGAGACCATTCCCTCCCAGGGCTGCTCCTGGCCAAGGCAAGGCAATAATTCAGGTACAAGAGATGGGCCATTCCATCCTGGGAAGAACTCCTCTGATGGGCAATCTACTCTGGAGATATTATTGCCTAGATGAGCATTTCCCAGGGCTGCATTGAAGTCTGAGGCTTTTCCTCCTCAAGCCTCTTTCCTTCTGGTTTCCCTTTCACAGGCATCAGACTTGCATCACACTCTGAAAGCCTTTCCACCAAATCTGTTTGCTTCCTCCTTTATTCTTTGCAGTTATTTCCCACAAATAAATCTCTCCAATATCTAATTCCATCTTGGCAACTTCTTATTGGAGGACCAAAACTGACACATATATAGTGAATATAACCCACAGAGTCAGGTCCTAGGAGAGTTAAATGAGAACAGGAATGAGATAAGGAGATAATGTGAAAGATCCCAGGACACTGGTGGCATGGAGACCAAAAGTTCACAACCTTTGGTATACATCTGAACCACCAGCGCTATGTTTACAAAACAGACAGAGTTGATACCCATCTCAGACCTACTAGAACTCTGAGATTGATCATGATTTAAAAAAAGTAATTTACTAGGGTGAAAATCACACTCAATGGAATCAACCATTTTAAAGAGAATAATTCAGTGTCATTTAGTATCTTCAAAGTTTTCTTAAATTATCTTCTCTATCTAGTTCCAAGACATTTCCATCACCTACAAAACCTCTTATTCATTAAACAGTTTCTCCCTACTCCCAACTTTCCCCAGCCCCTGACAATCACCAATCTGTAATCTCTCTCTGTGAAATTCTCAATTCTAAATATTTCATATTAATGGAATCATACAATATTTGTCATTTTGTATCTGGCTTCTTGTACTTAGCTTGAGGTTTTGCAGGTTCATCTGTTTTGCAGCATATAACAGTACTCAATCTCTTTTTATGACTAAATAATATTTCATTGCATGAATATACCATAATTTGGTATGAAATCATATCTGAACTCTCAGTTCTATTCCACTGGCCCATAAGTTTATCTTTGTGCCAGTACCATACTTTTAACTATTGAAGCTTTGTAGTAAATTTTGAAATCAAGAAGCTGTTCATCTTTCTCAAGATTTTGGGGGTTATTTGAGGGATATTACAATTTCAAATGAATTTGAAGATCAGCTTTTATATTTCTATCAAAAATGAAATTTTGATAGGGATTACACTGAAATCTATAGATTACTGTGAATCGTACTGATATCTGAGTAAGTCTTCTATCCATAAACACAGATGTCTTTCCATTTATATAAGTTTTCTTTAATTTCTTTCAGCAATGTTTTATACTGCATAGGTCTTTAGCATCTTTGGTTAAGTTCACTCCTCGGTATTCTTTTTGGGGACATTACATGAAATTGATTCCTTAATTTCCTTTTCAGATTGTTCATTGCTGGAGTTTAAAAACACAAATGGTTTTTTTGTGTTGATCTTGTATGCTGCAGCTTTGCTAAATTTGTTTATTAGGTCTAACAGTTTTTTTTGTAGATTCTTTGAGATATATAGGATCATGTTATATGCAAATTGAGATAATTTTACTTTTTCCATTTCAATTTCATTGCCTTTTATTTTCCTAAAAAATTTCTCTGGCTACAACTTCCAGTACAATGTTGGATATCAGAGGTAAAAGTGGGCATCCTAATCTGTTCCCCACCTTAAGGGAAAAACTTTCAGTCTCTCACCATTGAGCATGATGTTAGCTGTGGGTTTTTTATAAATGCCTTTTACATGTTGAGAAGGTCATATTTTTTATAAAGTATTGAAAGTAATCAATGTAGGAACTCTAAGTATTTATTAAATTGAAAACAAGAAGTGATTTTTCCCTATAGGCTGATATGCTATGGCATGGCAATGCTGAGTATAAAATGCCAATGGAGGAAAAAGCAAACAAAAATACATAGACAGTTCTGAACACTCTGATATGTTTCTAGGAACCAGCATCATTAGGTGAAGGAAACAGCAGGTTTTGATGTTAGACCAACTAGGTCGGAATATCCAGCTCTGCTATGATTTGGGTTGTGTCACATTGAGAAATTTGTGTAACTTCTTTGAAACTATTTCCTTTTCTGCAGAAATAATATCAGCCTTGCAGGGTTTTGTTATGATTACATGTGAAGGACTGCATTCTATACTCTGTACTTAGAACATACTTGCAGCTGAACAAATACTAGTTCCCTTGGCTAAGCCCACCCCTACCATCTGCAGGGCTCATGGCAAAAGGAGAAAAAGAGGCTTAGTTAATAAAATATGATTGTTTAAAAATTACAAATCAAGGTAAACATTGTATTCCCTTCCTCCTCTCAGTTTCTTCATTAATTTAATTAAAAAAACATTTATTGAGTGTTAATTTATGTCAGGCCCAGTGCTGCACTTACATTAAAATGTCAGTCAAGGAATTCCAGCTCAGAATGGAGGAAAGCCAGGAAAACCTACAACATTTCTTCCAACTGAAATAACAAAACATGCAAAAAAACATGCACACTTGCTGGAGCACTAAAATGTGGATGTATTAGACATTAACCAAATTTATATTTAGGTGAAACATCAGAGACATTCATTATGTAAACATTTATTCATCCCCTATTATTTGCTAGATTCTGAGCCAGGAGTAAAAAATGTGCTATTACTAATCATTATTTAATAAATTCTAGAAGTTATATCTTATGAAATAAGAGAATATCAAATATTAATTAATTTACATTTTTGCAGGGAAGCATTCCTTGGCCACATTATTTAAAATTTCAAAGCAAGACTTGAAATTTTTCTCTACTTAATTTCCCTTCACAGTATGTACTACCTTTTAACAAATTATATACTTTACATAGTAATTTTGTTTATTGTATGTCTCTCCGCCAAAATGCTAGCACCATGAGAGTGTTTCATTGCAAGGATATACCATAATGCATTCATCCATTCCCTGCATGAAACACATCAACGTCATATCTACATTCTCACCATTACAAATAATGAACATTGAGAGTTTCTCTGTGATTTATAGTTGATTCTTGTTATTTGCAGTATTGTGTTTTATAAAGTACTGCAAACACTGAATTAGCAGATATTGTGTGCTCCTAGAGGAAACACAGGGTTAGATCCCTGCAAACCTCTAGTCACAATATTTTTGTCAACCAATTCTTGTTTTATGTGTTATTTCTGTTTCAAGACACCTTATATATGTGCTACTGATTCACTAATGTTGAACTCAAAGTCCAAAGCACTGTGACTCATGGCTAAACAAAGTATATTTAACACAAACAGCCTTCCTGATTTAGGAACACGAGACAGCACTTCAGCATATATTTGGGGGGCATTTTAAAAATGAAATCACCAACAAAATCCACAAAATGCAAAAAAAAAAGGGGGGGGCACTAAAATGACCATGACTGGAAGGACACTCATTTGCAAACAAACAAGAAGGCTGTGGACTTCAAAAATATTCACAACCTAAAAGCTGGGTTATGTTTTACTCGGTGGAGACTTTTAGGACTTCAAGCCCAGGAGACAGCAACTCAAGTGACCCCGAGAGAACTGCTCTGAGGAGGCAAGGAGAAGGAGCCAGGTTAAACAGGAGTTTTACAACAAACGGCAGGTAATCTGAACATCAAAATATTATTGTTAATTAAAGAAAATCAGATATCCCAAGTTAAGGAATTTAGTGCTTTTCTCTGTATGGAAAGATCCAAGAGTTTGTGCTCACTGAAATAATTCCTTTGATATGTACCTCAGCTAACTGGGGCCATTATCCTGTGTTTTCACAGCATCCTGAGTTCCCTCAGGGCTCACCAGCTCACTATCCAAAGTAGCTGTAATTGCTGATGACTATGACATCCATTGTTTACTGATACAGCAGAAAATATTCCATTTCTCAGTTCTTTGGCACTCAGTTCTCCTTGGTCCAACTCTCATAGCCATACATGACTATTGGAGAAACCATAGCTTTGACTATCCAAACTTTTGTTGGCAAAGTGATGTTTCTGCTTTTTAATACACTATCTAGGTTTGTCATTATTTTTTTTTCCCAAGGAACTAGTGTTTTAATTTCATGACTGTGGTCACCATCTGCAGTGATTTTGGAACCCAACACAATAAAATCTGTCACTTTACCCTTCTATTTGCTATGCAGTAATGGTCTCAGAGGTTAAAGTGTCTGCCTCCAATGTGGGAGACCCGGGTTCGATCCCTGGGTTGGGAAGATCCCCTGCAGAAGGAAATGGCAACCCACTCCAGTATTCTTGCTTGGAGAATCTCATGGACTGAGGAGCCTGGTGGGCTGCAGTCCATGGGGTCACAAGAGTTGGATACGACTGAATGACTTTACTTACTTACTTACTTAATGGGATTGAATGCCATGATTTTCGTTTTTTGAACATGGTTTTAAGCCAGCTTTTTTACTCTCATCTTCCACCTTCATTAAGAGCCTCTTTATTTCCTCTTTGCTTTCTGTCATTAGTGTTATCATCTGCGTATGTGAAGTTGTTGATATTTCTCCCAGCAATCTTGATTCCAACTTGTGAGTTATCCGGCCTGGCATTTTGCCCGATGTACTCAGCATAGAAGTTAAATAAGCAGGGTGACAATATACAGCCTTGTGACAGTATACTCCTCTCCCAATTTTGAACCAGTCCATTGTTTTCTGTCCGGTTCTAACTGTTGTCTCTTGACCTGCATACAGGTTTCTTAGGAGGCAGGTAAAGTGGTATGGTATTCCCACCTCTTAAAGAATTTTCTACAGTTTGTTGTGATTCACACAGTCAAAGACTTCAGCATAGTCAATGAAGCAGAAATAGAAGTTTATCTGGAATTCCCTTGCTTTTTCTATGATCCAATGGATGTCATCAATTACATTTTCTTTATCCATTCATCTGCTTATGGACACAGACCATGGTGTGTTTCAATGTCTTGGTTACTGTAAATAATTATACAATAAACATGGGGGTAGCAGATATATCTCAAAACAGTATTTTTGTTTTCTTTGGATATATAATGTATCCGGAATTAGAATTGCTGGATTCTTCTGGACTCTAAAATCATTGTGGATGGTGACTGCAGCCATAAAATTAAAACAGACAACATATTAAAAAGCAGAGACACTACTTTGCTGACAAAGGTCCATATAGTCAAAGCTATGGTTTTTCCAATAGTCATGCACCAATGCGAGAGCTAGACAATTGAAAATGCTGAGTGCCAAAGAATTGATGCCTTCAAACTGTGGTGCTAGAGAATATTCTTGAAAGTCCTTTGGACTGCAAGGAGATCAAACCAGTCAATCACAAAGGAAATCGACCCTGAATATTCACTGGAAGGACTGATGTGAAGCTGAAGCTCTAATACTTTGGCCACCTCATGTGAACAGCTGACTCACTGGAAAAGACCTTGATGCTGGGAAAGGTTGATGGCAGGAGGAGAAGGTGGGGACAGAGGATGGGATGGTTGGGTGGCATCACTGACTCCATGGACTTGAGTTTGAGCAAGCTCCAGTAGATAGCGAAGGACAAGAAAGCCTGTTGTGCTGTAGTCCATGGGGTCACAAAGAGACACAGCTGAGTGACTGGACAACAACAAATGGTAGTTTTAACTGTAATTTATTGAGGAAACGTCACACTCTTTTTCATAATGATTGCACTAATTTACATTCTCGTACTATCAAAGTTTTTGTTATTATTTTATCTGGAACCACTGAGCTCTATTATTTTTGATTATTGTTTGTAGATACTATTGGTATTTTTCCCACATAGATCGGGCAGAAAGTGCTAATTATGGTCCCAACAACACCCATTCACCATATTTTTATTTTGGTAAAAGGCCTTCTCCCCAGTACACACACCTGTTTTAGCTAAGTACATGGCTACCAGCTAAACATAACATATTTTAGGCTCCCTTGTAATCATGTGATTAAGTTACGGTTTTTCTGTTTTTGTTTTATTTGGCTGTGCTGGGTCTTACTTGCAGTATGTAAGATAGCTAGCTGTGGCATACAAACTCTTAGTTACATGTGGGATCTATTTCCCTGACCAGGAATCAAACCCGGGCTCCCTGAATTGGGAAGGTAGAGTCCTAGCCACTGGACCACCAGGAAAGCCCTCTGTTTTTGTTTTTACTTCAGTTTTTTAAGTGGTAAGGCTAGAAAGGGAAAGGAAAAGTTGCTCAGTGGTGTCTGACTCTGCAACCCCATGGACTATACAGTCTACAGAATTCTCCACACCAGGATACTGGAGTGGATAGCCTCTCCTTTCTCCAGGGGATCTTCCCAACCCAGGGGTTGAACCTAGGTCTCCCACACTGCAGGTAGATTCTTTACCAGCTGAGCCACAAGGGTAAGGCTAGAATCTTCAGTAAAGATAGAATAGTAGCAGAAAAGTGGGCATCCTTGTCTTATATCTGACTTAATGGAACTATCTCTAAGTTTTTAAAACCTGAAATTTACGAGAGCTTTTGGATAGATATATTGACCATGTTGATGATGAAATTTTCCTTTGGTTTTACTTATTCTTATCAGAAGTGTTACATTACATCCAGTGTTTCAAGCTGCACTGCACCTAAAGTTTTTGTGTATCACCTGTTTCCCTCAGCTGCCTCCTTCTTTACTCTGTTGGTCCTCCAACTAGCTGAATCTGCCCTCTGCTTCTGGACTCGGATGAAATGTCACACAATGGGGTTTATTTAGTTGTCACCATCTTGACAGGTATAAAAAAGCATCAGGTCTCTGTGGAATAGACCATGACTAATGGGAAAACAAAGTCAAGAGTAAGTCAGGCAGATAAATTTACCCTCCCTTTGCTCCTCTATGGATCTGCTCAGTGGGGGCACTTCCTTCTTGCAAACCTTTTGTGTAAATTCCCATAAGCTGAAGTCACAAGCCCGAATGTCTGTAATCTATTTGGAAGTTGTGGCTAATATGGCAACAGTACAACTAATTCACAACTTTCCTTGCCAGACATCACCTATTTTCTCATTCTCCCTGCTGAGATCTGTACCCCTCAAAGTGTCAACTTTGTAATCTGCACCCCAGGCTCTGCTTTCTAGCAGATCCAGCCTAGGATACTCAGACTAAAACCTAGCACATCTAGTAAGACAGTGATAACAGTTTTCTCTTTTAATCTCTGACATTGATATGCTGATATACATTGATACAAAGACTGATGTCAACCAATCCTTCACCCTCAAGATAAATTCTTCTTAGGCATATTTTAAAAAATAGTGGATTTCATGCACTAGCATTTCATTTAGGAATTACTCATTTATGATCCTAAGTGAGATTAGTCTACAGTAGCCTTTTCCTTAAATTCTGAGTATTGGCTGTGGTATCAAGATAATATAGCTTAAAAAAGTCTATAATTTTCATTCTTTTTGTGTTCCTAAAATATGTATAAGATAGGGACTACCAGTTGATGTTTGATGAAACTTGTGTTCAAATTTTAGTGGCCTGATGTAGTTCTTATTCTTGAGAGGTATAGAATTGATGGAGGCATATTTTTAACTACAAAGACTATTTCTTTAACAGATATTGGTTCACTGTGGTTTTCTATGTCACCTTCAGTCAATAAAACCTTAAGTATTAAAATAGCTTGCATAAAAAATGTAGTTTGAAATCTATGGAACAGCACAGCACATCCATGCCCTGTGATCCAATAAAATTCCACTTTAGTTTACTGACTGAAATTATCAAAAAGATACACAAAATTTATACATAGGGATGGGAGTTCAATGCAGTACTTATTATAACACCCATAATTTTGGAAACAACATAAATATTAAAAGTTGAGATTGTTTTCCGCAAAGTATCATATCCACTCAATTGAATACCATACAGCCAACAAAAGCTATATTTTTGAAGAGTATTTAGAGAGTGTGAGAGGATATTATGGGTTGAAAGGTGAAAATATATATATATATATATATTCTATTATTTTTGTTTGGAAATAAGAGAGAGGGAGGGAGGAGGGAAGGGGAGAGACAGAAAGAGAAAGGGAGAGAGAGACAGAGGGAAAGGAAAAGAGGAGAGAGAATAAAAGACTCATAGTACATATCCCAAAGTTTTAATCTTGCTATATTTTTCACTAAATTGTTACATATATATTTATCACGAACAAGAATGATATTTCTGCCATCAAGAATAAAACATATTATAACAGATTTTAAAGTCATTCTTGTTTTTTAAAGCCACACTGATCCAGGATGGGGTGTTAGCTCCTCCTACAGAAAGGCATTCTCTACTAATTCAATGCTATGTCCTACTTACTGAGTAGAGATACAAAATAACCCAACACTGCAACTTGAGGAGAAACTGCTGACACCTAAAACTGGTAGCAGAACACATCCCAACTAGAAATTTAGGCCTGTCAGAATACATCTAGGGCAACTTCTAAACTGAAACGAACAAACCTTCCTGAAGGAGAATGTTGTCCCCATGCCTATCCGTCTGATCCTGGGACAAATCTAATAGCTTCTTGAATTGAATCATTTGGATTTTGAAAAAGAAAAGTCACCAAAATGGTCACTAGCAAGTCCTGCCTTTTGTTCAGCACCAGGTATACAAGAAGGAGACATAGTAAAATAAGATAGAGGAGCATGCATAGAACCTTTGGTTACCAGCATTATCAAACTACTGAATAGGAAATGATTTGACCTGAGGTATGTACAGATGTAATAGAAAAAGCACGCATTTATATTTTTAAAAATTCTAATTCAAGTTTTTCATTGAGGAAACCAAAACCCACAATGGGAAAATAATCCACCCTAGGTAGCAAGGCTCTTTCTGACCTCATGCCTTCCAATTCCCTCACTTAGTTATTCACTCAACAGATATGTATTGTGAAGTGAAAGTCACTCAGTCGTGTCCGACTCTTTGTGACTCCATGCACTATACAGTCCAAGGAATTCTCCAGGCCAGAATACTGGAGTGGGTAGTCTTTCCCTTCTCCAGGGGATCTTCCCAATCCAGGGATTGAACACAGGTCTTCCACATTGCAGGTGGATTCTTTACCAGCTGAGCCACAAGGGAAGCCCATACCTTGGCAGAAGCCCTCTTTATTTTTATGGATGCCAATCTTTGACTAAAGTCTGATCTGACAAACATACTTACGGGCTTTGCAGAGAATCAGAATTTGCTGCACACCACACCTGTCTTCCAGGAGCTTATTCTAGAAGAAAAGTTCTGAAATCAAATGGTTCTACTGCATCTTCTGTGTCAGAAGGTAGCAGAAAACAGTTGGAGATAAAGTTTAGATTGGGAGTTTTATGCTACCCATGTGGTTGCAGAAGCTTCTCAACATTGTACTTTGGATCGGAAGTGAGCCAGGAGAAGTAGTTGTTAAGAAGGGGAGAAAGAACACCTCAGAATCTGACAGAAAACAACATGGGTGCATCAAGCAAATCATAGGACTTCAGGAATAGAAAATGGATATCTCAGAGCATGAGAAAGACTTGCAGAGTTCTGGCAGAGAAATTCAGTAAGAGCGGTTGTTACCATATTGTTGTATGAAACTTCACATAGCTCAGGCACTCTGTGTTGTTATATGAAACTTCGCACAGCTCAGGCACTCTGTGAACCGTTTGGAATGCTTTATTTCATGTCATTCTTACTATAACTCTCTGAAGCAGGTCTAGAGCAATGAGCATTTCAGAGACCAAGTGATGTTCCACTGTGCTTTCCCTTAATTAGTAATGGAGTTTGTATTTAAATCCAGATAGACGGACTCTAGAAATCCTTTCTTTGTACATTTTTGTTTCCAGTGTCAAACTGACTGCATTGTCATCACACAGGGTCATACTAGAAATGCAAACTTCCAGGTCCTGTCCCTAACAAGCTGATTAAGAAATTGAGGCTACAGTCCAGGACACTACTTTTAGCAAGCCCTTCAGGGTTCTGACACACATGATGTCTGAGAACCACTGCTCTATCCCAGACTCTGAAGTCAGTTATCTGCAATGAAATTCCAGCTCTCCTATGTGCCAGCTGTGTGACCTTTGACAATCTATGTACCTTCCTAAGCTTCAATTCTTCTGTATTAAAAAATGGAGTTAATAATAAGTAACCCTGTATTCCCCAATTCTAGTGGGGTTTATAATGAATATAACGAGATAAAATGCAAGAATCTAGAGCAGTGAAGGCTCCATAAATGATATCTGGATGAAAACTGGCCATAGGCTGTGAATAAGAAACAATTTTCTGACCAAAACCAACAAGATAGCAAAAAAAAAAAAAAAGGTTGGAGGGATTTGGATTAACATGTGCAGAGGTCGACAGGAGCCAGTTATCTCTGGGCACCAAAGATCAAAAACATCAAACAGTAGGGAAATGAGTGTAATATTTCAATATCTAGGCAGCAGGGGTACAAGAAGTGTAAGAGAGAAAAGGTAGGCTACTTCTAATCAAAACCCATAGAACAGAAAAATCACAAACTCAAACACTGCTCTTTCAGACAGATGACCAATCAGGAAGGCGCAGCCACTAGCTTCCTAAACATTGCTAACTACAAACTGGCACTTGCCATCTCCCTCTACAAGGAACACATCATGAGCTGCTGCAGGCTGTGCTGAGGCACTCTGTGCTCTGGGAAAACTAGCAGAACAGGCCTTCAGACAATTCTTTCATCTCCTCATATCTAGAAAAGCACTAAAATCATTAACAGACATCTGTTCCTTGTGACTAGCAGCAAGTCTTTGCCAAAATGTGTGACTACATGTATCCCCCCTCAGTAAAATCATATATAATACTGACCTTCCTCTCCATCTCTTTGGAGCAGTTTATCAGTTTATCAGGACTATCTGAAACGCTGTCTCCCAGGCTGTATATCATTTTGTCCCAGATAAAACCTAACTCACTGGGTCATCCCAGTGCACCAGCCCCAAGCATCCTGTGTCCTGCATCGAACCTAGACTGGCAATTCGTTTCTTACATGATATTATACATGTTTCAATGCCATTCTCCCAAATCATCCCACCCTCTCCCTCTCCCACAGAGTCCAAAAGTCTGTTTTATACATGACCCAGAGAGACAGTATGGGGAGGAAGGTGGGAGGGGGGTTCAGGATTGGGAACTCATGTACACCCGTGGCAGATTCATGTTGATGTATGGCAAAACCAATACAGTATTATAAAGTAAAATAAAGTAAAAAAAAAAAAAAAAACCTAACTCAAACTCTCACATTGTGCCTTTTTTTTTCAGTTGACAACATTCTCATTAGAGGACCACTATGAAAGGGGGAAGCTTCCCTGATGGCTCAGCAGTAAAGAATCAGCCTGCAATGTAGCAGACACAAGAGACACGAGTTTGATCCCTGGGTTGGAAAGATCCCCTGGAGTAGGAAATGGCAACCCACTTCAGCATTCTTGTTTGAAAAATTCCATGGACAGAGAAGCCTGGCAGACTTCTGTCCATGGGACCGTAAGGGAGAAAGTGAAATTCCCAATTAAAAAGTCTCCACTCCACTCAGTCTAACTTCCTGTGTAACTGCCTGTAACACCAAAGCATGATGGAACCTCTGAAAAACAATGGAAGGTAGAAAGAATGTTTTCCACTCTCAGATGCAATTAAGGCAAAATCCTTTTGCTCCCCTTTACTACCCTTTTCCTCCCACTCTCATATAAAGCCACCTAAATTAAATGTCATACGGTGCCCTGAATTACAATGACAGTGAGCTATGGATATGAATGTCTAAAAGAACTATCTTTGACTGACTAATCCCTTATTTTAAGAAATATATCTTCTGAATACCAAAATCCATGACAAATCAAGTAATATGTCATACTATGTAATGCTTCTAAGGAGTCAGGTCATTTAAATGACTCAGCCTTGAAAAGAAAAGAATTGTGAGTCTGGCAGTATACTGTGTGAGGGAAGAGAGCGAGTGAGCCCTGTTGCTGGAGGAAATGCTGACTGAACCTGCCCACTGTGGGCAGGCAAGACAGTAGCCACTTGTATGAATTGTCTTTCAACAGGAAGCCCTAGTAGGGAGCTTGGAATTGTAAAGCTACCACCAACTGGAGGAATTTGGGAAAGGTCAAAAGGAGAGAGGAGATGCCAGTCCGTATGTCCTACCAACCTCCCAGAATCCTCCTCCCTGGAATTCATCTTGGTGCAGCCATGTGCACCACCAGGAAGGACCCTGAGTCAGAAGGATTGGGCAGAGACAACCCAGAAACTAACCCCATTACCATAAAACCCAAGACTGCAAACTATGTGGCAAAACAGTTCTCCTGGGTTCCCTTACCCTGCTGCTCTCTGCCAGGGCACCCTTCCCAATAACGTCTTTTGCTTTGTTAGCACAAGTGTCTCCTCAGACAACTCATATCTGAGTGTGAGACAAAAAAGCCCACTCTCAGGCCCTAGAAGGGGTCCCCATTCCTGCAACAAATGGCGACTCTGGCAGGACCTCTCTTTCGCCACAACTAACATCCTGATCACTTTTGGGGACCAGCTGACCCACCACTGGGCCAGACCTAGCAGCCACAACTGAAACCTTTGTCCTTGGTCTCCTCCTGATGCAGAGTACCCTGATGGGGTAAGAAATAAGAGGCTTTATTGATCTCTTTCCTGCTTCCTCTTCCTTTCCTCTTTTCAACCTCTCCCATCCTACCCTTTTCTCTCTCGCCAGGTCCTGGATTCAGCAGTCCAATTGAAGGGCTTCAGCCTGATCTGAGGGGTAGGGCCTGATCGCCCTCAGTGGGCAGAGAACTCAGATTCTGGTCTGGTCTTGCATCTGGTCTCTGAGGGCGTCTCTGGTGGCTCAATGGTAAAGAACTGACTTGCCAATGCAGGAGACATGGATTCAGTCCCCAGGTCAGGAAGATCCCCTGGAGAGGGAAATGGCAACCCACTCCAGTATTCTTGCCTGGGAAATCCCATGGACAGAAAAGCCTAGCTGGCTACAATCCATTGGGTTGCAAAAGAGTCGGACATGATTTAACGACTAAACGACAATCTGATTCCTGGTAGGACCAAGTGCCAATCCTCCTTGGAAGCCCAAGGAAAAGCCCTATAATGCCTGGGCATCTGCAGGTGGCAGGAGACAGCCATACGGCCACTTTTGTCCCCTCCCCTTCCCTTCTTCTTTCAATCTGGCCTCCTTTCCTCCCTTTGAAATCTTTGAAGATTCAAGATATTTCCATTTCCTCTTTGTTAGTTCTTGGCTAGGAGATTAGTTTCTGTATGAGATTTTTTTTTTTTTTTGAGAGAGAGACTGCAATCTTGTACTGAAGGGAATCTCTGATTAGGACAGCCATGCCTGTGTGCTTTACACTTTGGGTTCTGTGTGGTGACTTGTGATGGTCATTCAGCACTTTCAAATGGGAAATTCTGGTTCTGTTCCACTGTGGAGCCTTCTTGAACAAATTCTGTGTGACTGGGAAGATTCTAGGTATGACCCCATGTCTGAGAAACAGGTAGTATTTTATTATGACAGTGTGTGACCATAATATTCTTTAGACTTTGGAAAACACTGATGTAGGAAAAAGTCTTGAAAATTCCAAAACTGTCTCTTTTTGCAATATAGTTGCCTGTACTTTGAGATATAAATGTCTTACCTGGTCTACTCAGGGAGCCTTATCTCTGCCATCTTTTTAAAATGCAAATTTTGCAAAAGGGGGTAAAGTATTAGAACTTGACTTGTTAAGGAGTAGTAGAAATCCTAAATGTCTTTTCTGTAAATATTAATAAAAAAAGGGTTTAGCCATCTAGACAAATAACCTTGATTTGTTCCATCTGCCAGAAGCCCAATGTGAATCCAAACCATTGTAACTGATGGATTTTATGTTGTTGTACCTGATTCAGGGCTGAAATTTTGAAATGAGGACTAAGAGGTCTCTCTATGTGCATGTATGTATGTATCTGTGTATGTCATAGATGTATGGTATAATCAAAAATATAACCAAATTAGGCTCTACTTAATTGGGTTAAAACAAAGCACTTGTATAATCAGAAATATAAAACTGGCCAGAATAAATTTCAAGTTAAATAAGATGTAGGAAATATTCAACAGAAGTTAGAGGTATCTATTACTAAATAGAGAAACCAAAAGTATTTGGGACTATTAGTGAATATGATCTGTGCCACCCTGAGAAGTTCTCTATTTTAAAAAATGCTTTTAGAAATTATCATTGGTATTTATGTTTACCAATCTATAGAGCACTAATGTAAAAGACAGTTCATAATTGCTTACTTCTTAATTTTCACAAGAAATTAAGTTTTTAAGAGCTGAGGAGTCTAACTTAAATATGTAATTAAAGCTACTAGAAACAATAAAGGAAACATTTCAGTATACAATAGGAAAGTAGGATGTGTGTTTTAAATAAAGAAGGTACGAGGAATGGAATTGTACTTTATTAAGGGAAAGAAAAGTAATTATTTTTTTCTAGGTGGAGAAGAGAATGGGGGACAGACTAATTAGATACAGAAAGTGATGGAATGTTTGTGGATGATCAGTGCTGGCCACGTTTAAAGTTAACTGAGAAAATGAATTATAAAAGTAAGCTGGTGACAGCTTTAGAACAAATTCTGAAGGAACTTCTCAGCCAGGAAACACAAGAGAAGGAGAAGACTTACAAAAAATAAACCCAAAACAAATAAGAAAATGGTAATAGGATCACACATATTGACAATTACCTTAAATGGAAATAGATTACATGGCTGGGTAGATGAAAATATGTGCATATATGCACTTCCACTTACCATTTCACTCTGCTTGACTCCCCCTCCAACTGTATGTAATTATTTTATACTGTTAGGTTAATCATGTTTCCATTATGGCTTGCTATAATTATCTTTTTTGTCTAGCTATTGATTGTGAAAACTGATACATATCTTTTACTATTGTAATTATGTAACTATTATTTGTTTTACTATCACTGTATCATGATTGGGCAATAGAAAATAATAAAATTCTATACAGTTTTAAGAATTGAGGATTTTAAAACTACCACTTAATAGAAAAATCTGTAATCTCTTTCTAAAATTCAGATGCACCTTAGAATTATCTTGGAATTTTTTGAAAAATACAAATGCCCAAGAATTGTTCTTTTCTCCAAAGCTCCTGGTGTGATTCTAATGAGCAGTTGTCTTTAAAATAACTGGACTATATAATGATCTTTTATCTATTTTGCTTTACTTTTTCTATTTCATATTCAGTGCTCTCACTTCATTTAGTTTGTTTCCCAATTTCTCTGTCTGTTTTTGTTGTTCTTTCTCAGTTCAGCAGTTGCTCAGTCATGTCCAACTCTGCAACCCGATGGACTAAAGCACACCAGGCTTCCCTGTCTATCACCAACTCCCGGAGCTTGCTCAAACTCAGGTCCATAGCTTTCAGAGAATGAAGCCAGCCCGCCATCTCATCCTCTGTTATCTCCTTCTCCTTCTGCCTGCTATCTTTTCCAGCATCAGGGTCTTTTCCAATGAGTCAGTTCTTCACATCAGGTGGCCAAAATATTGGAGCTTCAGCTTCAATATCAGTCTTTCCAATGATTATTCAATTCAGGACTGATTTCCTTTAGGATTGACTGCTTGGATCTCCCTGCAGTCCAAGGGACTCTCAAGAGCTTTCCAAGCCTTTATCAAATGTAGTAAAAAAACTTTTGATACATATATATGTGTATGTGTATACATATATATAATATGTAATACATATGCTTTAGAAAACTTATAAAATTTTGCTTAGCTAAAAAATTATGACATTTTGGTTCCACCTGTTTGACTAAGTATAAATAGAATGCGAGACTTTTAATTTACATTCAATCAAAACCTTGATATAGTTCCATTTATTCTGACATCTAGTATTACTGCTAAAAGTCTAGAAAGCTTATTATTTTAGTGATTTTTTTTCCAAAAAATTGAATGAGGCTTGAAACGTCTAATCCAATTCTGAGACTATAAAGAAATACTATGTTGTAAGAAAAAAAAAAAACTGGAAATTAACATGTGATACAGTATTAGTAAGTACAGATTTTATTCAAATCACACAAAATTTTTTTAGTGTCCATTATCTGTTTCCATACCTTATTTAAGATTTCACGTTGTATTTGTTTGCATTGAGCAGCTTCAGCAGCATGAAACAAATTCTGATAAATACTTTTTTCATTTTTATTCCATTACAAATATTTTCTAATTTTCCTTGTTACGACCTCTTAGATACACTCATCATTTAAAAGTGAACATTAAATATCCAAATACAAGGTATTTTTAAAGTACCTTTGATACTAATTTCTCATTTAGATGCTTTCTTCTCTGCAATCACCCTCTGTGTTTCTTCAGTCTTTTAATTTTATTGAGGCGTTCAATGGCTAAGTAAAAGATCTCTCTTGGTAAATGTCACATTTCACTTAAAAATGTGTGGGTTATTTTCAAATATCTTGATATTGATTTCTAATACACAATTCCACAGTGATAAGAGAACAAATTCTGAATAATTTCAGTACCTTTAGACCATGAAATTCCTGCATCATGTTTTATGTCCCTGGGAACTTGAATAGAATTTGAAACCTGCTGTTGTGTGAAAATTGCATTAAATCTTAATTATGTTGAACTGGTTCATACTGCTTTTCAGGTCTACATATTCTTCTACTTTCTATTTATTCTATTAATTTTTGAGAGTTGGATATTGAAATTCTAACTGCTGCTGTTGCTGAAAAGTTGCTTCAGTCTGTCCAACTCTGTGCAACCCCATAGACGGCAGCCCACCAGGCTCCCCTGGCCCTGGGATTCTCCAGGCAAGAACACTGGAGTGGGTTGCCATTCCCTTCTCCAATGCATGAAAGTGAAAGTGAAGTCACTCAGTCATATCCAACTCTTAGCAACCCCATGGACTACAGTCTACCAGGCTCCTCCATCCATGGGATTTTCCAAGCAAGAGTACCGGAGTGGGGTGCCATTACCTTCTCCAGAAATTCCAACTAGAAATCTTAATTTATCTACTTAAAAATAATTGTAATATATAGTGGAACTATATGCAACTCTTTTCCAAGTCTTCTGTATTTTCCAAGTCTTCTGTAAATGTGTTATTATATGTTCATAATTTAAAACAATTTTTAAATATTAATGTGAAAATTATTTTTTCTGAAAAAAAAAGTAAGCTGGTACAAAACCTGAATGTGGCCTTTCTCTCTGTTAAAAGTTTTCTTAAAATGTTAAACTGCCTTTGACAACAGATTTTAAGCTTCTTGACTTTTTAAGTGATCTGTTTTATATTTGCCTTTGAAATTTTTTATTGTCACTTTGGCTAATAGTGAATATCTATTGTCTCACAGTGACCTATCTACCTGACTAAGCATTCTAAATCCTTTTGATATTTTTTGACAAATAAATTTCCTACATCAAATTCTAATGAAATCCTTTTGACCTTTAGCTAACTTCAAAGGGCCCCTAAAACATCCCAAAGAGAGATATTAAGCTAATTAGGTTTATTAGGTATGTTAAATTATATGGGAAATATTGTCAAATGAGTAATAAATCTTAAGTTATACTGTATGATAAATGTTACTAATATAGGTATTCTAGAAATTATATGGAGTTCCTAAAAATCTCATATGTCCTGGTAAAATGTTATCAGTCATAATTCTATTTTTTATATGAAAGTTGTATGAAATACAGTAACCAAGTTACTTTGTCAACTGCATTGTAATAAGATTTAAATGTGTACTCTTAAATGTTTTGCATTATAGACAGTTATGGTTTCACTAGATGTCTCTGCAAAAATGCTCCCTCTTCAAGAAGATTTATAGAAAGGTTATTGTTGTTTTTCAGTTGCCCAGTCATGTCCGACTCTTTGAGACCACATGGACTGCAGCACATCAGGCCTCCCTGTCCCTCACCATCTCCCAGCTTTTGCTCAAGTTCATGTTCACTGCACGGGTGATGCTGTCCAGCCATCTCATTCTCTGATTCCCTCTTCTCCTTCTGCCATCAATCTTTCCCAGCATCAATGACTTTTCCAATGAGTCATCTATGCACATCAGATGACCAAAATACTGGAGCTTCAGCTTCAGCATCAGTCCATCCAGTGAATATTCAGGGTTGATTTCCCTTAAGATTGACTGGTTTGAGCTCCTTGCTGTCCAAGGGACTTTCAGGAGTCTTCTCCAGCACCACAGTTCAAAGGTACTCTGCCTTCTTTATGGTCCAGCTCTCACAACTATGCGTGACCAATGGGAAGACCAAAGCCTTGATGATATGGACCTGTGTCAGCAGAGTAATGTCTCTGCTTTCCAACACACCACCTAGGTTTGTCATCACTTTCCTGCCAAGAAGCAAATGTCTTTTAATTTCATGGCTGCAGTCACCAAAATCTAGTGATTTTGGAGCCCAGGAAGAGGAATTCCGTCACTACTTCTACCTTTTTCCCTTCTGTTTGCCATGCAGTAATGGGGTAGATGGTGATTGCAGCCATGAAATTAAAAGACGCTTACTCCTTGGAAGGAAAGTTATGACCAACCTAGACCGCATACTGAAAAGCAGAGATATTACTTTGCCAACAAAGGTCCATCTAGTCAAGGCTATAGTTTTTCAGGTAGTCATGTATGGATGTGAGAGTTGGACTGTAAAGAAAGTGGAGCGCTGAAGAATTGATGCTTTTGAACTGTGGTGTTGGAGAAGACTCTTGAGAGTCCCTTGACTGCAAGGAGATCCAACCAGTCCATTCTGAAGGAGATCAGTCCTGGGTGTTCTCTGGAAGGACTGATGCTGAAGCTGAAACTCCAATACTCTGGCCACCTCATACAAAGAGTTGACTCACTGAAAAGACCCTGATGCTGGGAGGGATTGAGGGCAGGAGGAGAAGGGGGCGACAGAGGATGAGATGGCTGGATGGCATCACTGACTCGATGGACATGAGTTGGAGTGAACTCCAGGAGTTGGTGATGGACAGGGAGGCCTGGCATGCTGTGATTCATGGGGTCGCAAAGAGTCAGACACGACTGAGCAACTGAACTGAAAGAAAAACCTGATGGCTTCATAAAAAGTGATTAAAGTATTAGTTATGGAGTGAACTAGTGAATATGATTATAATTTTATGAGTTTTACCTACTCTTGGGCGGTAGATCAGCCCCAGGGCAGCCAGCAGCAGCAGTGAGGCCAGGGCCCATCCACTCCTGGGTGTCCTCCAACCTTGTCTCCAGCCTTTCCGGGGCAGCATGCTGACTGACACCCAGGGGTCAGTGAAGGTTTACACAGTCAATGAGGACCAGCAGTAGGACAACCAGGGTGCCAGGCATGTCATCTGGCTACATGGAGCAGCTGAAGGACAAGTCTCTGCCAGTCAGGGCCGGACAAAATGAGGTTCACTCGAGAAGGGAATGCAAACCATCTCAGTATTCTTGCCTTGAGAACCCCACAAGTATAATGAAAAGGCAAAAGGATATGACAGCAGAAGATGAGGCCCCCAGGTCAGTTGGTATCCCAAAATGGTACTGGGGAAGAGAAATGAACAGCTCCACTAAGAACAAAGAGGCTGGGATAAAGCAGAAACATCACTCAGTTGTGGATGTGTCTGGTAGTGAAAAAAGTCCAATATTGTAAAGAACAATTTTGTATGGGAACATAGAATGTTCGATGCATGAATCAAGGTGAATTAACTGGACGTGGTCAAGCAGGAGACAGCAAGACTAAACATCGACACTTTAGGAATCAGTGAACTAAATGGATGGAAATGGGCAAACTGAATTCAGATAAGCATTTTATCTATTACTGTGGGCAAGAATCCTCTAAAAGAAATGCAGTAGCCCTCATAGTTAACAGAAGACTCCAAAATGCAGTACTTGGATGAGATCTCAAAAACAACAGGATCTCAGTTCATTTCCAAGGCAAACCATTCAATATCACACTTACCCAAGTCTATACTCCAATCACTAATGCCAAGGAAGCTGACACTGAATGGTTCTATGAAGACCTATAAGACCTTCTAGAACTAACAACAAAAAATATATTCTTTTCATAATAGGGGATTGGAAGAAAAAGGTAGGAAGTCAAGAGATACCTGGAGGAACAGGCGAGTTTGGCCTAGGAGTACAAAATAGGCAGGGAAATGGTTAACAGAGTTTTGCCAAGAGAATGCACTGGTCATAGCAAACACCCTCTTCCAGTAACACAAGAGAAGACTCTACACAGGGAAATCAACAGAAAGTCAATATCAAAATCAGATTCATTATATTCTTTGCAGCTGATGATGGATAGGCTCTATACACTCAGCAAAAACAAGACCAGGAGCTGACTATGGCTCAGATGATGAGCTTCTTATTGCAAAATTCAAGCTTAAATTGAACAAAGTAGGGAAAACCACTAAGCCATTCAGGTATGACTGAAATCAAATCCCTTATGATTATACAGGGGAAGTGAGAAATAGATTCAATGGATTAGATCTGGTAGGCATAGTTCATGAAGAACTAGGACAGAGGCTCTTTACATAGTATAGGAGGTGGTGAGCAAAGCCATCCCCAAGAAAAGGAAATCCAAGAAGGCAAAGTAATTGTCTGAAAAGGCCTTACAAATAGCTGAGAATAGAAAAGAAGTAAAAGGCAAAAGAGAAAGGGAAAAATATATCCAACTCAATGGAGAGTCCCAGAGAATAGCAAGGAGAGATAAGAACGCCTTCTTAAGTGAACAATGTAAAAAAAAAAAAAAAAAAAAAAAAAACAAAAAAAAAACAGAATGGAAATACTAAGATATCTTCAAGAAAGTTGGAGATACAAAGGGAACATTTCATGCAAAGTTGGGCACAATAAAGGACAGAAATAAAGGTAAGGGCAAGAATAAACAGAAAAGCTATACAAAAAAAGGTCTTAATGACCCAGGTCACTCAGCTAGAGCCAGACATCCTGTAGTGTAAAGTCAAGTGGGCCTTAGGAAGCATTACTACAAACAAAGCTGGCAGAGGTGATGGAATTCCAGCAGAGCTAGCTGAAATCCTAAAAGATATTGCTGTTAAAGTGCTGCACTCAATACACCAGCCAATTTGGTAAACTGTGGCAGTGGCCACAGGACTGGAAAATGTCAGTGTTCACTCCAATCTCAAAGACAGGCAATGCCAATGAATGTTCAAATTACCATACAACTGCACTCATTTCACCTGCTAGCAAGATTATGCTCAAAATCCTTCAAGGTAGACTTCAACAGTACATGAACTGAGAACTTCCCTATGTACAAGCTGGATTTTGAAAAGGCACAAGAACCAAAGATCAAATTGTCAACATACAACTGGATCATAGAAAAAGCTAGGGAATTCATGAAAAACATGTACCTCTGCTCAATGACTACTCTAAAGCCTTTTACTGTGTGACTACAACAAACTGTAGAAAGGTCTTAAAGAGATGGAAATATCAGACCACCTTACCTGTCTCCTGAGAAACTTGTATGCAGATCAAGAAGCAACAGCTAGATCCAGACAAGGAATAATAGGCTGGTTCAAAACTGGGAAAAGAGTATGTCAAGGCTGTATATTGTCCCCTTCTTATTTAACTTCTATACTAAGCACATCATGTGAAATGCCAGGCTGGATGTCTCACAAGCTGGAATCAAGATTGCTGGGAGAAATATCAACCTGCGATATGCAGAAGATACCACTGTAATGACAGAAAGCAAAGAGGAACTAAAGATCTTCTTGATGAAAGTGAAAAAGGAAAGTGAAAAAGCTGGCTTAAAACTCAACATTCAAAAACCTAAGATCATGGCATCCAGTCCCATAATTTATGGCAAGTAGATCAGGAAACAATGACGGACTTTATTTTCCTGGGCTCCAAAATCACTCTGAATGGTGACTGCAACCATGACATTAAAAGATGCTTGCTCGTTGTAAGACAAACTATGACAACTCTAGACAGTGTTTTAAAAACTGGAGTCATCATTTGGCCAACAAAGGTCCATGTGTCAAAGCTATAGGTTTTCCAGTAGTCATGGATGGATGTGAGAGTTCAACCATAAAGAAGGCTGAGTCCTGAAGAACTGATGCTTTTGAAGTGTGCTGTGGAAGACTTTTGTAATTTCCTTGGACAGCAAGGAGCTCAAACCAATCAATTCTAAAGGAAATCAACCTTAAATATTCATGGGAAGGACTGATGCTGCAGCTCCAAGAGTTTGGCCACCTGATGTAAAGAGCCTACTCATTGAAATAGACCCTGATGCTGGGAAAGACTGAGGGCAAGAGGAGAAGGGGATGACAGAGAATGAAATGGTTGGATAGCATCACTGACTTAATGGACATGGGTCTGAGCAAACTCCAGGAGATAGTGAAGGACAGGGAAGCCCGGCATGCTTCAGTGCATGTGGTCGCAAAATGTCAGACACAACCTAGCAAGTGAAAAACAGTAATCTGTTTTTCAAATATAACTAATATAACTCCTCTCAAACTAATTATTACTTATAGCAACTTGGTAAATTATACCTTTGTAAGCAGAGTTGAAACAGTTCTGTTTTCTCTTTACCTAATCCTTCCTAAATTCTTAGGTTTCTAGCAATTAAGAAAAGTCAGGAATGCTACCTCCTAACAGGCGCAGGAAGCTGAGGGTATTTCTGTAGACCTCAAAAAGGGAGGACTTTACCTAAATCTGTGACAAGCCCTTGGTGAGGCTTTCCTGGCCCAGGTAGGCCTTTAATCAATGAATCAAAATTAATTTATGGAAAAATTAATATTGATTTGACTATATTTTATAAAAATGAGAGCAATTTTAGAGAGAAAGAGATATTTCAATGGACATCAAAATATAATTCTTTTACTGAGGTCTGTATTCACTAAGACTCACTTTTCAGATAGTTCCTTGCTGTTATGTTACATTGTTGTAAGGTTTAATTGGGACTATAGAGAAAGCTGAGTACCGAAGAATTGATGCTTTTGAACTGTGGTGTTGGAGAAGACTCCTAAGAGTCCTTTGGACTGCAAGGAGGTCCAACCAGTCCATTCTGAAGGAGATCAGCCCTGGGATTTCTTTGGAAGGACTGATGTTGAAGCTGAAATTCCAATACTTTGGCCACCTGATGCGAAGAGCTGACTCACTCAAAAAGACCCTGATGCTGGGAAAGATTGAGGGTGGGAGGAGAAAGGGACGAGAGAGGATGAGATGGTTAGATGGCATCACCAACTCGATGGACATGAGTAAACTCCAGGAGTTAATGATGGACAGGGAGGCCTGGCGTGCTGCAATCCATGGGGTCTCAAAGAGTTGGACATGACTAAACAACTGAATTGAACTGCAGGTTTAATTGAATTATTAAAAGGACACTTTAAGTTTGTTTCTGAAGTTTAACTCAGTAATCTATCTTTGGATGAAGATCAGATGCTCCATGATCTACAACCAGGAAGTTAACACCAGACTATGGTTATTTAAATTTGAAGGCTGCCTTATGTTGGAGACAATTAAACCATACTAGGGATACCCTGCCTAGTAACATTAGGAAATTGCACTGGGAAACTTTTGGACAATGTAAATATATAATTTCCCTTAAACACAGGATTGATAGCAAGCAGACAAAGCCAGATGATCTAGGATATACTGGGCTTCACCTAATGGAAGTTCTTAAATTCTTACTTATGACCTTAAGAATACTGCTAGCTATATTATTTTTTATTTTGCCTATTTTATGAAATTATTTCTTCCATTACCAATGTGAACCTCTGATAAAATGGTGATATATAGCTTCATATGAGATCAATGGTTGTATTAGTATAACCCTAAGTATGGGAAGAGGCAACAAGAGGAATATTTTCCTGGACTGTAAGAGACTAGTAAAACAGGTGTCCAGAGTCTTTTGGCACTGATAATAAGGCCTAGTCCAATAATAGCACATTGGGTGGGCTATCAGTGAAATCTTTGCCATACCTGGGAATAAGCATTCTGAGCACCATGGGACAAAATGGTAATGAAATATCACCCATAGTTTCATGGTCGAGTCTACAACCCTGAAAGGGCCCTGCCAACTGAAAACTGGCACCTGCCATCTGCCTCTGCAGGAACTAAGTCAATGGCCACTTCAGCCACTGAACTTCAATATCTTGTGAGGGAATTTAGGGTGGTGATCAGGAATGAGATACTGTGTGCTCTGAGAAAACCTTGCAGAATAAGGCCTTAAAATAGTTATTTTCCAAAGATTTTATGAGCCCAGATTCTTGTATCTTCTCATATCTATCTCCAGGAAGAGAGTGTCAGAACTGAATTGAATTATCAGACATCAGCAGGATGTCCTTGTTGGTATGAGGAAGGACCCTGCCAAACACACACACACACACACACACACACACGGGAACTGGATCCAGGAACATCATTTACTCCAAGTCACTCGAGTCCCTGCTGCTGTTCTCACAACACATTGTAGGTAGTTGTTTCCTTCTGTTTCATCCATTAGACTAAGGGCCTCCCAAGATCATAATTTTCCTTTTAATTTATATTTCCTAAGTGCCCACCCAACAAGTGCTTGGTGCTTAGTGGATGCTAAGTCAAGGGTAGATGATGAAATATCTTCTTCCCACAGAATTTGTTACATGTTTCAGCAACAACTCTAATAGCAACTACTCTGACAGTTAAAATCAATCCATTGCTTTATTCTCCATTCAGTCATTGATCTTCTCTCAGTTCCATGGGGCCCAGTTCTCATGCTATAAACATGAACAACAACAACAAAACTGTGCTAAGATGCCCCAGAGAAAATACAGACCATACTTCTGAGTGACAGTCATATAAGGATGAGCATATATTAGAACTATATCTAAATATTCCTTCCTTCTCTTCCCATTCATTCACTTTGCTGTACACCCAAATCATGTACATCAACTGTACACTGATTTAGAATATATATTTATATATTATATATATATATAGAGAGAGAGACAGCGAGCACCTGATATGGGGTAGGTACACCTTTCAGTTCAGTTCAGTTCAGTCGCGCAGTCATGTCCGACTCTTTGCGACCCCATGAATCGCAGCACGCCAGGCCTCCCTGTCCATCACCAACTCCCGGAGTTCACTCAGACTCACGTCCATTGAGTCTGTGATGCCATCCAGCAAACTCATCCTCGGTCGTCCCTTTCTCCTCCTGCCCCCAATCCCTCCCAGCATCAGGGTCTTTTCCAATGAGTCAACTCTTCGCATAAGGTGCCCAAAGTACTGGAGCTTCAGTTTTAGCATCATTCCTTCCAAAGAAATCCCAGGGTTGATCTCCTTCAGAATGGACTGGTTGGATCTCCTTGCAGTCCAAGGGACTCTCAAGAGTCTTCTCCAACACCACAGTTCAAAAGCATCAATTCTTCGGCGCTCAGCCTTCTTCACAGTCCAACTCTCACATCCATACATGACCACAGGAAAAACCATAGCCTTGACTAGACGGACCTTAGTCGGCAAAGTAATGTCTCTGCTTTTGAATATACTATCTAGGTTGGTCATAACTTTTCTTCCAAGGAGTAAGCGCCTTTTAATTTCATGGCTGCAGTCACCATCTGCAGTGATTTTGGAGCCCAAAAAAACAAAGTCTGACACTGTTTCTACTGTTTCCCCATCTATTTCCCATGAAGTGATGGGGCCAGATGCCATGATCTTCGTTTTCTGAATGTTGAGCTTTAAGCCAACTTTTCCACTCTCCTCTTTCACTTTCAACAAGAGGCTTTTTAGCTCCTCCTCACTTTCTGCCATAAGGGTGGTGTCATCTGCATATCTGAGATTATTGATATTTCTCCCAGCAATCTTGATTCCAGCTTGTGTTTCTTCCAGTCCAGCATTTCTCATGATGTACTCTGCATATAAGTTAAATAAGCAGGGTGACAATATAGGAACTTAAAACTGTATCAGTTCAGTTCAGTCGCTCAGTCCTCTCCGACTTTTTACAACCCCATGGACTGCAGCAAGCTGGGCCTCCCTGTCCATCACCAACTCCCAAAGTTTACTCAAACTCATGTCCATTGAGTCAGTGATGTCATCCAGCCATCTCATCCTCTATCATCCCCTTCTCCTCCCGCCTTCAGTCTTTCCCAGCATCAGGGTCTTCGCATCAGGTGGCCAAAGTATTGGAGTTTCAGCTTCAACATCAGTCCTCCAATTAATAATTGACTAAATCATGGAGTCTTGAGCAAATGGATGAGCTTCTAGAGGAAAATGCATTTGTGGAGACCTAGAAACCGTGAAAAATGTTCAAGTATGCAAATTTACTTTTATAGGAAAGAGAATGGCTTTCAGCACATTAAAAAAACTAAGAACCACTGTTCTAAAATCTGCTTGGAACAATACATATTTATATCTGAACAAGTTCCATACATATTTGTATATAAAAGGAATCTTGATTCTTTTAAAGTATATCTCCTTTTACTAACTCTACAAGGATACTGTGTTCTGATTTCTTTCTTTGCCCATGGATCAAGAACAGTGCCGTAAAAAAAAAAAAGAACAGTGCCGTGAGCACAGTGAGGCCTCTGTAACTTACCAAGCATCTCAATGTATCTCACAGCATAGGTCAAAGGAGAGAAGCAAAGAGCCTTATTAAGATGAAAGTTGCTCAGAATACAAGTAATTATCAAATTCCCCTCACTTCCTTTTGCCTGTTTTTGTTCTTCAGTAATATGAATGTGCTTGGTTAAGTATCATGTCAAAAAGAGTCTGCCCTTTGGAATCTGATCCAAGGACCCAGGTCTCAGGCCCTCCTTATAAGTATCAGCTGTGACCATGGACAGCTTGCTTCACTCCATAGGCCTGTTTTCTACCTATAAAATGGAGTTTTGTTAGAATTCAGTGAGACATGCCTGGTAGAATGCCTGTCCCATAATACACACTTGTTGTCATAACCAGTGCTCCTCACCAAGGGTTACCCATTCTACCTTCTCCCAGGAGAACTCTCTGCCCTTTTTAAGCTAGGTGGCACTAGTGGTAAAGAACCCTCCTGCCAATGAAAGAGATACAAGAGATGTGGGTTAGATCCCTGAGTCAGAAAGATCCCCTGGAAGAGGAAATGGTAACTCACTTCAGTATTGTTGCCTGGAGAATCCCATGAACAAGGGTCCAGACATGACTAAAGCAATTTAGCACCCCCACCCCACCCCATAACTTGCTTTGGCCAGTGAAATGTGAATGGAAGTTCTCTCTTTTAGCCCAAATTAAGCTTAAAGAACCACATGTGAGCTGCCATTCCCTTTCCTGAAGCTCAGGACATGGTGGAAGCATCAACTGTGTGAAGCCCAGTTGTTCTGTGTCTCTGAGTAACTTAAATAAATGGAGACACTCCCACACACCAACCTGAGTTGGACCTATGGAAAAGCAGGAGAAAAGCTTTACCTGTATAAAGTCACTGAGATCTGGAGTTTGCTAGAGTGGCACAGTCCAGTATATTCTGACCAGTACTTTGTTTACTAATATTCATTCCTTTTCTGATTAGGTCTCATTATCTGCCACTTCCTTGATGCATTTTTCCTTAGAAATTGGTGTAATCACTCTGATATGAGTAAAAGATTTGTTTGGTCTTCTATGAAACATCAGGGCAAGGTGCATATATTATAGCTTCTTAGATTTTATTTAAAAACAAATTAAGTGATACAGACGATCATTTTTCCCCACGTTGCACCTTCCCCAGGCTGCACTGTCCCCAGGCATCTGTCACCAAGCTGCACTGTCCCTGAGTTCCGTGGTGGCTCAGTTAGTAAAGAATCTGCCTGCAATGTGGGAGACCTGGGTTCGATCTCTGGGATGGAGAAGGGAACAGCTATACACTCCAGTATTCTGGCCTGGAGAATTCCTTGGAGTTGCAAAGAGTCAGACACAACTGAGCACTGCCCCCAGGCTGCACAGGTTAACTGATGGTGCTGCTCTTTACTGATTTCTCCATTCCCCAAATTCAAAATTCTCCTCCAGAATCAACAGTTTCACATTAGACTGAATTACCTGCCTAGATTGCTTAGAAGGGAATTGTAAAATTAAAGTGGTATGTGTTAGTATCTCTGTGTATAGGGGTTGGTGGAGGGTCATTGCCAGCCCCTGTTAACAATGGGGACATAAATGGTAAGGGCATTTCCTAAATATCTATTCCTGCTTAACAAGTTGCCTCAAAACTTAGTGTGTTAAAACAACACTACCATTTCAATGTATACCACTGGTTCTATGAGTGGGAAATTTGGGAAGGGCTCTGCTCAGTGGCATAGATGAGGCCATCTACTGGTGCTTATCTGGTGAAGAGGCTGGTCTAGTGAGTCTATGACATCTTCCCTTGTCTGGAACGGTAGTAGGGATGGCTGGAAGACAGGGATTCATCTGATTATGTTAAATCCAGGACCTAGTTCAACATGGTCATCTCAGGAAACTGGATTTCTTACAATGTTGCAAGGTAGAATCTGCAAGCCTTCTTAGGATCTAGCTTTAAAAGTCCCAGAACTTTACTTCGGCTGAGATTTACTGGTGAAAAAAAACACTATGTCTAGTTGATAGGAAGGGGAATTAAATTCTGCAACTCAGTGCCAGGGCAAACAAAGCATCTGTAATTATACATATTATACCATGAAAGAGTACCCTCTTGACTGCTTCTCTGATTCCCTACAATATCATTAGGTTCAAAAACCCCAGTAATAACATTAAGCTTTAATGAGCAAATAGTAATTCCCTATGAGTTTAAATGCTTTCCTTTTGGCCCCAAAGGGTCATCTGGATTCATTTACCAAAGTCCTACTATGCTAGAGTTGTGCTTGCCCTTGCAAGTCCATCTCCATTTTTTACCTGCAGAGTGTAAAAGCAAATATTCCCAATGGACTCATCCCAGCTCTGCCATTATGAAATCATGGTTCATAAGAAATTATTGCACGAGTTTTACTCTTAATCTTTCCCTAAACTAAGATTTCTCATATAATGTAAAAAAAAAAAAAAAAGGAATTATAAAGTAACAAAGGTCCATAACACAACTTGGTCCCATCTTCTCCCCCTCACATGTACAAACACTCCCTAACTCATCTCCTGGCTCAAAAAACTCCAACTGGTTGTAGTAGCAGAGTGTGACCGAGTACACAATCTCAGTGCATCCAGTGGCTTGGAGAAAAAACACTTTAATAACTGATTAGTGGAATGATGGCTACTTCAAAACTTCAAAAGCTACCATAACCTGAGTTTAAGAGAAGAAAGAAAGGCTAGAGGTTCTCAGATGTGTTCAAGAAGATTTTCAGGTTATCTCAAAGAATTTCTGAGATTTCAAGCTTCTACTCAGACTCCACTCTAGGAACCTATTGTCTTTCTTCTTCTTCCTGAGCTCATCAAAGTGTAGGATGGAGAAAAAAAGTCATCTTCCCAATAAAAATTAAATATGATAATAATAACAGAAATATGATGGTGATGGTGATATCTGACATTTATGTAACCTGTAGTATGGATCAGACACAATTCTAAGTGCTTTCTGTATATCAATGAATTTTTCTTCAATATAACCCCAAATGGTGGAGACTATTATCATTCCCAATAGCAGGTATGAAAGCTGAGGACCCAAAAGTTTAAATACTTTTCTCAAGGTCTCCCAGCCAGTAAGCGGCAGAGCTGGGATTCAAACCCAGGTAATTGGACATGAGTCAGTGCTTCCACATCTTCCCACATCAGAACTTGTTCAAAGAAACTCAGAAGGAAGGTTTTGAATAGTTATCATCACCATGGAAGAATGAGTGTGACTATTTATTTCTAAGGTCAATTTAATCTGCAGATCTATTTAACCATTACCTGGGAAAAGCAGACATGTCTCAAGCACCTATCTTGTCAAAAGAAATTGGTTCATACAGTATACCACTGATTTTTTTTTTAAAACCCTAAGAATTTAGCACAGATTAGCAAGATGCCAGGCCACAAATGTGCATTCTCTGGGCTCCTTATTTACCCTGCCTATTCAAAATATATTATCCTAAACTACAGGCCCAGATCAGTTGCTTCAAATTACCATGGCAACCAGTGTCAGTGGAGATGCCCCCATGTAAACAAACAGAAGAAGGGCTGTCATTAAAATCCTGCTTGTGATAGAAAGTAGGTATTTGGAGATAATCTGTCCTGTGGGAGCTCTTTCGCTTTAGGAAGACAAACATCCTTGCTTTTGTCAGAACTTTCTGTTCTCAAATCTTATTAATACAGTTGTTGTTGTTTTTTTTCTACATGGAAGAGGGTTGAGTGAATCCTTATCTTCTTCTTCCCTTCACAGCCATACACTGTAAAATCAATGTGTGTGCATATACAGGCCATGTGTATATGCCCCATTTGTACACACATATACATATATGTACATGGCATGCATATATATAAATATAGCAAATGCATGTGTGTACATATTTAACATGCACATTCAAATGACAATGGGTATTTCCTGACAGAACATCTTCCTTTCACCACAGTACTCTCAGCTCATGATTCTGAAAGATGCTTGTCCACCTGGAGGCTGAGTTCAGCTGAGAAAGAATACCAAGCAGCATCTTCTCTTCTCTGATCTCCACGAGAGAAGGGCCCACGCAGATGTGATCTAGTTTATTAAGGTCACCACTGCTTCTTCCCCTCCCCCATACTATATCAATAGGACAAGGCCTGGCTGCACACTATTTCCCCAACACCTACGCATCTTCAAATGGGATGCGAGAGAGAGAAAACAGAGAACCATCATTTTTGCCCCGAAGTTATTTTTTAAGATACAGTATTGTAAAGCAAAACAAACTAAAAAATAAAAATTAATTAAAAAATTTAAAAAAAAAAAGATTATATATAGAGATACATATTTTATTGGGATATAACTGCTTTACAATGCTGTACAATGAAGTAAATTAGCTATATGTATACATATATCCCCTCCCACTCGGACCTCCCTCCCACCCTTCTAGATCATCACAGAGCACAAAGTTGAGCTCCCTGTGCTTTATAGCAGGTTCCCACTAGCAATCTGTTTTACACACGGTAGTATATATGTCAATCTTAATCTCCCAATTTGTCTCACTCTCCCCTTCCCCTCCTCTTTCCCAAAATTATATCACTTTATTTTTTTAGCAATGATTTTGAAATTATTACTATGGGCCTTAGAGAAGTTGGCAAAACTCTCTCCTGCAAGACAAAACTGCCTGTCAAATTTTAACTATGTTCTAGAAGTTGAGTGGGATGGTGTTTAAATATCCCTTCAACTGCGTCAAAAGAACCTAGTCAAGGTCACGAGGAGAAATAATAAACAGGAGTCAGCAAACAAGAAATAGACAAACATGGAGTTTTCCATGGGTAGTAGAAAAAGCCCTGAGTGGAGAGCTGGGAGGCTCTGCCCCTCACTGGATAAGTGACTTTGGCACAAGAATGACCCTGCCTGGATGTTCAGTTCCTCCACTCAGAGAATGAGCGCTTGGGCTCCACAACCCCATTGTCTCTCTCATGGCCAAGAGCCCAGTCTTCTGAACTACAACAAGCATGTCTGCCACTGGCTCCAACCTCTTCAGCCCATTTGTTTTATATCCAGGGGGTATCACTCATGCTACTTCTGCAGGACCGAACGTCTTCACTGTAGAAACAACACCTTGACATCTACATCTATGGAGGGAAAGGCAAGAAAACCTGAAGAACGAGCAGGCTTTGTACCTGCTGCCATCCTAAGATATTTTGTAAAGTGAAGAAATTAGGGTGGTGCAGAACTGATTCTTAATGCTTCTGCTTGAGTATACAAGTAGTTATACCATATTTGCATGTGAAGACATTTATGTGTAGCATGCACAGAATTTTATTTGACAAGAATACACAATGTATGAGGTATAAAAATAAGGGCAATCACTACAGCATGACTTTAACAGTCAAAATGAATGAATGAATGAATGAATGAAATAACCAAAATGTCCACTGATAAAGAATAGCCAAAAGAGATTATAACTTATCCATACTATGCAGTTGTGATGAAGGATAAAGTAGACTTATGGATGTTGATATAGAAAGACCTCTAAAATATGTAGTGGAGTTTAAAACAAAACAAAACGTAGGCTGTCACTATTAATCTTTTTTAAAAAGGGAATGCTCTCTCTTCCTTTCATTCTCTCCTATCACCTTTCCCATGTAACATTCAATCTTGGAGTATTTCTAGGATCATGAGTAATCCTAACTTAGCGGGGGGAAGACTCTTTAAAGTTCAAAATATGTAGTAAAGTCTTGCAATTCCAAAGTCCTCTACCTAAGTATTTACCCAATGACAAGCTGTTCAGTAACTGAAAGCTGATATCTTGTATGCATATATAACTTAATTCATGAAGTGATGGATATGTTGAAGGCAAAGAAGCTTCTATCCAAATTCAACATGATCATTCCTGGGATTTGAGAACAAGGAAGAATAAAGTTACATAAGCATTTGTCCTTAATTTTTCTCCTTTATGTCTGAGAAGCCAAGGAAATATTCCAGGATGTCAGACAGACTGATATCAATACTGTTTTCCAGGAGGAAACTGAACAAAGCCATTGCAGTCACACTTTCAACTGAAGCCAAAACTCATATAATCCTTAGAACCACTGGATTTACGTAAGTGTGTCTTCCTGTCTCTGGAGAGTCACCACTGCGTCTTCAGGCAAAAATCACTGAATTTGGAAATTCACTGATTTGGGGGAAGATAAAACCAATGAGGTAGTTAAAGATGCTACAAAATAACTAACTGCCTCATCTTTCTCTCCTGTAAGAAGCCTTATTTGTTGAAATCAGCATTTCTATCACTTCAACAAAAGCATCTGGGGTCAGGTGTCTGAGTAGGGACAGAAATACACTGCTATGGGATTGATTTTTTTAATACTATGACTATGGTTTACTCTTCCAATTAAAAAATGGTTCATATAAAAACAAGCAAACAATAAAAACCCAACACTGACAACAAAAACTTTCCGAGTTTACCTAAGCTATTTTTTCTTTAAGAAATCAGCCTATTTGTGGCAGCTGCAGCCTGAGACACTAAGAAAAAGTTTTTTGGTTCTTTGTTTTCTGGCTTTGGTTTTATTTATTTGAGAGTGCAGGAGGAGGGCACAAAGAGAAATAAGAAATCTGTCCCTCTAAGTAGTCTCCTGAAATGATTGTCAGAATTTTATCTAGCATCCCAGGCTGCACAATATCTAAAAGGAAAAGTAAATAAGGGAAGCTCAGGAGGGAAAGCTGCAGAAATGATCAAGGAAATTATTTCCAAGTTGGCGCCAAAGGAAATGACCTGGTTGTGTAATGGCTGGTGAAGGATTTAGCAACTGGCTTCTAAATATCTGAAAGGATTAAATATCCAATACTGAAAAATTAATAGGTAATAAAGAAAAAAACACTATCATTTCTGACAAAGCTATTTTAGGTGAAACTTATTTTGTTCATTTCCTCAACAGTCTTTGTAAAGATGAAAATCAAATATGAACTAATTCTATCCAGTATTCAAGGATGCTGGACTTGAAGCAAAGGAACCACAGGGAGAGGTATATAAAGACCACAGTCTCCTGTTACTTACAAGAGCATGATTGCAGCAGACACTGGATGATAACCACCACTCTCCACAAAACTGCAGTTCAACTGTTCAATAAGTTGCTAAGTCCCAGGAAGGAATCTTCACCACATGGACTGATGATTAATTCAAGCAAGATACCATTTTATTGTGACAGCAATAACAAGATAGAGTAATAATTAGCCACCAGGACACCTTCTCCTTTCAGGGCTGTGAAAAGTAGCATAAGAATAAAGCTCACACCTCAGTAAGGACCTGTGATTAAGGTAACATCCTGTGCTGAATATGTAGTCAATCCATATTTGACAATAAATCACCCAAGGAGGAAAATAGTTCCTCACTGATCTGCCACATAAAAACCACTGCAATGCTATTTAGCTTCAGGCATCTCCTGTAAATGGGCCTTTAAAATGTCCATTGTTTGATCACTGAAAGCTCTAAAAATTTCTAACTATATATCCCTAAGCTTCATTTACCAACGGAACTTATGGGGTAAACTATCTTATCATTAAGACTTATCTGTTCAGATCTCTTAACAGATTAGTTATTTTAAACAACTAGGAAGTCTTACATTAATAACATGACTTAATAAAAACACTCCAAAAATCTGATGCATTAGGAAGGGTACCCAAAATCAGAGGGATAAAGTGGGGAGTGATGTGTGAGTGGGGTTGAGGATGGAGGGGACACGTGTATACACCTATAGCTGGTTTATGTGGATGTATGGCAAAAACCATCATAATATTGTAAAGTAATTATTGTCCAAATAAAATAAATTAATTAATTTAAAAACCACTCACAAAGATACAAATAAAGTGTCATAGAGATAAGTTAGTGAATGTAACAGAATTCAAAAGGGTCCAATCAGAAAAAGGAACCTCCTACACTTTTGGTGGAAATGTAATTGGTGCAGCCACTGGAAAACAGTATGGAGGTTCTTTAAAAAACTAAAAATTAGAGTTACCATATGATCTAACTGTGCTTCTGGGCATAGAACTGGAGAAAACTTGAATTTGAAAAGATACATGCACTCCAACGTATACACCCAATAGTGTAGCAGCACTATATGGATGCAACCTAAATGTCCATCAACAGATGAACAGATAAAGAAGATATACATGAGTACAATGGAACACAGCGTGTGTGCTCTGTCGTGGTCGACTCTTCACGACCCCATGGACTGTAGCCTGCCAAGCTCCTCTGTTCATGGAATTTTCCAGGCAAGAATACTAGACTGTGTTGCCATTCCTTTTTCAGAGGATTTTCCCAGCCCAGGAAACGAATCCATGTCTCCTGCATCTCTTGCACTGGCAGGCAGACTCCCTACCACTGAGCCACCTGGGAAGCCCACAATGGAATATTCAGTTCAGTTCAGTTCAGTCGCTCAGTTGTGTCTGACTCTTTGCGACCCCAGGAATCGCAGCACGCCAGGCCTCCCTGTCCATCATCAACTCCTGGAGTTCACTCAGACTCACGCCCATCGAGTCAGTGATGCCATCCAGCCATCTCATCCTCGGTCGTCCCCTTCTCCTCCTGCCCCCAATCCCTCCCAGCATCAGAGTCTTTTCCAATGAGTCAGCTCTTCGCATGAGGTGGCCAAAGTACTGGAGTTTCAGCTTTAGCATCATTCCTTCCAAAGAAATCCCAGGGCTGATCTCCTTCAGAATGGACTGGTTGGATCTCCTTGCAGTCCAAGGGACTCTCAAGAGTCTTCTCCAACACCACAGTTCAAAAGCATCAATTCTTCGGCACTCAGCCTTCTTCATAGTCCAACTCTCACACCCATACATGACTACTGGAAAAACCATATCCTTGACTAGACGGTCCTTAGTCAGCAAAGTAATGTTTCTGTTTTTGAATATGCTGTTTACTCAGCCATAAGCTTTAGCATCATTCCTTCCAAAGAAATCCCAGGGCTGATCTCCTTCAGAATGGACTGGTTGGATCTCCTTGCAGTCCAAGGGACTCTCAAGAGTCTTCTCCAACACCACAGTTCAAAAGCATCAATTCTTCGGCACTCAGCCTTCTTCATAGTCCAACTCTCACACCCATACATGACTACTGGAAAAACCATATCCTTGACTAGACGGTCCTTAGTCAGCAAAGTAATGTTTCTGTTTTTGAATATGCTGTTTACTCAGCCATAAAAAAGAATGAAATAATACCATTTACAGCCACAGGGATGGACCCAAAGATTATCATACTAAGTGAAGTCAGGGAAAGAAAAATGTATTACTGGAATGTAAAACGGGAATCATAAGATTCCAGTTACAAATGGACTTACAAATGATACAAATGGACTTACTTACAAAACAGAAATGGATTGAAAGACACAGAAAATAAATTTAAAATTACCAAAGAGGGAAGCAGAGAGAGGGATAAATGAGGATTTGGAGATTAGCAAATATAAGCTACTATATATAAAATAGATAAACAGGGTCCTACTGTATAGCAAAGGGAACTATATTTAATATAACTTAAAGTGGAAAAGAATCTGAAAAAGAACATATATATAAAAATCCAAGTCACTTTGCTATGCACCAGACACTAACATAACATTGCAAATCAATTACACTTCAATTTTTAAAATTACTAAAGAAGTCAAAAGAGTCCAATTAATTTGCAGTTATTCAGTGTACAACTTCTGTATACTGGATGCAATATGCAGGTCCTTCCACTCACAAAATTGAAGTGTTAGATTTAGAAAGTGAGGTTACATAAAAGGAATAATCAGTTTATCAAATATAATTATTAAATACTGAATTATTATAAACAATGTTGTTTTATCTCCTTTGTCATGATTAGAGTTTATGGTTAAAGGGAAATCATAACTTCCACTTTATTTGTATACTTCACTGTTGGAATCATTGCTGGCCTGTTATTAGTATTTGCTCATAAGAGCTGTTCTTTTGCTCATGTATAAAAATTCTATTGATAGAAAAAAGACCCATATTTATTTTAATTTATATGTGCAATATTCATCAAACTTCTCATTGGCTCATAATAAAGCTATTATACATGTACTATATAAGAAACTATCTAGAAATATTCTGCACACATTATCTTTATGGATACTATGAATGTATGCTTATGCTGAAGTTACAGATAACATTGATTTAAACAAGTAAAACCACCTTTAAAAGGATGATATAATTATTTCCTATGATCTTTAATTTGTGTCATTTTTACTTTCAAAAGATCCTCACTAATTTATTTTTTAGAAATTGAAACTAAAAATACTATAACCACATTAATACTGAATAATAGCTTTGGTAAGCATTAGACTTTTCAATTAAAAACTACTAACATAAATATCTCAATTTTCAAGTACTTAAGTTTAGGGACTTTAGAATCAACTCTAGTTAATTCTACCTTACTCTATATTTGTCTACACTTATTTTTTAAAAAAACAGAGTGTTTTTTTCCTTATAGTAGGTCCATCATTAAAATGTATATAGTTTTCACTGCAATTTAAAACATAGAATCTGATGAGATTAATTCATATTTACATCATATTGAGATTCTTTAATTGCTAGAATGCCACATTGTAGCTTTAAAGTAAATACATAATATAAGTTTCTT
>SJXQ01000328.1:281869-342597 GCA_006408695.1 Aepyceros melampus | reverse complement strand
CATTGCCTTTCCTTGGGATTGGAATGAAAACTGACCTTTTCCAGTCCTGTGGCCACTGTTGAGTTTTCCAAATTTGCTGTCATATTGAATGCAGCACTTTCACAGAATCATTTTTCAGGATTTGCAATAGCTCAGCTGGAATTCCATCACCTCCACTAACTTAGTTTGTAGTGATGCTTCCTAAGGCCCACCTGACTTCACATTCCAGGATGGCTGGCTCTAGGTGGGCGATCACACCATTGTGGTTATCTGGGTCATTAGGTTGTTTTTGTATTGTTCTATGTATTCTTGCCACCTCTTCTGAATATTTCTGCTTCTGTTATGTCCATACCATTTCTGTCCTTTATTGTGCCCATCTTTTCATGAAACGTTCCTTTGGTATCTCTAAAGAGCAAGTGAATATGACACCAAGGCAACTAATAAAATTCCAATAACCAACTCCAAAGAAATGAAGATTTATGATTTTCCTGACAAAGAATTCATTCTGAATATTTCTGCTTCTGTTATGTCCATACCATTTCTGTCCTTTATTGTGCCCATCTTTTCATGAAACGTTCCTTTGGTATCTCTAAAGAGCAAGTGAATATGACACCAAGGCAACTAATAAAATTCCAATAACCAACTCCAAAGAAATGAAGATTTATGATTTTCCTGACAAAGAATTCAAAATAACAATCTTAAAGAAACTCAGTGAAATGCAAAAGAATATAGACAAACAAAAAAATAAAATTAGGAAAAGAATATTGGAAGAAAATGCTAATGAAGTTTAATAAAAAAGAGGATGATAAGAAAGCAACAAGTCAAAATCTTAGAGCTGAGTTAAATAATGACAGAATTGAACAGTTCAGTAATGAGTTTCAATAATATACTTGATCTTGCAGAAGAATTAGATCATTTGAAATTAACCAAATAGAGAAACAAAAAGAAAGAAATAAAGAAACGTGAATTATGAGACACATGCAAATGAACAAATATTCCCAACATGGGAGTCCCAGGAGGAGAGGAAGATGTAGAAAGTTTACTTAAGAAAATAGTATTTGAAAACATCCCAAATCCTGGAAAAAAATATATGCCATCAACCACAGGAAGTTCAAAGAGCCCTACATAAGATCAACCAAAGAATATTATGCCAAGACACATTATAATCAAAATGCTAAAAGTAAAAAATACATAGATAATTTTAAAGTCAACAAGAAAGAAACATTCCATTATGAGGTTATCAGCAGATTTCTCTGCAGGTCAGAAGACAGTGAATATATTCGAGGTACTGAAAAGAAAAAAAATAGCTACAAAGAATAATATACTTGGAAAAACAATTCTTCAGAAATAAATGAGAGATAAAGACATCCCCAGATAAACTAAAGCTAAGGGAGTTCATCACCACTACATATGTCTTACAAGAAATGCTCAAGGGAGTTATTCAAGAAATAAAAGAACACAAAGCAACAATGTGAAAATGTATAAAAGTATAAAACTCATTGGTAGAGGTGGCAAGAATACACAGAAGAACTGTACAAAAAAAGATCTTCATGACCCAGATAATCATGATGATGTGATGACTAATCTAGAGTCAGACATCTTGGAATGTGAAGTCAAGTGGGTCTTAGAAAGCATCACTACGAACAAAGCTAGTGGAGGTGATGGAATTCCAGTGGAGCTCTTTCAAATCCTGAAAGATGATGCTGTGAAAGTGCTGCACTCAATATGCCAGCAAATTTAGAAAACTCAGCAGTGGCCACAGGACTGGAAAAGGTCAGTTTTCATTCTAATCCCAAAGAAAGGCAATGCCAAAAAATGCTCAAACTACCACACAATTGCACTCATCTCACATGCTAGTAAAGTAATGCTCAAAATTCTCCAAGCCAGACTTCAGCAATTACATGAACTATGAACTCCCTGATGTTCAAGCTGGTTTTAGAAAAGGCAGAGGAACCAGAGATCAAATTGCCAACATCCGCTGGATCATGGAACAAGCAAGAGAGTTCCAGAAAAACATCTATTTCTGCTTTATTGACTATGTCAAAGCCTTTGACTGTGTGGATCACAATAACACACTTGCAGTTTTGCTCTGAGTATTAGATAATGCATATTAAAAATACTGGACTTTCTAACTGCTTTTTATGGATCATGAAAGAAATTCAGTGAAATGAAAGGAAAAATTTCTAGTTGAATCTTGGGAAAAGACTTAAAGCTTGCCTGCGTAAGTGGTTTCTGATACTTCATTTATCATTTCTGAAAAAGCACTTGTGGCTTATTCGGACATTGTTTAAGAACTAAAATATAAGACTATATAGATAAAAATAGCAAGTTAAAATCTTGTATCTTTCAGCCCATCATGTGGTCAATTGAAGGTTGAATACTACCAAAAAATAGTATTTTATGTATTATTAATGTTGACTGTGTGGATCACAATAAACTGTGGAAAATTCTGAGAGAGATGGGAATACCAGACCACTTGACACTGCCTCTTGAGAAACCTATATGCAGGTCAGGAAGCAACAGTTAGAGCTGGACATGGAACAACAGACTGGTTCCAAATAGGAAAAGGAGTACGTCAAGGCTGTATATTGTCACCCTGCTTATTTAACTTCTATGCAGAGTACATCATGAGAAACGCTGGGCTGGAAGAAGCACAAGCTGGAATCAAGATTGCTGGGAGAAATATCAATAACCTCAGATATGCAGATGACACCACCCTTATGGCAGAAAGTGAAGAGGAGCTAAAAAGCCTCTTGAATGAAAGTGAAAGAAGAGAGTGAAAAAGTTGGCTTAAAGCTCCACATTCAGAAAACGAAGATCATGGCATCTGGTCCCATCACTTCATGGGAAATAGATGGGGAAACAGTGGAAACAGTGTCAGACTTTATTTTTTGGGGCTCCAAAATCACTGCAGATGGTGACTGCAGCCATGAAATTAAAAGATGCTTACTCCTTGGAAGAAAAGTTATGAGCAACCTAAATAGCATATTCAAAAGCAGAGACATTACTTTGCCAACAAAGGTCCATCTAGTCAAGGCTATGGTTTTTCCAGTAGTCATGTATGGATGTGAGAGTTGGACTGTGAAGAAGGCTGAGTGCCGAAGAATTGATGCTTTTGAACTGTGGTGTTGGAGAAGACTCTTGAGAGTCCCTTGGACTGCAAGGAGATCCAATCAGTCCATTCTAAAGGAGATCAGTCCTGGGTGTTCTTTGGAAGGACTGATTATAAAGCTGAAACTCCAATACTTTGGGCACCTGATGCGAAGAGTTGACTCATTGGAAAAGACTCTGATGCTAGGAGGGATTGGGGGCAGGAGGAGAAGGGGACGACAGAGGATGAGATGGCTGGATGGCGTCACCAACCCGACGAACATGAGTCTGAGTGAACTCCGGGAGTTGGTGATGGACAGGGAGGCCTGGCGTGCTGCGATTCATGAGGTCACAGAGTCGGACACGACTGAGTGACTGAAATGAACTGAATGTTAACATCCAACTGGAATGCTATTATACCAGATATCTGCATGGTTAAGTCCTTTCCTCTTTCAGATCTTTGCTCAAAGGTTATTTTGCCAATGACACCTAGACTCATTTCCCATTTGAATCTACAAACCATCCCATTTCCCCTGGCACCGCTTCTTCTTACTTCTCTGTTTTTTTCATATAGCATTTATGGATCTACCATGTACCTTATTTATTTTACTGTATTTATAGTTTATTATCTGTGTTCTTCCAGGATGCAAAACCTTTAAGAGGGCAACAACTTTTACCTCTTCTTTTCACATATATATATATATTTTAAGCACCTGAAACAATGCCTTGCACATAATTGGATCTCAGTAAATAGTCTTAGAACAAATATTGAGTAAATGTGTATTTTTAAAGGTTCTCTCTGCAGTATTGAGAATAGATTGTGGGAGTGAGGTTTCAAGGTTGGAAGTAGGGAGACCGTTTAGAAGATGGCTGTAACAATCTGAGGGCAGATGATGGAGCAGCAAAGGTGGTGAGAGTAGTCAGGTTTTGTAGGCAGTCAAAAGGATTTAATGATGGAACGGATATGAGTTATTTAAAAAAAAGATTAAGAATGGCTCAAAGATTATTACCTGAGCAATTGGAAGGATAACTTGGCTGTTTATTGTAATGGGAAAGATTATAGGAAAAGCTAATTTGGGAAGGGAGGTGGAAGTGGGGTTCTGGGGTTTCTATAGTTATGAGGCAGATGCATATAAATTTGGATTTCAAGGAAAGGTTTGAACTGGATATAGAAATATGGGAATCATCCATCCTAAAGGAAGCTGGTAAGAGCAGCCAGTGAGTAGGAGAGCCAAGAGGATGTTGAACAAGGAAAAGAGAAGTGGTACAAAAAAGATGGATGATCACCGTTGTTAAATGCTGCTAGGAGGTGAAAAATGAGGTTGAGAGTTGATCGTTGGAATTGTTGACATGGAGCTCATCACTGAACCTGAAAAGAGCAATGTAGTGGTATGAGTTTTTTGTTGTTTTTTTTTTTAAACTGTCATGTCACATTAATGACTTATAGTGAATTTGTAATCTACTAATATGCCCAGATATTACTGTGTGAGCTGCTGTCAAACTAGGTCTCTATTTTTGTAGTTGATCTCTTTTTTCTTCCTATTTCAGCTTATGAATTTGTCTGTGTTTTTCCATATATTGATTTATGTTGATATTTTTTGAATTATGATTCTAACATTATTTTTAGCTACCCCTACTAGCTATGACATTTATAAGCTTCAGCTGTTCATTAATTAAAATGTATAAATAGGGTTAGGCCAAGTTTAGACTCCTCTCGTATACCATTAGATGACTTATTTTAGGGAAACATTAATTAGCTCATCAATACCTTAAGATCTAGTTATTCAAACAATTATAGTTATATGTAATCTGTTATACTGTAAAGAATTATGAATGATTTTTCAGATGCATTTATTAAAATCCTTATATGTTCTGTATCTCATTCTTGTGATTTTCTAGTGGTAACAGCCCTATGAGACAAGGCAATGAGTTTTTTCATATTAGAACATCAATGGGGACAGAAGGCTTGACTCTACTCCTGCAACTTGTTGACTTAATAGTATCTTCAGTATTACCTTTAGGCATTTAGGATAAGCTGTGTTCATAAAGAGCAAGGTGCTTGAACAAGCTTGGAATGACTCCCCAAGCAAAGACTGCTGGGAAGAAAATTGCTGGTGGCTGCTCAAGCTACTGCAGTGTGTAAACTGAGGAAGGCCCACCACAGGAGAGGTTAGGAACATTCTGGAGCTCATAGCTTTGTGTAGGAGTAAACAAAGTTACAGGCCCACCAAGGTAGCATGCAGAAATCTGAGGTGGAGCCGTTTCTATGGAGGAGACTGAAGGTCCAAGATGTGGGATTCCAAAAATCGGGCATTAGCCACAAATTTAAAGAAAGCCTTTTTTAAATATGAACCTAGATGCGATGCTTAGCATACACCAGGTTTTTTAACCATGACAGACAATCAGTCATCATAAGTAACTTACTATTTTAATATAAAGAATATGGTATATATTTTATATATATATATGCCATCTCCTGCTGGTGTGTGTGTGTGTGTTTCTTCATGACTGAAGAAACAAGACTTAGGAAGATTAAGTTTGAATGTCAGGAAAAGGTAAATGTGTAGGACAAAAATGGGTCAGTGGTTGCCGGAGGGCTGAGTGATAAGGTGTTTGACTACAAAAGGCCAGCACCAGAGAATTTGAGGGGGAGTTCGGAACTGTTTTGTATCCCAATTGTACTGGTGATTCTGTGTGTTAAACCTCGTAGAATTGGACAACAAAAAAATTAGTTTTCCTGTTTATAGATTAAAAAGAAATCGCATGGATAGTGAGTGACAGAACAGAGGCTAGAATGTAGGTTTTGTGACTCTTTTGACACATTGCCCTCTCTCTTTCCTTCTTGTTGGTCATCACTGATCTTTGCTGCTGCTGCTAAGTCGCTTCAGTCGTGTCCAACTCTGTACGACCCCACAGACGGCAGCCTATGAGGCTCCCCCATCCCTGGGATTCTCCAGGCAAGGACACTGGAGTAGGTTACCATTTCCTTCTCCAATGCATAAAAGTGAAAAGTGAAAGTGAAGTCACTCAGTCGTGTCCGACTCTTAGTACCCCATCCCAGATATAGTATGTCCTCTTTTCCAGCCATCAGAATGCATTCAACTTTTTCTTTATAATTTACTGCTTTTAATCTCTAGCCCCCGGATATTTATTATTATTTTCAAAATAGCTTCTGTTTATTCTCAGAGTGTTATGTGAGGTGGGAGAAGAACCTTCTTGGCATAGGGCTGAGGCAAAGCGCAATGACTGGAGAGAGAATGACCTGTTTGAGGAACTGAAAGATAGCCAGCTGATTCATGTCGATGTGTAGCAAAACGAATACAGTATTGTAAAGCAAAACAAACTAAAAAATAAAAATTAATTAAAGAAAAAAAAAGAAAAAAAATAAAGTACAAAAAAAAAAAAGATAGCCAATGTGGCTGGAATACACTGATGAAGTTGAAGTAGTATACAGTGAGGTACAGGATGAATCTGGAGAAGTGAGAGCTGCTGCCGCTAAGTCACTTCAGTTGTGTCTGACTCTGTGTGACCCCATAGACGGCAGCCCACGAGGATCCCTCGTCCCTGGGATTCTCTAGGCAAGAACACTGGAGGGGGTTGCCATTTCCTTCTCCAATGCATAAAGTGAAAAGGTAAAGTGAAGTCACTCAGTCATGTCCGACTCTTAGCAACCCCATGGACTGCAGCCCACCAGGCTCCTCCATCCATGGGATTTTCCAGGCAAGAGAGTAGGGTGCCATTGCCTTCTCCGGAAGTGAGAGCTAGGACCTTATAAAGCAGTAATGAGGATTTTGGATTTTATTATAAGAAAAATGGGAAGCCACTATAGTGTTTTAAGTAGGGACTGGTAAGATTGGATTTGGAATACCACTCTGGTTATAATATGGAGAATGGGTTATAGGATGGGTACAGTAATATGGTGGATTCAGGGAGACACTCTAGTAGGTTATTGCTATATATACTGGACGAGAAATGATAATAACTTGGTATAAGGCAGTGATCTCATCTTAGGGGCTATTTGGCAAACCAGGAGCTATTTGACAGTGTTGGAGACATCTTTGGTTGTCACCACCAGGCAGTAAGGAGGAGTTGGTGCTGCTACTGGCATCTCATAGTAGAAGTCAGAAATTCTGCCAAAACATCCTGTGGTGAACAGGGATATCCGCCCCCCCCCAAAAAAAAACTGAGAACTATCAAGCCTAAAATATCAATAGACATGAGGTTGAGAAAACTTGATATAGGATACAGAGAGGATAGATTTGAAAATAGTTAAGAATTAAAATGGGTATCACCTGGTTATAGGTTGGATATTGAAGAAAAGGAAAGGACAATTTCTAAATTTCTGGCTCGTACAACTGGGTAGGTGGTAGTGCCTTTATTCAATAAAGACAGAATAATCTGGAGACTAGAAGTCCAGAAGATACTGCTTAGTGGAGAAGAACACTGTATTTTTTCCCCACTCTGTTATCTTTAGCTGCTATGCTTAACTTTCTTCCACATCATTCATCTTATCCCCTCCATTTCTCATTAGAATGCATCAATTTTCTGGACAAGAATAAGGGTTGTTGTTGGTAGAAATTACAGTTATACCTTTATTGTCAATTTGTAGATAAATGTTATTAATTTTAATAAAAATGATTAGAACCTTTAATTTTAATAGAAAATAATTGTTAGCCAGTAAAAGCAAGGCCAGAATTTAGGAACTTGGAAGAGAAAATAGCTCTGGAGGTAGTAGCCTGGGAAAGTCCAGTACAAGTAAAGAAAGGGAAGCAGTACTTGAGGGGTGAAGGGGACAGGTGCCAAGAGTGACTGCCTGTGCATCGCTGTTGTTTCTGGTCCTTCCTTCTAGGTCCTGCCTTGCTCAGGTCCACGGCCTCACTGTCCACACTGCATAGTTAAAATCTCAAACCTAGTTAAAATGTCAGCTCACAGTTACTGCTTTGGCTTTTAGCTTCCTGGTTGTTTACTGGTCTGCAGGGATTTTTCTACTTTCTTGTAAGCTCAAAATATGTTTAACGTATTTTAAACATGTGTAACACAACATTTGGAGTGCTATTTTACATTTTCTAGGGTAATCTGGTTAAGATTCTTGAACTTGAACCAGAGAGGATCCACAGGAATAGGAAATTGCTGGGAAATTTTTAGATAAAATATATCTAGGTTAGTTTATATTCAGTTTCTTTTATAAACTCTCAAGTAAATGATTTATTTAGCATTTTTGTCATTTAGGTAAATACAAATGTACATGTACAAATAGACATATTTTTACATTTTGAAGATGATACTGTCAGATCATTAGGAAAGCCAGAAACAAAAATTAAAATATCATATATATGCTACTCACTTTCTAACAAAATTTTGTTAATTTCATGATATTTTAGTAGGAAAAAGCAATACTATAGATTCAGTGCATGGAGACTCTAAGAACAAATTAATAATATATTGGTAGATTAAGTTAATTAAATTGAAATTAATAATTAAACTTAAGAACTTGTTCAATCAAAAATACAAATATATTTTTATAGATAAAAAGAATATGTAAGTTGAACTGGCTATGCTTTTTGACAGTAAAACAAAAAGTGCTAAAAGAAAAAAATCCCTTGTTGACTGAGGAATGCATTGTGGACTTCTGGTTTCTTATCTATTTATTTATTGTTGCTGCTGCGAGCCTTCATTGCTGAACATGGGCTTTCTCTAGTTGTGGTGAGCTGGGGCTACACTGTTCGTTGCAGTGCAAGGGTATCTCATTGTGGCGGCTTCCCCTGTGGAGCACAGGCGCTAGGTGTGTGGGCTTCAGCAGTTGTGGCACACAGGGCTTAGTTGTTCCGCTGCATGTGGAATCTTCTTGGACCAGGGGTCGAACTTGTGTCCTCTGCATTGGCAGGCGAATTCTTATCCACTGGACCACCAGGGAAGTCTCTTGGACTTTTTAGTTTTTAATTCACTATTTATTATAATGAAAATACTATAGATAGCCTTGTAATGTCCAAGAATAATCTTGTGTTATTTAGATTATCAGGCAACAACACTATGTGATTCTTACTCAAGCCAATCTGTTTGTAGTAAATAAAAGACTGGATATCACTGGGAAGTTGGTATGTGCATACACACACATGCTTATGTAATTTATCATATTAATACTTCTAGGGGGCCTTCCCTGGTCGCTCAGATGGTAAAGAATCTGCCTTCAATGTGGGACACCTGGGTTCGATTCCTGGGTGGGAAAGATCCCCTGGAGGAGGTGATGGTAACCCACTCCAGTATTCTTGTCTGGAGAATCCCCATGGACAGAGGAGCCTGGCAGGCTCCATGGGGTTGCAAAGAGTCAGACATGGCTGAGCAACTAAGCACACACACACACACACACACACAGTACTTCTAGGGAGAAAAAAATCCATTGACATTCTCCATAAAAGCATGAAAGAGCACTTGACAGAATTCAACATCTTGATATAATCACAGCATGACGTATAAATAGATGGAGAGTTTCTTAATGTGATACCAAATATATGTATATCAGTTCAAAAGACAGAAGTATGCTTACTGGAAACATTGTGGTATATCTATTACAAGAATGAACAAGCCAAGGATGTCAGTTATCACTTTTTAACATTGAACTACAGTACAGACTGAAATATTATAAGAACGACTAGGTGGATAGGGAAAGAGGAATTACCATATATCTTGTTACAGGAGCTCTTGAAGGTTAGTCATACCACTCCTTTTTCAAGGTTATGTAAATAGAAAATACTTTAATATGGGAACAATAAGTAGGAAAGAGAAGTAAGCAAGCATTACAAGATTGTTTTGTATTCTTTAAAAATAAGGGAAAGATAGACTCTGTAATCGGAGAAGGCAATGGCACCGCACTCCAGTACTCTTGCCTGGAAAATCCCATGGATGGAGGAGCCTAGTAGGCTGTAGTTCATGGGGTCACGAAGAGTCGGACACTTACTGTGCGACTTCACTTTCACTTTTCACTTTCCTGCATTGGAAAAGGAAATGGCAACCCCCTCCAGTGTTCTTGCCTGGAGAATCCCAGGGACAGCGGAGCCTGGTGGGCTGCCGTCTGTGGGGTCACACAAGAGTCGGACATGATTGAAGCAACTTAGCGGCAGCAGCAGCAGCAGACTCTGTAATATAGAAGATATAAGCTGAGAGAAGACAAACAAATGTGTTGAAACCTTTTTACTAAGAATTCAGATGAAATTTTAAAAAGCTACATGCGATAAAGGGGTTTAAATTAAATCAGTTAAAATCAGTATTAGAAACACTGAAGTCTTCTTTGGAGAAGTGTCTATTTAGTTCTTTGGCCCATTTTTTGATTGGGTCGTTCATTTTTCTGGAGTTGAGCTGCATAAGCTGCTTGTATATTTTTGAGATTAGTTGTTTGTCAGTTGTTTCATTTGTTATTATTTTCTCCCATTCAGAAGGCTGTCTTTTCACCTTGTTTATAGTTTCCTTTGTTGTGCAGAAGCTTTTAATTTTAATTAGATCCCATTTGTTTATTTTTGCTTTTATTTCCAGTATTCTGGGAGGTGGATCATAGAGGATCCTGCTGTGATTTATGTCAGAGAGTGTTTTGCCTATGTTCTCCTCTAAGAGTTTTATAGTTTCTTGTCTTACGTTTAGATCTTTAATCCATTTTGAGTTTATTTTTGTGTATGGTGTTAGAAAGTGATCTAATTTCATTCTTTTACAAGTGGTTGCCAGTTTTCCCAGCACCACTTGTTAAAAAGATTGTCTTTAATCCACTGTATATTATTATAGTTTCCTTTGTTGTGCAGAAGCTTTTAATTTTAATTAGATCCCATTTGTTTATTTTTGCTTTTATTTCCAGTATTCTGGGAGGTGGATCATAGAGGATCCTGCTGTGATTTATGTCAGAGAGTGTTTTGCCTATGTTCTCCTCTAAGAGTTTTATAGTTTCTTGTCTTACGTTTAGATCTTTAATCCATTTTGAGTTTATTTTTGTCTGTGGTGTTAGAAAGTGATCTAATTTCATTCTTTTACAAGTGGTTGACCAGTTTTCCCAGCACCACTTGTTGAAAAGATTGTCTTTAATCCACTGTATATTCTTGCCTCCTTTGTCGAAGATAAGCTGTCCATAGGTGTGTGGATTTATCTCTGGGCTTTCTATTTTGTTCCATTGATCTATATTTCTGTCTTTGTGCCAGTACTATACTGTCTTGATGACTGTGGCTTAGTAGTAAAGCCTGAAGTCAGGCAGGTTGATTCCTCCAGTTCCATTCTTCTTTCTCAAGATGGCTTTGGCTATTCGAGGTTTTTTTTTGTGTTTCAAAAATATCCTCTAATGCTAGTTATTTTGGTGTAAGATGAATAAAGAAAAACATTACTTCTTGGAAATAAATCTACTTTTGATATTTCATATTTTGAAAAATCAGTTACTTCTATTGCTAACATTTTAAAATATTGCTTAAAGATTCCTCTGTATTAGACTTTTATTTTTATTTTTCCCCCATTAATATTCATGCATAGTTTTAGTATTTCTGTGCAGAAGGCATCAGGTTTTACACTGACTACAGTCTGTCATTGAAAAATGATCTTGACAGAATTAAAGAACAGACACAGGGCTGCCATGGAAACAATGGGACTTTTAAGATACAAGAAAGCCATTAAGCCGAGTTCATTGAGGTACAGTACCTAAACTGCCATATTTTGTTCTGGACAGAAACAACTCCTCCTGCATTCACAACCAATTGAAATGTATATATGGATCAAACATTTGGAGACCAAGCTTATATTTATATTTACTGCTACTAAAATGATTGAAGAGCATGAATTTGAATCAACAAGAAAAGTGGGTAACTCCTCTAAATTCAGCAGATTCATTTACGCAGTTATTGACCCAACTGGCTCCTCTGGTGGCTGAGATGGTAAATAATCTGCTTGCAATGCAGGAGATGCAGGTTCAATCCCAGGTTCCTTGGGTCGGGAAGATCCCCTGGAGAAGGGAATGCCTAGCCACTCCAGTATTCTTGCCTGGAGAATTCCATGGACAGCACAGCCTGAAGGGCTACAGTTCATAGGATAGCAAAGGGTCAGACATGAGTGAGCAACTAACACTTTGACTTTAGATAAACATATTCTGCCCCAAAGGAATGGTCAAAATGCAACCTCTTCTCAAAAAGACAAATATAGGAATAAACTGGGATATAAAAGATTCTTTTGCCACAGTCATTTTTCACATAGGCCATTCCCCTGGGGGAGGAGTGAGTGGTGAATGAGACCATAGTTCACCTGGATATGTTTCTGCCATTATTTTTTCTGCTTGGGCAGTAGAGTAAAATTTTGCCATCTGGTGTATGTGCAAGAGGAATGATTAATAAGTGGCCTGCTCTGTATCCCTAGCCAATACTTTGTAGTTTCCTGTCTCTTATTAGAGACGATTAGGTTTTTAGCTAATCAAGAACATGACTGGTCTCATAGCAAAAGAAATCAGCAGTTCTTCAGATTTATCCATGGTACCCTTTTGGGGGGGAGTGTTTTTCTGGGTATGCTGCTGCTGCTGCTAAGTCGCTTCAGTCATGTCCGACTTTGTGCGACCCCATAGACGACAGCCCACTAGGCTCCTCTGTCCCTGGGATTCTCCAGGCAAGAATACCGGAGTGGGTTGCCATTTCCCTCTCCAATTCATAAAAGTGAAAAATGAAAGTGAAGTCGCTCAGTCATGTCTGACTCTTAGCGACCCAATGGACTGTAGCCCATCAGGTTCCTTCATCCATGGGATTTTCCAGGCAAGAGTACTGGAGTGGGGTGCCATTGCCTTCTCCGTTTCTGGGTATACAGTATTCAAAATTAGGAAAGAAGTATGTCAAGGCTGTATATTATCACCTTGGGCTTATTTAACTTATATGAAGAGTACATCATGCGCAATGCCAGGCTGCATGACTCACTAGCTGACATCAAGATTGCTGGGAGAAAAATCAACAGCCTCAGATAAGCAAACATTACCACTTTAATGGGAGTGAGTGAAGAGGGACCAAAGAACCTCTTGATGAAGGTGAAAGAGGATAGTTACAAATCTAGCTTAAAACTCAACATTCAAAAACTAAGATCATGTATTCGGTTCCATCACTTCATGGTAGGTAGATGGGGGAAAAGTGGAAACAGTGACATATTTTATTTTCTTGATCTTCAAAATCACTGCTGACAGTGGCTGCAGCTACTAAATTAAAAGAAGCTTGTTCCTCAGAAGAAAAGCTATTACATGTACACCCGTGGCTGATTCATGGCAATGTATGGCAAAGCCACTACAATATTGTAATGCAATTCACATCTATTTAAAATGAATATAGTTATTTTAAAAATTAAAAAAAATCTAATTAAAAAAAAAAAGTTGTGACAAACCTAGACATTGTATTAAAAAGCAGACACATCACTTTGCTGACAAAGGTCCATCTAGTTAAAGCTATGGTTTTACTAGTAGTCATGTACGGATGTGAGAGTTGAACTATAAAGAAGGCTGAACACTGAAGAACAGATGCTTTTGACCTGTCATGTTGGAGAAGACTCTTGAGACTCCCTTGGACAGCAAGGAGATCAAACCAGTCGATCCTAAAGGAAATCAACCATGAATATTCTTTGGAAGTACTGATGCTGAAGCTGAAGTTCCAATGCTTTGGCCACCTGATTGGAAAAGCATACTTGTTGGGACCTTCATGCTGGGAAAGATTGAGGGCAAGAGGAAGAGAGGGTGACAGTTGATGTCATGGTTGGGTGGCATCACTGACTCGATGGATATGAGTTTGAACAAACTTGGGGAGATAGTGACGGACAAGGAAGCCTGATGTGCTGGAATTCATGGGGTGCAAAGAGTCAGACTTGACTTAGCAACTGAACGGTGGTAGTGTTCAATTTACTTATCATCACCAGAAAGTTCTAAATTATGTCATAAAATGGCATTAGTATAGTTAACTCCAAGACTGCAATTGTGTTCTTTCTTCTAATTCACACCTCAAAATATTCCCAGGTACCATGTACATTCAAATTTATCAGAGGTTTTGCAACAGAAGTGTCAACCACATAAAGATATGCATGATTTAAATTAATTTCTGAGAAAAAAAATTAGAATCCAAAATATATAATTTCCTTTCCTTAGTAAAAGTCCAAAGTAATTAACTACAGATTTAAAAAGTAAAGTCTGAAAATGTTCCCCAGTTATTCATTCTGCTCTGTATCAGCCAGAAATGGATCCATTTACTTGAAGCCTGAGTAGTTTTGGTGTTCTTCCAGCATCAGCTCTCTCTAAACAGACTAAGTTCAGTATCTTCAGTACTTTTGAATTTTGAATTAATCTAACCCAAAATTCACAGATGTTCTTTAATTTTTAAAGAATATGAATAGTATTATCTCTTGTAATTGGGTAAATTAGATGCACAGTACAAACCTCTATCCATAAATTTTAGAAATGCAAGTCACTCACTTCACAGTCACTAGAGTTTGTTTGTTTGTTTTTTTCCCCAACTTTCCTAGGTAAAAATGATGTTCCCAGATGTAGTTCTACAGGTAAACCATGTTCATCCTGCAGAAAAGCACAGGGAACTCTTAGTGATTTCTGTGGGAAGGATCAAGCCACAGTAGCTTTTTAGGGTCCAGCCTCATGTTCAGCATATCACAGTTGTTCAGAGATTGTGATTTATGAACTGAAACTCATTAAGGAATAAATATCTTTTTAAAAAAAGACTGTTTATGACACTACAGTTACTATATTTAGTGTTTCTTACGGGAAAATTACCCTTGTGTATTGTATTTGCTCTCTGAGTGTGGCCACTGAGAGACTCCTACTTTTTTTTGCAAAGTTGAGTAATTTGTAATTTGACCACTACAGTACCAGGACTTACTTGGTATACCTTCCTACTTGGCCAGCATTTTCAAAATTTTTTTAAATTTCTATTTCTCATTGGCTCCATGTGGCTGGTACCTTGAACTGTACTTGGTCATTTCAGTCTCCTCTTTGAGATCTTGCCTTTTCTGTCTCTGTTTTGTGCCTTTATCCCACCCACTGCCATTCACTTTTTTCATTCATAGTAATACTAAAACAGCTACCCTCTATTTTGGCACATCTTTACAAGCAGTTAAAACCAAGAACATTTTTAGTGTTTTTTACTTATTTTAGGCTTGTCCTTTAAGATTATGGCCTTACTTTTAAGAAAATCTCTTCTTAGTCTTCATTCTGCTGCTGTTTTTACTGTTCTCACACCACTCCTGTCCTGAGAGTTGGATATATATATATATATATATATATATAAAACCAATCCAGTTACTATTTGAATACCTGAGCAAATCTGTTTGATAGAAACTGAGATTTCCCAACAGGTCTATGTAGTTGCTTATTCATGTTTTAATGTAATAGCTTTTTCAAACTCTTTCTTTCCTCAAAGAAGACCAGGTACTATATTCTTTACATCAGCATTCTTCATAATGAGATATATGAACTCCACTCAAAATGCCCATAAATTGCATTAAACCATTATGGATAATCAATCCCACGTCACCTGAGCTAATTTAGGTGAAAACCTAAGTAAAGTGACTCCCATGTCTACCACAAACTTTGATATCCATTTGTTATTTTGGTCACTAAGTGCAAGTCTTTGTATTTCTCAAAGTCATAGAAAAATACCCAAAGTGCTATGGTTTTAGAACAGAAATAAATACACTTTTGTTTTTTCTATTCTGAATTTAGAATCACTTAAGTAGCAATTTCTAGGAGGCAAATAAAATTCACTTTGTTGGCTGTGATACTGATAAAGCTGTTTGGACAGCATATCTTTATTGTATGTCATAAGCAAAAAAAAAAAAAAAACAACTTGCTAATACCATGTATTTCTCTGCAGTCTAAATCCTAGAACTTCCACACAAAGCACTAGTCAAGAATTGTCTCATACCTGGAATGGAAGGAAGAGAGAGGATAGATGTTATCACTTATATGGGGAATCTAGAAATAAAATGAATGAATATAACAAAACAGATTCAGGCTCACATGTATGGAGAGAACCCTAATGGTTACCAGTAGGGAGAAGAAAGCAGGGAGAGACAAGATAAAAGTAGTAGATTAAGAGGTACAAAATACTATGTATAAAATGAACAAGCTATGTTTATTGGTTGTATTGTACAACATAGGGAATATAGCCAATATTTTATAATAACTATAAATGTAGTTATTATATATATAACTTTTAGTTATATGTATATAGTACCTATTTAAAAAATTTGAATCACTATATTGTATACCTGAAACTAATATAATATTGTAAATCAACTATACCTTAATAAAAAATTAAAAATAAGGATGAGCATTACCAAGTGTTGGCAAGTATACAGATCTGAAATTCTTACACATTCATAGGGTATGTAAAATTGTACTTTAAAATAATTAGTTTGTTACAAACTCTCTATACTGTTAAGATACAAAGCAGTCATTCCATTCCCAGTTATTCATCTAGGCGAAAGGGTAACCAGTACCCAGGAGAGACTCATATAGCACCAGGAACTGGAATAGCTCACTGCTCATCAACTCATGAAAGATAAACAATCCAGTGTATAATTATAGTAAACAGAACAGAGTATAGATACACACTATCTACTAAAACTTGCCGCTACCATGTTGAGCAAAAAAAGACAGACTCCAAAATGTTGATATGGCATGGTGTCCCATGGGGTGGGGGGACAGGTGGGTTCTGAAATTGAAAATTTAAACTGTCACACCACACAGCAGACTAGCTGACCCCTGGAGATGGGTAAGGGCTGATTCATTGCAAGGTAGCATGGGGGAACTTTCTGGAAGCATTCTACATCTTGGTAAAGGTGATGGATACCCAAGAATATACATGTAAGGATTCTTTGAATTGCATACTAAATTGGTGAATTTTACTGATGTAAACTAGACCTCTGTAGAACTGTTTTGATTTGATTAGTATCTCGGTATTTTGATAAAATATATGCCAATTCAGGTTTTCAACTCTTTCCTTTTAATATTCTTCCTTCCCTTCCTTCCCATTTTCCACTTGTTCCTTCATTTTTTTTTAACATTTCTTTCACCTGTAATTTACAATTGTTTATGTCAAAGTTATCCTTAGTTGCAACCTTTATGTTTAGACATATCCTCATCAACTGATTGGACCATATTGTTCAATAGCCTCACCTATATTACTGAAAATACAGTCTCTAAATTAAAATTTTAATAGTCATCATAGTCATCAATTATAGTATTTTTAAGCAGGTTGGGCTGTTTGAAGGGTATCACACATACATAAATGTATTCTCTAGGTTTTATAATTGTACATTATTCAGTTGAAAACAGTTTTTCTACCACTTGAAACATTTCTTGAGTTTTTGTCATCATTATTATGTGGTTTTGGTTGTCCCTACAATAACCTTTTAGATGTCATTGCTTTGAGAACATGCTATTTCACTGCAACAGCATTTTTGAATACGACCTTAAAAGTCAATAGTGTTCTATGACCTACTTTCCACATAGCAATGTGACACATGGGAAACATACATTGATAAATGAGGATCTTTGTTGAACATTAGAACAAAAAGAACTAAATTGGGTCTCCAGACATTAATTATTTTCAGAGACACAGTCCATCTTTGTGATCTTCAAATTGAGAGACAATTTTACACTCTAACATGATTAAGCATGGAAATGTTTTAGACCTGGTGTGCAGTAAGCAGTATTACAAATGGGTTGAGAAGAAGGAGGGGAGAAAAGACTTATGAACACATTTATAAATTAAATTGAGAATGGTAATATCCCCAGACTTGAGACATTTTGACTAAGCAAAGCTATCTAATTCAAAATCTGAAAAGAATAGACAATTTACCGTCTTCTGCCTGGTCTATTAATACCCTAGGCACAACTTGCTTTATAAAGTAGATAAAAGAGCTTTCACAACAGATGTAGCTTGATCTAAGTCAACACAAATGATTTGGATTAATGCTCATCATAAGTAAAACACAAGCAAACGCATATTTTGCCTTTTTATTTTTTCATAATGCTAGTTTATTTTAACCTTATATGTGAGAAGTATATAATCAATTTATCTTGCCAAGTGGATACTATTTGTGTTGATTATTGTAGATCTGAGCTTGTTATGAGTTCATATTAAATAATGTATATGAAAAGGGTTTTGGAAAATATAAAGCATTATACAAATGAAGGTGATTATTATGATTATAATCATCTTAAATATTGAGAGTAACTGTGACCATCTTAAAATACACTTCCAACCAAGATAATCAGTCAGTCAGTCTGTTGCATTTATTGTGTAAGTGCACGGTCAGAATTCTGTCTTATACCAACTGCTGAGGCAGAAAGGAAGGAAAATATATGATCTGTGTCTTTTGAAAGACTTCACAGTTTGAAGGGGGGCTATGATAATCTTAAAAGAGTGAATGAAAGATAATATACACACATCATATACCAAATGTCAAGCATATAAATTATGACAAGATTAATACAAAGTATCTACTCTTTGATGAACAGTAAGGCAAGCAAATGCAACCAAATAACTGCAATAAAACCAGTTGGGAATAATACATATTTGCACAAAGCACATGTTGCACATAGGTTGGTCAACTTAGCACAGTGGTGGCATTTTAGCTGACCATAATACCAAATTTTATAGAAAAATATGTTTTATTTGACCAAATTCAATGTCATAGTTTTCCTCCTTCCATCCTTTCCTCCCTCCATCCATTTTCCCCTTCTTTCCTTCCTTTCTCCCAACAGATGCATAAGACCCCTATACTGAACATTATAAGTCTGTATTATGGGCAACAAATAAAATCTTTAACAAATAAAATGTGTACTGTTAGTACTGAAATTTAATTTTACCATACTTCAGTTCAGTTCAGTTCAGTCACTCAGTCGTGTCCGACTCTTTGCAACCCCATGAATCGCAGCATGCCAGGCTCCCTCCCATCACCAACTCCTGGAGTTCACTCAGACTCAACGCCCATTGAGTGAGTGATGCCATCCAGACACCTCATCCTCGGTCGTCCCCTTCTCCTCCCGCCCCCAATCCTTCCCAGCATCAGAGTCTTTTCCAATGAGTCAACTCTTCTCATGAGGTGGCCAAAGTACTGGAGTTTCAGCTTCAGCATCATTCCTTCCAAAGAAATCCCAGGGCTGATCTCCTTCAGAATGGACTGGTTGGATCTCTCAAGAGTCTTCTCCAACACCACAGTTCAAAAGCATCAAGCTGACACATTATCATGTTGATATTTCATATATTCTGGAAGACAACAGAAGACTTTTGAATTAGTAAAACAGAGACATTGCTACTCACCGCTAAAGCAGCAGCTTTAGTGTTGCCATATTTGCTTTGGTGCTCTTGTTCCTCATCCCTCAAGATCACAGGATTATGTGATGGGACTAGGTAGATACCTGCATATACAGTGGGCTGGATTATGGGTGAAGAAAACTGACTTTGGGGAATCAACTGCTTTCATAGCAAGAAGTAAGCAAGCCTGTTTTTGTTTTTCAGTTGAGGGCAAACATTATATCATAGTAACCAGCAACATAAACAATACTGAGAAATGTTCCAGTTCTTTAGAGAGCAGTCATACGCAGCAAGATTTGTTGGAGAATACAAAATGTCAAAGAGTGAATCTCCCAACAGGTACTATGTTTATGAATAGTATGTATGTATTTATGTATGTCTAAATATGATTTTATATGTACAGAGGTACACAGAATTATATAAATATATTAATCCTCTCCAAGTTAATTTATGAGTCTACCACAAGTCTGATCAAAATCTCAAGTTCATTTGAGATTATGAAAAAACATACATAGTTAGAAGGAATGTGTATTGAAGAATTAGTATGGATTTTTATTGGGTTATATTTTGTGAAATTGATGACAGTTATGTTGTATGATTCAGAATTTCTTTTAAAAATATGTCTACTTTAGTAAAACTCTTCTATAGGGATGGGTCAGCCAAATTGTTCATTTGGGTTTTCCCATAAGACATTTTGGGAAAACCATCTTATGGGAAAACCCAAACAAACTTTCTGGCCAGTTCCATACATAAAGATGTTCACAGTGTGATGCTTCTGCAATATTGTTTATCTTTGAAAAAATTCTAAATGCTTATCAATATTAGAATGGACAAATAAGTTATTAACTAGAAATTAAAATTGTTTAATTTTTATTTAGATCCAGTGGGATAATACTAAAACTCTAGTGCACAGTAAAAATAAGTTAAGAAGAATAGATGCCATGTATGCAAATTAAAAACATTGAACATAATTTATTAGTTATCAATATAAAATGGTAGTTATTTGATACCATATGCAGGAAAAGAAACACAATTTGAGGATAGTTATTACCTTTAGATAAAGAGCAAAAATTGGGAATAAAATAGAATGGAAAGCTTTAACTGTTTATGAAATGTTTTATTTCTTTAAAATGAGATTTGAAGCAACTATGGCAAAATGTTAATTGCTAAATCTTGAGGGTGGGAATATAGATATCTATCACAATATCATTTCAAACTCTATGCTTAAAACATTTCCATATTAAAAAACATACAACATATTAGTGCTTTACCTGCCTGCCTGCTTCTCTGAATAAATTAATGCAAATGGAAGTATTAAAAATTTTATTCAGTAAATGTATTTACAAGATCTTAGTGATTAGTTTTGATCATGAGCCTTGTTTTCATGTTTGTTTAAATTTTAATCAAATCATGAAATATAGAATATTATACATCAGTTGAAAGACAGTATTTTCCTAGAAGAAAAAGAGTGAGGATAAGCAAGACAAGCTCAACTTGGAAGGTTGTTTGTAGTAGGGATAATTTTTTTGTTTATTTTTTATTGAAGGATAATTGCTTTACAGAATTTTGCTGTTTTCTGTCAAAATTCAATATGAGACAGCCAGAGGTATACATATATCCCCTCCATTTTTAACATCCCTCCCATCTCCCTCCCTTTCACAACCCTCTAGATTGTACAGAGCCCCTGTTTGAGTTTTCTGAGCCATACAGCAAATTCCCTATGGCTATCTCTTTTGCATATGGTAATGTAAGTTTCCCTGTTAATCTTTCCATACATCTCACCTTCTCCTCCCCCTCCTCATATCCATAACTCTATTTTCTGTTTAGGTATCTGTTTCTCTATTGCTGCCTTGTAAATAAATTCTTCAGTAACAATTCTCTAGATTCTGTATATGTGTGTTAGAATACTCTATTTTTCTCTTTCTGAATCATTTCACTGTATAATAGGTTCTAGGTTCATCCATCTCGTCAGAACTGACTCTAATGCACTTTTTAAGGCTGAATAATATTCATTGTGTAGATGAACCACAACTTCTTTATTCATTCAACTGTAGAAGGACATCTAGGTGGCTTTCATATTCTAACTATTGTAAATAGTGCTGTAATGAACAATGGAATACACTGGTTTTTTCAATTTTGGTTTCCTCAGGGTATATGTCCAGGAGTGCAATTGCTGTGTCCTAGGACAGGGAGGCCTGGCGTGCTGCAATTCATGGGATCGCAAAGAGTCAGACACAACTGAGCGACTGAACCGAACTGAACTGAACTGATGGTGGTTTTTGGAGAAGGCAATGGCAACCCACTTCAGTACTCTCACCTGGAAAATCCCATGGATGGGGGAGGCTGGTGGGCTGCCGTCTATGGCGTCAGACAGTCGGACATGACTGATGCAACTTAGCAGCAGCAGCAGCAGCATGGTGGTTTTCCTCCTAGTTTGAAAGGAATCTCATGGCGTCTTCCATGGTGGCTGCATCAAGTTACATTTCCCCCAACATGGCAGGAGCTTTTCCTTTGCTCCACACTCTCTCCAGCATTTATTGCTTGCAGACTTTTTGATGATGGTCATTCTCAGCGGTGCTAAGTGACATCTCATTGTGGTTTCGGTTTGCATTTCTCTAATAATGAGAAAAGAAAATTAGAGATACCAAGGGAACATTTCATGGAAAGATGGGCTCAATAAATGACAGAAATTGTATGACCTGACAGAAGCAGAAGATCTTAAGAAGAGGTGGCAAGAATACACAGAAGAACTGTACAAAAAAGATCTAAATGACCTAGATAAACACAGTGGTGTGATCACTCACACTCACCTAGAGCCAGACATCCTGGAATGTGAAGTCAAGTGGGCCTTAGGAAGCATCTCTACGAACAAAGCTAGTGGAAGTGATGGATTCTAGTTGAGCTATTTCAAATCCTAAAAGATGATGCTGTGAAAGTGCTGCACTCAAAATGCCAGCAAATATGAAAAACTCAGCAGTGGTCATAGGACTGGAAAAGGTCAGTTTTCATTCCAATCCCAAAGAAAGGCAATGCCAAAGAATGCTCAAACTACCCCACAGTTGCACTCATCTCACAGACTAGCAAAGTAATGCTCAATTCTCCAAGCCAGGCTTCAGCAATACGTGAACCGTGAACTTCCAGATGTTCAAGCTCATTCAGAAAAGGCAGAGGAACCAGAGATCAAATTGCCAACATCTGCTGGATAATCAAAACAGCAAGAGAGTTCCAGAAAAATATCTATTTCTGCTTTATTGACTATGCCAAACCTTTGACTGTGTGGAGCACAATAAACTGTGGAAAATTCTGAAAGAGATGGGAATATCAAACCACCTGACCTGCCTCTTGAGAAACCTGTATGCAGGTCAGGAAGCAACAGTTAGAACTGGACATGGAACAACAGACTGGTTCCAAATAGGAAAAGGAGTACGTCAAGGTTGTATATTGTCACCCTGCTTATTTAACTTATATGCAGAGTACATCATGAGAAACGCTGGACTGGAAGAAGCACAAGCTGGAATCAAGATGGCTGGGAGAAATATCAATAACCTCACATATGCAGATGACACCACTCTTATGGCAGAAAGTGAAGAACTAAAGAGCCTCTTGATGAAAGTGAAAGTGGAGAGTGAAAAAGTTGGCTTAAAGCTCAAGATTCAGAAAACTAAAATCATGGCATCCCGTCCCATCACTTCATGGCAAATAGATGGGGAAACAGTGGAACAGTGGCTGACTATTTTGGGAGGCTCCAAAATCACTGCAGATGGTGATTGCAGCCATGAAATTTAAAGACGCTTACTCCTTGGAAGGAAAGTTATGACCAACCTAGATAGCATATCAACACACAAAGAGTCGGACATGACTGAAGAACTGAACTGAACTGAACACAATAATTAGTCATGTTGAGCATCTTTTCATGTGCTTATTAGCCATCTATATGTCTTCCTTGGAGAAATGTCAGTTTAGGTTTATTTTTTTCTACTTTTTAATTGGGCTGTTTTTCTGGCATTGAGTTGTATGAGCTACTTGTATATTTTGTAAATTAACCCTTTGTCAGTTGTTTCATTTGCTGTTATTTTCTCCCATTGGAAGTTTATGACCAACCTAAATAGCATATTAAAAAGCAGAGACATTACTTCACCCACAAAGGTCTGTCTAGTCAAGGTTATGGTTTTCCCAGTGGTCATATATGGATGTGAGAGCTGGACTGTCAAGAATACTGAGCGCCAAAGATTTGATGCTTTTGAACTGTGGTGTTGGAGAAGACTCTTGAGAGTCCCTTGGACTGCAAGGAGATCCAATCAGTCCGTTCTGAAGGAGATCAGTCCTGGGTATTCATTGGAAGGACTGATGCTAAAGCTGAAACTCCAATACTTTGGCCACCTGATGTGAAGAGCTGACTAATTTGAAAAGACCCTGATTCTGGGAAAAATCGAGGGCAAGAGGAGAAGGGGACGACAGAGGATGAGATGGTGGGATGGTATAACTGACTCAATAGACATGGGTTTGGGTAGACTCCGGCAATTGGCGACAGACAGGGAAGCCTAGTGTGCTACTCTTCATGAGGTTGCAAGGAGTCAGACATGACTGAACAACTGAACTGAACTGAACTCAATAATGAGTCATGTTGAGCATCTTTTCATATGCTTATTAGTCATCTACATGTCTTCCTTGGAGAAATGTCAGTTTAGGTTTGGGTTTTTTTTTTCCTGCTTTTTAATTGGGCTGTTTGTTTTTCTGGCATGAGTTGTATGAGCCGCTTGTATATTTTGTAAATTAATCCTTTGTCAGTTGTTTCATTGGCTGTTATTTTCTCCCATTGGAAATTTATGACCAACCTAAATAACATATTAAAAAGCAGAGACATTAGTTTGCCCACAAAGGTACGTCTAGTCAAGGCTATGGTTTTCCGAGTGGTCATGTATGGATGTCAGAGTTGGACTATAAAGAAAGCTGAGTGCCAAAGAATTGATGCTTTTGAACTGTGGTGTTGGAGAAGACTCTTGTGAGTCCTTGGACTGCAAGGAGATCCAACCAGTCCATCATAAAGGAGATCAGTCCTGGGTATTCATTGGAAGGACTGATGTTGAAGCTGAAACTCCAATACCTTGGTCACCTGATGTGAAGAGTTGACTCATTGGAAAATATTCTGATGCTGGGAGGGATTGGTGGCAGGAGGAGAAGGGGATGACAGAGGATGAGATGTGTGGATGGCATCACTGACTCAATGGAGATGAGTCTGAGTAAACTCTGGGATTTGGTGATGGATAGAGAGGTCTGGTATGCTGTGATTCATGGGGTCACAAAGATTCGGACACGACTGAGTGACTGAACTGAACTGAACTGATAGTTTTCTTTACTGTAAAAAGCTTTTAAGTTTAATCATGTCAAACTTATTTACTTTTTTTAAATTTCTGTTACTCTGGGAGATGGATCATAGAGGGTCTCGCTTTGATTCATGTCATTGAGTGTTCTGCTCCATGTTTTCCTCTAAGAGTTTTATAGTTTTTGGTTTTACATTTAGATCTTTAATCTGTTTTGAGTTTACCATTTTGTATGGTATTAGAAAGTGTTCTAACTTCATCCTTTTTCATGTAGCTATCCAGTCTTCCCATCATCATTTATTGAAGAAGCTGTCTTTGCCCTATTGTATATTCTTGCCTCCTTTGTCAAAAATAAGGTACCTATAGGTACATGGTTTATTTCTGGTCTTTCTATCTTGTTCCCCTGGTCTATATTTTTGTTTTTGTGCCAGTACTATACTGCTTCATAACTGTAGCTTTGTAATATAATCTGAATTCAGGAAGGTTGATTGCTCTGTCTCCATTCTTCTTAAGACTGCTTCGGCTACTTAGGGTGTTTTGTGTTTCCATATGAATTGTGAAATCTTTTGTTTTAGTTCTGTGAAAAATGCCATTGGTAATTTGATAGGGACTGAATTTAATCTGTAGGTTGCATTTGGTAGTTTAGTCATTTTCACAGTATTAATTCTTCCTACCCAGGAACATGGAATATCTCTCCATCCATTTAAGTCATCTTTGATTTCTTTCATTAGTGTCTTATAATTTTCTGTGTACAGTTCTTTTTTTCTCCTTACATGTGTTTATTCCTAGATACTTAATCCTTTTTGTTGCAATGGTGAATGGGTTTGATTCCTTAATTTCTCTTTCTGATTTGTCATTGTTAGTACATAGAAATGCAAGTGATTTCTGTGTATTAATTTTCTATCCTGCAACTTTGCTAAATTCACTGATTAGCTCTGGTAATTTTCTGATTCTTTAAAGTTTTCTATGTTCAGTATCATGTCAAGTGCAAACAGTGAGAGCTTAACTTTTTCTTTTCTGATCTGGATTTCTTTTATTTCTTTTTCTTCTCTGATTGCTGTAGCTAGGATTCCAGATCTACGTTGAATAATACTGGGGAAAGTGGACACCCTTGTCTTGTTCCTGATCTTAGGGGGGATGCTTTCAGTTTTTCACCATTGAGAATGTTTGCTATAGGCTTATCATAGATGACCTTTACTATGTTGAGCTAGTTTCCTTCTATACCCATTTTTTGAAGAGTTTTTTTATATATATCATAAATGGATGTTGAATTTTATCAAAGCTTTTTTTGCATCTATTGAGGTTATCATATAGTTTTTATCTTTCAGTTTGTTAATATGGTATATCACATTGATTGACTTGCATATATTGAAGAATCCTTGCATTCCTGGAATAAACCTAACTTGATCATGGTGTATGAACTTTTTCATGTGTTACTGAATTCTGTTTGCAAAACTTTTGTTAGGATTTTTTCAGCTATGTTCATCAGTGATATTGGCCTGAAGTTTTCTTTTTGGTGTTATCTTTGTCTGGTTTTGGTATTACTGTGATACTGGTGGCCTCGTAGAATGAATTTGGAAGTGTTCCTACCTCTGGAATTTTTTAACAGAGTTTTAGAAGGATAGGCATTAGCTCTTCTCTAAATGCCTGACAGAATTTCCCTGTGAAGCCATCTGGTCATGGGCTTTTGTTTTGGGGAGATATTTTTTTTTTATCACAGCTTCAATTTCAGTGCTTGTAATTGAGTTGTTCATAACTTCGATTTCTTCCTGGTTCAGTCTTGGAAGATTGAACTTTTCTAAAAATCTGTCCATTTCTTCCAGTTTATCCATTTTATTGTCACATAGTTGTTCGTAATAGCGTGTGATAATCCTTTGTATCTCTGTATTGTCTGTTGTAAACTTGCCTTTTTTCATTTCTACTTTTGCTGATCTGATTCCTCTCCCTTTTTTTTTTTTTTTTTGATAAACCTGGCTAAAGGTTTGTCAATTTTATCTTCTCAAAGAACCAGCTTTTAGTATTATTAATCTTTACTGTTGTTTCTTTCATTTCTTTTTCATTTATTTATTCTCAGATCTTTATGATTTCTTCCCTTCTAATAATTTTGTTTTTGCTTTTTTGGAGGTTGTTTTTCTGATTCTTTTCCCAGTTGTTTTAGGTGTAAAATTAGGTTGTCTATTTGATGTTTTTCTTATTTCTTGAGGTAGGATTGTACTGCTATAAACTTCCCTCTTAGGGCTGCTTTTGCTGCATTCCCCAGAGTTTGAGTTGTTGTGTTTTCATTGTCATTTGTTTCTATAATTTTTTTTTATTTCCCTTTTGATTTATTTAGTAACCTGTTGGTTATTTAGAAACATATTGTTGAATCTCCATGTGTTTATCTTTCTTACAGTTTTTTCTGATCTCCAGTAGCATATTGGGCACCTATTGACCTGGGGAGTTTCTCTTTTGCGAAGAGTTGACTCATTGGAAAAGACCCTGATGCGGGAGGGATTGGGGGCAGGAGGAGAAAGGGACGACCGAGGATGAGATGGCTGGATGGCATCACAGACTCAATGGACGTGAGTCTGAGTGAACTCCGGGAGTTGGTGATGGACAGGGAGGCCTGGCGTACTGCGATTCATGGGGTCGCAAAGAGTCGGACACGACTGCGCGACTGAACTGAACTGAACAGTTTTTTCTTGTAATTTAAGTCTAGTCTCATAGCATTGTGGTTGGAGAAGATGCTTGATATGATTTTAATTTTCTTAAATTTACTGAGGTTTGTTTATGACCAAAGAGTTGGTCTATCCTGGAGAATGTTTCATGTGAACATGAGAAGAAGGTGTATTCTGCATTTGGATGGAATGTCCTGAAGATGTCAATGAGATTCATCTCATCTAATGTATCATTTAAGACTTATGTTTCCTTGTTAATTTTCTGTTTTGGTGATCTGTCCATTGGTGTGAGTGGAGTGTAAAAGTCTCCTACTGTTATTGTGTTACTGTCATTTCTCCTTTTACGTCTGTTAATGATTGTCTTATGTATTGTGGTGCTCCTATGTTGGGTTCATAGATATTTACAATTGTTATGTCTTTCTCTTGGTTTGATCCCTTGATCATTATGTAGTGTCCTTCCTTATCTTTTGTAATCTTCAAGTCTATTTTTGTCTTATATGAGGATTGCTACTCCAGCTTTCTTTTGCTTTCCATTTGCATGGAATATATTTTCCCATCCTCTCACTTTCAGTCCACTTGTGTATTTAAGTCTGAAGTGGGTTTCTTGTAGACAGCATATACAAAGGTCTTGTTTTTATATGCATTCAGTCAATCTTTGCCTTTTGATTGGAGCATTTATTCCATTTACATTAAAAGTAATTATTGGTATACATTTTCCTATTGCCATTTTCTTAATTGTTTTGGGGTTGATTTTATAGATCTTTTTTCTTCTCTTGTATTTCTTGACTTTATAAGTCCCTTTAACATTTGTTGTAAAGCTGGTTTGGTGGTGCTGAATTCTCTTAACTTCGCTTGTCTGAAAAGCTTTTTATTTCTCCATCAGCTTTGAATGAGATCCCTGCTGGCTACAGGGATTTTTGTTGTAGATTTATCCCTTTCAGTACTTTAAAGATATCTTGTCATTCCTTCTGTTCTGCAGAGATTCTGCTGAAAGATCAGCTGTTAAGCATATACAGTTTCCCTTGCATTTTACTTGTTGCTTCTTCCTTGCTGCTTTTAATATTCTTTCCTTCTATTTAGTCTTTGTTGGACTTCCCAGGTGGCTCAGATGGTAAAGCGTCTGTCTGCAATGCGAGAGACCCAGGTTCGATCCCCGGGTCAGGAAGATCCCCTGGAGAAGGGAATGGCAATCCACTCCAGTACTCTTGCCTGGAGAATCCCATGGACTTCTCTGTCCATGGAGTCGAAAAGAGTCGGACACGACTGAGTGATTTCACTTTCAGTCTTTGTTAGTTTCATTAGTGTGTGTCCCTTGCATTTAAATTGCATTTTACTTGTTGTTGCTTCTTCCTTGCTGCTTTTAATATTCTTTCCTTCTATTTAGTCTTTGTTAGTTTCATTAGTATGTGTCTTGGCATGTTACTCCTTGTGTTTAATCTGTATGACACTCTTTGTGCCTCTTGGACTTGATTGACTATTTCCTTTTCTATGTTGGGGAAATTTTCAACTACAATCTCTTCAAAAAATTTTTCATACCCTTTCTTTTTCTCTTCTTCTGGGACCCCTATATTTCAAATTTTGGTACATTTGATATTGCCCTGGTGGTCTCTGAGACTGCCCTCAGTTCTTTTCATTCTTTTACTTTATTTTGCTCTTCAGAAGTTATTTCCACTATTTTATCTTCCAGGTCACTGATTCATTCTTCTGCTTCAGATATTCTGCTATTGAAACCTTCTAGAATATTTTTAATTTCAGTAATTGTCTTGTTTATGTTTAATTCCTCTAAGTCTTTGTAATTGATTCTTGCATTTTTCTCTATTTTTTCAAGGTTTTTGATAATTGCTATCATTATTCTGAATTATTTTTCAGGTATTTGCCTGTTTCCTCGTCATTAATTTGGACTCTTGGGTTTTAGTTTTTTCTTTCATTTCTGTAGTATTTCTCTGCCTTTTCTTTCTTTCTTCTTCTTCTTCTTCTTCTTTTTTTTTTTTTTTAGTAACTTATTGTGTTCAAGGTCTCTTTTTTTCCAGGTTTCAAGGTTGAATTCTTTCTTCCTTTTGGTTTCTGCCCTCCTAAATTTGGTCCAGTGGTTTGTGTAAGCTTCATATAGGGTGAGATTTCTGCTGAGTTTTTGTTTGTTTGTTTTTTCTCTGATGGGCAAGGCTGGGTAAGGTGGTACTCCTGTCTGCTGATGATTGGGTTTGCATTTTGTTTTGGTTGTTGTTTAGATGAGTTGTCCTGCACAGGGTGCTACTGCTGATTGGGTAATGCCAGGTCTTGTATTCAAGTGGGTTCCTTTGTGAGCATTCTCACTATTTGATACTCCTTAGAGGTAGTTCTCTGGTAGTTTAAGGTCTTGGAGTCAGTGTTCCCACTCGGGGAGCTCCCACTCATGGCTTGATCTCTTGACAGGAATGAAGATTCCACAAATGGTTTGTTATGTCATGTTGTGAGATTCAAACAAATATCCAAAAATGAGAAACCAAAGTTGAACCCCAGACAAATGGCAGTCACAAATAATAATTAAAATAATGGAATATACACATATACATATACATCCATGAGCAAAGTCAAAACAGTCCAACCAAAACAAAGTACAATAGATGGGGATTAATTTTTTTGAGCCTAAGCAATGATATATTGAAATCTTTTCAAGAAGTAGCAAAATAGTTTCTAGGAGATGTTCAAACTGTGATTCTGTCAAGATAGCTTATTTCTCTCCCTTGGTTCTTATCTTGTAACAAAGATTTGACAGTTCTAAGTTTCATAACAACAGGCTATGCTGTGTATGTCTTTCATAATTTAGTTTGTTATAATCAGATGTATGTATGTATAGAATATTTATGAACCCTTAGTTGTCTCCCTGCCTAAGGTTAATTTAGGAAGCCCTTGTGTTAGTTTGTATCCACTGTGTGCCTAAGGCACATGTTCAGGAGTTGAAAAAGTCTCTATGGTTATTTTTGTAGCATATCTGTGAGCTCTCCTGAGCATGTGTGGTATGGAATTTAGAGAACATCTTGCATCCATTTTGGCTAGGCCATCCTTGTTGCTCATGCCTAACTTCCTCTGTAGCAATTTTATATTTTAGCATCAGCCTGTATTTAGGGTGTGTTTGCTTTTAGTTTCTGATTCACTATAGTGTTCATCTCTAACGTATTTAAAAAACTCAGTCAACTGCAACTGTTACCTAATCCTTTGAAGGCTTCTTTACGTTTAAAGGTTCCAAAATTGCTTTTATTTTTTCCTGTGTATTTGAGGTTGTATAGTCATGTCTGTTTCATTTCATTTTATGAAGTAATTTTGTGTTTTTAAATGTAACAAGCACTTATTAAATAATTAAATTTAAACTGCAAAATAAACAAGGAAAAAACAGTCATATTCCATAATTCAGAGAAACCAACTGTTCTTAACACATTTGGCTTCTTTTAGTACTTTTATATGTGTACCTTTATTTTTTAACATAATTGCAATGATAACATAAATCAAGTTTCACAGCTTCTAACGTTTATTTTGAGATTTATTCCCGGAAGATAGATTTTAGCATTTAAATTTAGTTTTAAGAGTATTTATTTATTTATTTTTGAATTTGGATCACAGTAGTGAGAACTAAGGAAAAGTTTGAATTAGAAAATGACATGATTATTTATATATGCTTAGAGATCCAGAAATGTGTGTGTGTTTGTGTGTGTGTGTGTGTGTGTGTGTGTATGTGCGCGTGCATGCACTAAAAGAAGTACTGCAGTTGGGGTTTTTCTCTGTTTTTATGGCTACGTGGCAAGAGCAGCTTGGACCTAGGCAAAGCAAGGAAAGGCTTTGGCAGGTGTCCACCTCTGCCTTTTCAGTCCTCTTGGAAGAGGTGCTTAGGAATAAGAGTGGTTAAAAAATGAAAGAAAATATCAAAGAAATTGAGTTTTAACTTAATTTCAGATGCAGGTTGGAGGAAAATTTTGTATGCTCTGAGAGACTGGAACATTTTTCCTTAGCAAATACTGTGTAAGTGATCAAAGTCTCTATTTTGCATGAGCTGCCAAAAAGAGAATGAAATTTTGTTCTCTGCATGAGTAATTGTGGAACACTGTGACAAAAACACCTATATTCTAAGGATCCCCAGCCTTGACTCGATCTGTAATGTCCTTAAGTCTGATATATTTTAGCTTTATATTCTACATACATTTGCTTTAAGAAAATTAAAAATTTTGTGAAACAAAGTTGAGTGAATCAGTCGATACAATAATAAGCCTCAAGATATGAATCAGAACAACTTAACACACAATTCCTCACTATTCTAACTTTCTGTGAGTTGCTTTAAGACACTGACATTTTGAGTGACTAGTTGTGTTGCAGGAAATTTGAGGAAAATACATATTTAATTCATATGGGATAAGATTGCAAGGTAAGTGAAATTAGTCCACATGTATCTGTTCTTTCTCTTTTAAGAAAAAAATCCATTCAGTATCTCATTTACTTAAAAAAATATAATTTCCTTTTTGCTAAGTGATGCCTAATTGAGAGGGGAAAAATGCTGATATACATAGTAAAAAAAAAAAAAAAACTATCCTGAATATAAAACAATCAAAAGGATTCATTTGGATTTTTCTACTTCTCACTTATTAAGGTTAATGAAGGTTTTACTTTAATATACATGAATGTGTGTGTGTGTGTGTGTGAGAGAGAGAGAGAGAGAGATGTCTTGACATCGTATTCTGTTGATGGTCTACAGCTGCACTGTTATCAAATGCAGTATCCACTAAACACATGTGACTTTGAAGTTAATGAAGGTTTTACTTTAATATACATGAATGTGTGTGTGTGTGTGTGTGAGAGAGAGAGAGAGAGAGATGTCTTGACATCGTATTCTGTTGATGGTCTACAGCTGCACTGTTATCAAATGCAGTATCCACTAAACACATGTGACTTTGAACATTTGAAATGTCATTACTCCAAACTGAGATGAAAGTAAAATACATACTAGACTATCAATGAATTAATATAAAAATCTAATCAATATTTCATATTGATTGGATGTTAAATGATAATATTTTGGCTATACTTAGTTAAATACTTTAAATTTGATCTTTTGGTTTTAACTTTTAAAAAGTGGCTTCTAAATAATCTAAGTTGTGTGGCTTTAAATTCTAAATACACATTTAGGGAAAACACTATATTTCTGTCACTTTGGAACACAAATAACAGTTACACTAATGCTCAGAACATGCTACAGTATTTTCTTAGTTTTTTGAATAGAGGGCTGTAAAATTGTTTATATCAATGTGCAAAATGAAAGATCACTTTAATTATGAATTAGTTTTGTAGCAATTCTGCAAGGGGATACACTGCATATAAGTGTTAAACTTAGAAATGTTTACTTAGAAATGCCTCAACCAATTCCAGGATGTTGCTTTTATACATTTTGCGATTTTTATTACAAATTACCTTCAGAGTTTATGGTCTATTTTTTTCCAAGTCCATGTGGACAGGTTCTACCTGCCACTTGAAGAAGATGATTTATATTTTAAATTATTAATATGGATGCCAGATTTTCACCTTAGAGTTGATAATGTCAAATTTGTAGGAAATATCATAATATGTAAGCAAAGCAGTCTTTTAAATAAGTTCCAGAACTGTGCAGATTCTCCCAGCCCAAGGGTAAAGGTTCTGGGAGTTCCAGGCAGAATTCCATGTGCACAACAGTCCTAATAAATCATCTAAAATCTCAAATAACAAAGGAGCAAGAATCCATTCTCTGCCAGCAAGAGGAGGAAAGCAAGTAGTGCTGGGATAGCCATTTCTGTTAGTTTTCCTCAGTTTTTGTTGTTGTTTTTAGTCCCTAAGTTGTGTCTGACTCTTTGTGACCTCATGGACTGCAGCATGCCAGGCTTTCCTGTCCCTCATTACCCCCCAGAGTTTGCTCAAATACATGTACACTGAGTCAGTGGTGCTATTGAACTGTATCATCCTTTGCCCAGTTCTTCTCCTTTGCCTTCAATCTTCCCCAGAATCAGTGTCTTTTTCCCAGTTTAACTACTGGATAAACTATTTTCTATCTGTGGAAGAGTGAATACAGGGAGCAGAAAGAATCTGGGAGTTGTGCTGCTTGAGCAATATTAGGAAAAAAAATTCTTAGAGTGAAGAATTATATGCCTACTATCAATTCATAAAATGGGAAAATATTTTCCTTAATATTAATTACTATCATTAATATATCAGTACAGATCTCAAGGTATTGCTGCCAACTATGTATTTGTACAATTCTTACAACTCTTTGATTTCAGTAGCTATTTTATTTCCTCTGGAAGATAAAAATAACAGAGTCTCTGAAAGTGCAAGCAACTTGCCCAGCATTATGTAAGCCAGAAAGTAGAAGATTCTTTTACTACACACATGTTCTATTACATCTTCATTGAAATTAAACACATTCTTTCAAAAATTCTATGTTGGTCTAAGTTTTTGAATTAAGTATATCAGAATGATTAGTGAATCACTGAAAACAAAAGGAAGAAAAGCAGGAGTTTTATCTCTCTGTGATTCTTAGTTAAAGTTGTAAAGTAAAATGCAAAGATTTGGAGCATTTGTTGTATTCTAAGAGTTGATGTGAAATTTACTGGAACAATTACTTCAAAAATGATTCTACTTATTTTAATACTAACATACAATGTAAATCATACATTTTCAGTAATATATTAAAGACAAATTTAATATTTTTATTATTCTTACCACCTAGTTCTACATATGGATCATTGTCATAACTATGATTTCAAACATAAAATTGAATACTTATTGAACAAAGCAATGGCTTCCCTTGTGGCTCAGCTCTAAAGAATCCACCTGCAATGCTCGAGACCTGGGTTAGATCCCTGGGTTGGGAAGATCCCCTGGAAAGGGGAAGGCTATCCACTTCAGTATTCTGGCCTGGAGAATTCCATGGACCATATAATCCATGGGGTTGCAAAGAGTCAGATACAACTGAGTGATGAGTGATTTTCACACTTACTTTCATAACAAAGCAAAAAGATTTCTAACAAATTATTTGTTTAATTTAATAATGACAATATAGACAATTTGAAGTTAAAGAAATCTATATTTTCTCTTTTATCTGTTGATTTTATAGAATGCTGTTAGAAAATTACCTCGTAATCTCTGAAATTTAATCCAGAATTTTCCACTTTGTTTTTTCCCAAAAGCCTAATTGAAGAAAGTACATGTATTTAAATTATATAACTTTTATTGTTTGTCTTGATTGTTTTCTGAATGTTAGGCTATTTTACTTCCCATGTTGCAGAGCCTTGTGATTTCAAGAGCCATATTATTTTCTATATATGTGTCCTTAAGAGTTAAAATATGTTGCATATTATTTGTATAATCTGGTGGAATTTATGAGGTAGTTCTAAGATACATCCTTTATTTCAATGGAATTTTTATTTGATTAATAACTGTAGAAACATTCCTATTAACATCACTATACAATTCGATCATAGAATAGTAGGGGTTTTACTTTTTTTTTTTAACTTTAGTATATGCTGACATTTCCAACACTTTTGTTATATCAATGAACCTATTTGGCACTTGTTTCTTTTCATTTCATACCATTATTGATGTGTAATTTAATGATAGAAGATTCTTAATGCATTTGTTAATAAATAGGATACCAACTTTGCTCTATAGAATTACTGTGTTTTATCTTTTCTTCATTAAATTGTCAAGGCTGCTATCCTCAATCACAAGTACATCCTGTACATTAATGTACAATGATTGGTGATACAAAAGTGCGCAGGAGAGCATTTCAATTTTTGAACTTCCTGGTTTTAGGTTTTAGTTAATTATACTACAATTGATGGCATTTAGGGATGTCATTGATCTCCATCTCCCAAATGCTTCATTTACTGTCTGATATTAGACGAGGCATTCAGTGTGGTATGTTAACTCTCCAGGGAAAGAAACACTATTGAGTGACTTATAATACAGCTGTTATTATATTTGGATTTTCTTTTTTCAGGTCATTTATGGAGAAGGCATTGGCAATCCACTCCAGTACTCTTGCCTGGAAAATCCCATAGGAGCCTGGTGGGCTTCAGTCCATGGGGTCGTGAAGAGTCGGACACAACTGAGTGACTTCACTTTCACTTTTCACTTTCATGCATTGGAGAAGGCAATGGCAACCCACTCCAGTGTTCTTGCCTAGAGAATCCCAGGGATGAGGTAGCCTGGTGGGCTGCTGTCTATGGGATTACACAGAGTCGGACACGACTGAAGCGACTTAGTAGTAGCAGTATGGCAAGCTTTGGAGATTATGGCAGGACCCTATATTCTTGGCCAATTACTTTATCAATGTATGCCCAGCTAGACTCATGATATCATAGAGTTACTAAACAGAATGAGAGCTTCTACTCAAACAGCTTTATTTTAGAGAAGCATATATCATAGTCCAGAAAGACTAAAGATTTTATGACATCACAAAAGCTTTGGAGATTATGGCAGGACCCTATATTCTTGGCCAATTACTTTATCAATGTATGCCCAGCTAGACTCATGATATCATAGAGTTACTAAACAGAATGAGAGCTTCTACTCAAACAGCTTTATTTTAGAGAAGCATATATCATAGTCCAGAAAGACTAAAGATTTTATGACATCACAAATTTAATGACCTATCTGCTATTAAAAAGAAATGAGATCTTACCATTAAAGCATTATTTTTGGAGAAGTCAAGCTTCTTCAACATACTAGTCATTTAATATTTGGCAAATTTTGTAACCTGTCTTGTCCCAATTTTTTCTTTTTCTCTATGTTGATAATGAATACTTTGAGATTTATATAAAAGAAAATGACAGGTATACAGTAATTGTTGAATTTCTTTTCTTTATTTTTATTGTTTCAGAGAAACTCATCAAAAGATCTTAAATATTATCCGTTAATTATGGTCTATGGGAAATGCTATCTTTATGATTATAGGTTGGCAAATTTTATTTAAAATCATCATTTGTAACCAAAGAGTTATTTTTAAAAACGTTTCATTGTCTTTAGTGGTTGAGAGGGGGAGGAGAAGTAAGGCATTGAGAAAGTTTGTTTCCATCTCACTGGATTAGAAATAAATAGCTATCAAAAAGCTATAAATAGCCCAGCTTTTGTATTTTCTTGAGTGGGGGATTCTTCATAAACTTTTCTTTCTTTCTGTTACATTTCCATGAAACAATGAAAATAAGTGCCAATTTATTTATCATCTACATAGCTCCTTTTGACTCCTCTCTTTTGTTGAGTATTCACAGGCTCCTGGGATCCTATTATCATTGTGTTTTTTTCCCTTGACTTAGAAAAAAAGAGTCCTGCATATAATATTGGCAAGATGTTTCAAAGATGTCAGAATCCAGTTCTTTTATTGTTGAATTAAATTGCAGTTAAATGTTAGGAAATATAATGTAATTGTTGAAATTATTTATTTGAAAGAAAAGTTTGAATCTAGTGGTGATTCAAAAATTAAAATGCTGTATGTGTCAAACCATATTTATTTCTATCCTTGTCTAATACTAAATGAGAACTTTAAGAAGTGAAATTGATGTTTTAAAATATCAGATAAAAATGATTAACCTCACTGTTGGCCTGTGGGTTGTTGAGACAGATTTTTACTTTGAGACACCATGACCCTAGGAAGAGGGTTGCCTAAGAACAGTGTGCTGACAGAACTCTTCCAAGTAAGAGATAAAGGGGTGATACCATGTTTTTTAACATATATTAAACCCTTAAAAATGCATTTGACATAAAAGGTTACTGTAATTATTGACTAGTCAGTTACACACACTTTTTTATTTTATAAAATAATTATGGGCAAATGTTCATCTGGAATAAAAATTCATTAATGACAAGTTCATTTTGAAATATGAGTAGTAAAATGTGTTAAGATAACATTATAAAATAGTAATTTATGATCGCCAATGGATTATTTGAATAAAGCAGCAAAATTTCTTAACAATTTTTGTTTTTATGAGGTGGCTGCATAGTAACTGATGGGTAGCCAAACATTGTCATATCATCTTCAAACCATCTCTTGGAATTGATATTACAGTTATCCTTATTTCATAGATGAGATAACTGAGGATTAAAAAAATTAAATAATTTTCCAAGGCTATTTAAATAAAAACTTGAACCATTTCTTTTAAACTTCAGAGTCTTCAGTTTTACATTACAACTTAATGCCATAAATAAAAAAAGGATATAATAATGTGGAGAGATAAGTGAATTAGGAATTAAAAACCTGGATTTTAGTCCTGAATTTACCATCATCCTATCTTTAACTCAGTGTTGAACTAAGATAAGGACTTAGGAATTTACATGGAGAAAATTGAAGCTCCCAAAATTTAACTTGCCCAACTCCATCCACTGCTTGGTGTTTAATAGACTTTGTACTCTCATGGTATATGAAAACAGAATAGTAACTATAAATAAAGGAAAAGAAAAACATTATTCGAAGCAAATGAGCTATGTGTGGAAAAATTTTAAAGAAATATAGCTGAGCAGTACAAAAAAGCCATTTTGGAGATCAAAGAAACAACTATTTTAAAATTATATATGGATGACCAAAACAAGTACCTTCCCAATTTTATCTTTCCACCATATTTTCCCCAGAAAATGGATAGCCACTTTTTTGGTTCATGTTTTTCTAATATCTTCCTTCTCTATATTTCATTTTCCTGTCTCTTCTTTGGACTTGAGTGTTTTTAGATACTCAGCTAGACTGCCTATAAGAATCAGCAAAAAGGTTATGTCTAGAGTCAAAGCTCAGTTTGTTGATAAACAGCTTTTGGTGATGAATATTGCCTTACAGGGCAAGGCAGTGTCATGTGAGATCCTGGGTCTCTATTTACTTGGGCCCATACCTTAAAATTCTTTCTCTTTCACCATGCCTTACTGGGTGCCTTGAGAGCTTTCTGGGTGTCTTCTCATTATTACTTTCTGCTCATAGTATCATCTGCAGACAAGTAGTATTTGCATATTTTGTCAGTGGCTTGTTAAGAATGCAGAATCTTGAGACCCACAGAATTACTGAGTCAAAATAATATCCTCAGATGGTTCCCATTCACATTAAAGTTTGAGAACCAGGGTTTGCTGTTTATTATCTCAAAGATAGACATTATTTCATTATATTTCCTTGAGAAATGGTGGGCTGGATGAAGCACACGCTGGAATCAAGATTGCCGGGAGAAATATCAATAACCTCAGATATGCAGATGACACCACCCTGATGGCACAAAGTGAAGAGGAATTAAAAAGCTTCTTGATCAAAGTGGAAGGGGAGAGTGAAAAAGTTTGCTTAAAGCTCAACATTCAGAAAACGAAGATCATGGCATCTGGTCCCATCACTTCATGAGAAATAGATGGAGAAACAGTGGAAACAGTGTCAGACTTGATTTTTTGGGGCTCCAAAATCATGGCAGATGGTGATTGCAGCCATGAAATTAAAAGACACTTACTCCTTGGAAGGAAAGTTATGACCAACCTAGACAGCATATTAAAAAGCAGAGACATTACTTTGTCAACAAAGGTCCGTCTAGTCAAAGCTATGGTTTTTCCAGTGGTCACGTATGGATGTGAGACTTGGACTATAAAGAAAGCTGAGTGCAGAAGAATTGATGCTTTTGAACTGTGGTGTTGGAAAAGATTCTTGAAAGTCCATTGTACTACAAGGAGATCCAACCAGTCCATCCTAAAGGAGATCAGTCCTGGGTGTTCATTGAAAGGACTGATGTTGAAGCTGAAACTCCAATACTTTGGCCACCTGATGCAAAGAGCTGACTCATTTGAAAAGAGCCTGATGGTGGGAAAGATTGAGGGCAGGAGAAGGGGGCAGAGGATGAGACGGTTGGATGGCATCACCAACCAACGGACATGGGTTAATGTGAACTCCAGGAGTTGGTGATGGACAGGAAGGCCTGACATGCTGTGGCTCATGGGGTCGCAAAAAGTTGGACATGGCTGAGCGACTGAACTGAACTTGTGGCTTAGCTGGTAAAAAATCCGCCTGCAATGCAACAGACCTGGGTTCCATCACTGGGTTGGGGATATCCCCTAGAGAAAGGAAAAAAGCTACCCATTCCAACATTCTGGCCTGGAAAATTACATGAACTCTATAATCCATGGGGTTGCAAAGAGTTAGACATGACTGAGTGACTATCACTCACTCACTTACAGATTGGAAAACTGAAGATAAGAGAAATAAAGCAATCTATTCAGTCATAGGACTGACTAGTTGTATATTTAATACTAAGTTTTCTGCATTGAAGTTAGAGACTGAAATGGACACTAAGTGCCCTTGTAAGCTATAAACAAAATGGTCCATCTTGGATATTCCAAGTGATTTCTGCAGAGCAGATGGGCTGTGAAGAAGTTGCTTTTTAGAGGAAAGGTTTCACTGCCCATGCACCCACCTACTCATTCACTCTGTTATTCTGCTCACGTAGAATTTTATCCAGTATATTTTGGGGGTGCTCAATGTTATGCAGCTAAATCATATGAAGTTAAGAAAATTATTCATTACAAATTTTATATGGTAGGACTTTGAAATGTTTAAGTTAGTTCATGAGCAAACAGCAAATATCTTATGACTTTAGACAGTTTAGTTATAACCCTACAGATGAATTCTTATTAAGATTTGGTAGACATTGGATTCTAAAAAGGAAAATATCTTTAATTTTTGAATAGCATTTCATCAACTTTTCACGGCTAAATGCAAATTATTTGATCTAGATAGCCTATGGATATATGGAAACTGCTACTAATAGAAGAAAAACATTTTTTAAAGTTTCATTGAAAAGAAAAAAAAATGAGTATTTTGAGAAGCTAAACTAATTGAAATTGACTCAAGGTTTGTAATTTTCCCTTTGTTCAATCTAGCCAAAGACATTCTGAATCTTAGCTAAAATAAAAATATATATGATGAAAGAAAACCTAACCAAATTTGCTCAACTTGAAAATCAGCTTTCTGAGTGGGAGCTTATATTTGAAAGAGTCAGAGCAGTGCAGTGCAGATGTCAGCAGTTTTTCAAAGTAAGGAGTAAGTCATTGAGTCCCGTCAGCCCTACAGGAGAACAATATACAATGGCTAATAGAACTTGCTCTAAAATATAATTCAGACTCCTCCTTTCTACCTCAAAAGATAAATCCCATCTTCTATCTCCACACCTTTAAAAATATGTTCTAAATTTCTTCCTCTTTTCTTCATACCTCCAGATTCATATCTGAATCTTTTGTGTCAATCATCTCCAATTCTTTACTTCCATTAAGTGCCATCTACATGGCATAGATGCCAGGATTGTTGTATTTTCTACCCAGTGCATTCAAAACCATTTTCTCTGAGATTCCATAGCAACTTCTCTGTTGAAGTGAAAGTTCTCAGTTGTATCCGACTCTTTGCGACCCCATGGACCATAGAGTCTATGGAATTCTCCAGGCCAGAATACTGGAGTGGTTAGCCTTTCCCTTCTCCAGGTGATCTTCCCGACCCAGGAATCGAACCAGGGTCTTCTGCATTGCAGGCAGATTCTTTACCAACTGAACTATGAGGGAAGTGCACGATTAAAAACATTGATGATCAATACCAAATTAAGTTTTGTTGCATATGTTTATGTTCCCCTTCCTATATCATTGAAAGCAAAGAAGTTTTATGGTTAATCTTTGAAGTTCCCACATTATCCAAAGTATTTCTTTATAATAATATTTTTTCACCAAATGTGTGTTGTTTTGAATTTACACTAAAATATTTAAGACTATTCAAGTGTTTAAATATGAGGTTAGTATGCTTAGGAAATAGTCAATTTAGAGAGAAGTAGAACAAGATGACCTGGGAAATGAAGCAGAAAACTGTACATAAATAGATGTCATGAGGAGTGAAAACTGCTTCCTAGTTGCTAATTTATAGAAGACAACAATTAGGTGGTCTTTGCTAAAATCATCTCTGCTGTGTATATGTAAATGGTTGATACTGTCTGTTAAAAAATAATTTATGATACTGATGTGTTTCCCAGTCCTAAGAATGACTATAAATAATTGAACTGTGGCAACTCCTTTGTCATAGCTCTTGAAAGCTATTGAAAGTATGTTTTCTGCTATAAAAGACTAGCTCTTTCTTGACTAGAATTTTGAGGCTGTTTTTATTTGCAGAGCACAGGCATGATTACTACTGATAAATATATATGTTTTTATATGATTTCACTAATGACCAAATTAATACCATCAAAAAACCTCTTGCTTTTTGATTCCATTATAAAACCAAATAATTTAAAGCATCATTGTTTATTTTTTTACTTCATGTACTATAAAACAGTGGTTATGCTATGTATCATGAAGGGATATCTTCTCTGACCTTGATGTTTTGAGATCTTCTCATTAAAAGAGTTTTAACTTTATGGTTTGAAAGGAAGTTAACAAATAAATATTACATTTTCCACTGAAGAGTTCGTTATCTTAATTTAATGGTCTAAAACTAAACAGAAGAGAATTTCTAACAGCTTTAAAATGAAAATGAAAGCTAAATAGAATAAATTCTGCCAATTTAGTGATGTCAAAATGGTATTTTTTTGCAGCTAAATTGTTTTGCCGTATCTTGGAGATATGTTACCCAATCAAAAATGGTTCTTTCTGCATAGACACAAAGTTATTCTCTTAAAATTAAAAAAAAAATCACAATTTTTCTGTTACAAATAGCTTTATCTTTATTAAATAATTAATATATAACATTTCATTAACAATAATGGAGCCTTCCCTTAATATTTTATTGCCAGAGATATTTTCTTACTGTCAGTATATGTTTACCGCTCTTTATACTGAAAAGTATGCCATTTAGATTTGCTTTTAGAAATTTTTTATTACTATTTAAAATTTATATCTTATGTTTTATTCATCCTTTTCTTTTTATGTCTTTAGAGTGCTGGATTTTTTCAGTAATTGGATTTGATCTTAAGTATGACTACTTGTGTATTAGAATTATGAGTTTCACTTCTATTATATTGCCACTTTTGTTCTTGCACTTAAAAGGTGGTAATTTACTTTTTTCTCATTTTTGAGTCTGAACTTGAATAATTATTTTTTCTTTATTAAATCTGTATAATATTTTTATATTTTGTATTGCTTAATTTAAGAGCCTCAAAGTCAAATAGTTCTTCAGATTATAAATTTTGGAAGTAATCCTCTGAATATAAGTGCAAAATCAGGAGATTAAACTTAAAAATGTTTATGTGGCCCTCATTTTCACAACTGTTAGGAGCCAGAGTGAGGAATCCCACCCGTGACAGGGTCATGTGGCAAACTCAGATGGCAGGGCAATCTGAGTCATCGGATTTCTCCCTGGTTTTTCCTGAACGTGTACCCCCCCAAAAAAAATAAGAATTTGTCTGTTTTCCCATTTCAGCCCAAGCCCCCTTTGATAAAGCTCTAGCCTGCCTAACAAGTTCCCCTGACCTTCTACAAGCTTGTAAATTACTCACAACCTCCCAACTGTGAGGGGCACAAAAGCCTAAAGTTTCAGAGCCTTTTCAAATTCATATTGGTGACAGGATTTCACGGTTGACAATGATTGCTGCCAGACTTCCTTATTTTTTTATCTATCAGGCACCCAGGAAGATGTAATCAATGCAAATGGGATATGGAAAAGGATATATAGTGGTTTAGATGTTAGCAATACTAGACTTTTGCTATAAATCACTGTACTTCCTTTTATTACAAACTGCTGTCTTTTTATTTAGTGTTTTCTGAGAGTGGCATTGGCTGGGCGGGCCCAGGAGGGCCTAGAGGAGGTATCCTACGTTGAGGGTCAGGAACGGTGGCAGTGAGGAGATACCCCTCTTCAAAGGTAAGGTGCAGTGGCTCTGCTGGAGCAGTCGTGAAGAGATACTCCACGCACAAGGTAAGTGAAACCCAAATAAGATGGTGGGTGTTGCGGGAGGGAATCAGAGGGCAGACACACTGAAACCAATCAAATATATTCTTTTTAATGGCTGCATAATACTCCATCGTGTATATGTACCACAGATTTCTCATCGATTCATCTGCTGAAGGACATCTTGGTTGCTTCCATGACCTGGCTATTATAAACAGTGCTGTGATGAACATTGGGGTACACGTGTGTCTTTCAATTCTGGTTTCTTCCATGTGTATGCCCAGCAGTGGGATTGCTGGGTCATAAGGCAGTTCTATTTCCATTTTTTTAAGGAATCTCCACACTGTTCTCCATAGTGGCTGTACTAGTTTGCATTCCCACCAACAGTGTAAGAGGGTTCCCTTTTCTCCTCACTCTCCCCAACATTTATTGCTTGTAGACTTTTGGATCACAGCCATTTTGACTGGCGTGAAATGGTACCTCATTGTGGTTTTGATTTGCATTTCTCTGATAATGAGTGATGTTGAGCATCTTTTCATGTGTTTGTTAGCCATCCATGCATCTTCTTTGCAGAAATGTCTATTTAGTTCTTTGGCCCATTTTTTGATTGGGTCATTTATTTTTCTGGAATTGAGCTTCAGGAGTTGCTTTTATATTTTTGAAATTAGTTGTTTGTCAGTTGCTTCATGTGCTATTATTTTCTCCCATTCTGAAGGCTGTCTTTTCACCTTGCTTGTGCAGAAGGTTTTAAGTTTAATTAGGTCCTATTTGTTTGTTTTTGCTTTTATTTCCAATATTCTGGGAGGTAGGTCATAGAGGATCCTGCTGTGTTTTATGTTGGAGAGTGTTTTGCCTATATTCTCCTAACTTCAATTGTGTATCACTATGATGTCTTCCCTGGTGGCTCAGATGGTAAAGAATCTGCATGCAATGCCAGAGACTTCTGTTCCATCTCTGGGATGGAAAGATCCCCTGGAAGAGAGAAAGGCACCCCACTCCAATATTCTTTCTGGACAGAGGATCCTGGCAGGCTACAGTTCATGATTTTGCAGAGAGTAGTACACAACTGTGTGACTAACAATTTCACTTTTTACATTTACAGTTTTATTTTTTACTTTAAAATAAATTTAGTTTTATACTTTATAATTGTGTGTCCTCTTACATGTGGAAAAAACATATTTCAAAAAAAGACTATTACTAGTGAGCTTTTGCTATATGACATTTACTCTGGATTAGGATATTTGAAACTTGGCACTCACTAATTGCATTTAGGGCCAAATAATTCTTTATGTGAGGATGCAGTGTAGGATATTTAGCAGATTCCTTACCTCTACTTATTTGATGTCAGTGAAAATCTCCTGACCCCAACCACATATCATGATAACTAAACATGTTTTGAGATATTTGTCCACTGGGGGGGATAAAAATCCTCCCTGACTGGGAACCACTGCTCTGCACTTAAGAGGAATTTCAGGTCATTCAGCATTGAAATTTAACTGTTAGAACAAAATTACTATAACATGATTTAGAATACATTTTGGGTATTTAATTATGTTAATGCATATTACTATCCTGTGGATTATCATATTATGACTTTTTCTATGAAGGACTGTTGCTTTTCTACTTTAGAAATGATTTTCATAATAGTTCTCTCTCAACTGCAAGGATAATCCAAATGCATAATAGAAATTAAACAGTGCCATTAAGAAAAACTCATCATTTAGATCAATTTTTTCCCAGAAGCTTCCTGGCAAAACATTAATTTTATTCTCTCTCTTGCAGGCTTTTGTCAATCTTTTGAAGTATTTAAGTGATTTAGGATTGCAAAGAGGAGATAAGAATGAAATTATCTGACATTCATTTCAGAATTTTTCCTGATACCATGATTGCAGCTTGCAACATGTCAAATTCATAAACAGTTGATTTTAACTTGTTTATTGATGACTGGTACAATTGATTGTGGTTAATATAGTTGAACTTGTTTAATATGTGCATTCTAGGCTACAGTTTATATAATGAACCATTTGATATCAGCCCCATGTGGCTCCCCTCTTGCTCTATGTACAAGCTCTGCCTCAATTTTACTTTACTTGCCTGTTTGCTTTCAAACATTATCAGCATATATGAATGGCCTAACCTCCAACTAATACTTGATTTGTTCTTCTGACATGAACAGCTTCATTATATTAGGTTATCAACTTGAAACTTTGGTCCTCATAATGAATGCTAACCTGATTAGTTGTGGGGGATGCATCCCTTTAGCAGTTCCCCTGGTAACCAGGAGTCTTCTGACAGCATTTCCCCTGTTACTGGTGTTCCCACTCTTCCTTGATTAGCAAAAGTTGCTGCTGTGTTCTTCATGTCCTCAGTCATACACACTGGTGTATCACTCCAAGACCTTTGCCTCTGACTTGTAATATTTCCTATTCAATAATCACTGACAGCTGAGTTGCAGATTCCAGGTTCTTTCTTCAGTCTCATGGTTGGGCTGTTACAAAGACTGCAGGACCACAGGGTAAAGGATATGTACACACACACACACACACACACACACACACAAAAGAGAGAGACATAAGCCAAAATAGAAAATACATGTAAAACAGAAAACAAGCACTCTAACACAGGAGAACAGGTGTGAAAATAATCTAGAAATCAATCAGTCTCAGATTGAAAATTAAAGAAAGTTTGAGAATGTGGATTATAAAACAGATTATGTGACTACGTAGCAAAGGAATTTTATAGGTCTATGGGAATGTTATATTAAATTTAACAATAGTAGCATAAAACTAAGCCCTGAAAAGCAATGATTAATTCCAGGAAAATCAATAAAGTAATTACAGTATACCATTTTACTTAACCTGGTGGCTCAGAGTGAAAAGAATCAACCTGTAATGCCAGAGACCTCAGTTTGATACCTGGGTTGGGAAGATCCACTGGAGGAAGGCATGGCAATCCTCTCCAGTATTATTGACTGGAGAATCCCCAAGGACAGAGGACTCTGGCAGGCTACAGTCCATGTGATCACAAAGAGTCTGACATGACTGACTGACTAAGACATATTCAACTTAGAAATGGGTAATATCTACAAAACCATAACAATGTAACCTCTGGATATTAAGTTAGCAGAAAAATTAAAGTTGTGATAAAATTATACTGAGGGAATGTAGAAAGGAAGTAGACTTGAGTAGCGTAAGATACTCAACCATCGTCTGTCATATTCGGAAGTTGTGAAAGCCATTGCTCAGTTCAGTTCAGTACAGTTCAGTCACTCAGTCAAGTCTGACTCTTTGTGACCCCATGAATTGCAGCATGCCACACCTTCCTGTCCATCACCAACTCCTGGAGTTAACACAAACTCACATCCATCTAGTCGGTGATGCCATCCAGACATCTCATCCTCTGCTGTCCCGTTCTATTCCTGCCCCCAATCCCTCCCAGCATCAGCGTCTTTTCCAATGAGTCAACTGTTTGCATGAGGTGGCCAAAGTACTAGAGTTTCAGCTTTAGCATCATTCTTTCCAAAGAAATCCCAGGGCTGAGCTCCTTCAGAATGGACGGGTTGGATCTCCTTGCAGTTCAAGGGACTCTCAAGGGTCTTCTCCAACACCACAGTTCAAAAGCATCAATTCTTCAGCGCTCAGCTTTCTTCACAGTCCAAATCTCACATCCATACATGACCACAGGAAAAATCATAGCCTTGACTAGATGGACCTTTGTTGGCAAAGTAATGTCTCTGCTTTTGAATATACTATCTAGGTTGATCATAACTTTTCATCCAAGGAGTAAGCGTCTTTTAATTTCATGGTTGCAGTCATCATCTGTAGTGATTTTGGAGCCCCTAAAAATAAAGTCTGACACTGTTTCCACTGTTTCCCCAATCTATTTCCCATGAAGTGATGGGACCAGATGCCATGATCTTTGTTTTCTGAATGTTGAGCTTTAAGCCGACTTTTTCACTCTCCTCTTTCACTTTCGTCAAGAGGCTGTTTAGTTCCTCTTCACTTTCTGCCATAAGGGTGGTGTCATCTGCATATCTGAAGTTATTGATATTTCTCCTGGCAATCTTGAGTCCAGCTTGTGCTTCTTCCAGTCCAGCGTTTCTCATGATGTACTCTGCATAGAAGTTAAATAAGCAGGGTGACAATATACAGCCTTGGCGTACTCCTTTTCCTATTTGGAACCAGTCTGTTGTTCCATGTCTAGTTCAAACTGTTGCTTCCTGACCTGTATATAGGTTTCTCAAGAGGCAAGTCCGGTGGTCTGGTATTCCCATCTCTTTCAGAATTTTCCACAGTTTATTGGACGTGTGTTCTCTAGTGCCTACTAATATCTGGCTCTCCCTGCTTCTGAGCACAGAGAAGACAATATCTTCATTATCTTGAAGTTGGGTGGGGCCATCTAACTACTTTTAGTCAGATGTTATCTGGTAGAAGAGCTTTCTTGCATCTAGATGAAAGCCTTAGATACCCCTGCAGCTTTCTTTTTTCCCTCTATAATGATCAATGAGATCTTGGGTTAAGGTAGCAGAACCACAAAATTCAAGCAGGCTGGAATTGTCTCATGGAATATAGTTGTCCTGGAGATACTGAGTGGAATCTATAATGGTGAAAGATAAGACTTATTGTGTTAAGTTAAAAAAAAAAAAAAAAAGGAACTTCCCTGGCAATCTAGCGGTTAAGATTCCACACTTCCACTGCAGGGAATGTAAGTTTGATCAATTCAGTTCAGTCACTCAGTTGTATCCAGCTCTTTGTGACCCCATGGACTGTAACATGCAAGGCTTTGAAGTCCATCACCAACTCCCAGAACTTATTCAAACTCATGTCCATTCAGTCTATGATGCCATCCAGCCATCTCATCCCCTGTCCTCCCCTTCTCCCACCCTCAATTTTCCCCAGCACCAGGGTCTTTCAAAATGAGTTATTTCTTCCCATCAGGTGGTGAAAACATTGGAATTTCAGCTTCAGCTTCAGTTCTTCCAAGTAACATTCAGGACTTATTTCCTTTATTTACAGGTTTGATCTCCTTGTAGGCCAAGGGACTCTCAGGAGTCTGCTCCAACACCACAGTTCAAAAGCATCAATCCTTCAGTGCTCAGCTTTTGTTATAGTCCAACTCTCACATCCATAGATGCCTACTGGAAAGACAGATCTTTGACTACACTGAATTTTGTTGGCACAGCAATGTCTCTGCTTTTAATATGCTGTTTAGGTTGGTGATAGCTTTTCTTCCAAGGAGCAAGCATCTTTTAATTTCATGGCTGCAGTCACCATCTGCAGTGATTTCGGAGGCCAAGAAAATAAAGTCTGTCATTGTTTCCACTGTTTCCCCATCTATTTGCCATGAAGTGATGGAACTGGATGCCATGATCTTAGTTTTCTGAATGTTGAGTTTTAAGCCAACTATTTCACTCTTCTCTTTCATTTTCATCAAGAAGCTCTTCAGTTCTTCTTTTTGTGCCATAAGGGTGGTGTCTTCTGTATATATGAGGTTACTGATATTTCTCCCAGCAGTCTTGATTCCAGCTTCTGTTTCTTCCAGCCCAGCATTTTTCATGATGTACTCTGCATAGAAGTTAAATAAGCAGGGTGACAATATACAGCCTTGCCATACTCCTTTCCTGAATTGGAAACAGTCTGTTTTTCCATCTCCAGTTTTATCTGTTGCTTCTTGACCTGCATACAGATTTCTTAGGAGGCAGGTCAGGTGGTCTGGTATTCCCATCTGTTTAAGAATTGTCCACAGTCAAAGGCTTTGGTGTAGTCAATAAAGTAGAAGTAGATATAGAAATAGATGTGTTTTGTTTGTTTTCCTGGAACTCGTGTTTTTATGATGATTCAGTGGATATTGGCAATTTGATCTCTGGTTCCTCTGCCTTTTCTAAATCCAGCTTGAACATCTGGAATTTCACAGTTCATGTACTGTTAAAGCTGGCTTGGAGAATTTTGAACAGTATTTTGCTAGTGCGTGAGATGAGTGGCAGTTTGAGCATTCTTTGACATTGTCTTTCTTTGTGATAGGAATGAAAATTGACATTTTTCAGTCCTTTGGCCACTGGTGAGTTTTCCAAATTTGCTGGCATATTGAGTGCAGCACTCAGATTTCTTAGGAGGCAGGTCAGGTGGTCTGGTATTCCCATCTGTTTAAGAATTGTCCACAGTCAAAGGCTTTGGTGTAGTCAATAAAGTAGAAGTAGATATAGAAATAGATGTGTTTTGTTTGTTTTCCTGGAACTCGTGTTTTTATGATGATTCAGTGGATATTGGCAATTTGATCTCTGGTTCCTCTGCCTTTTCTAAATCCAGCTTGAACATCTGGAATTTCACAGTTCATGTACTGTTAAAGCTGGCTTGGAGAATTTTGAACAGTATTTTGCTAGTGCGTGAGATGAGTGGCAGTTTGAGCATTTTTTGACATTGTCTTTCTTTGTGATAGGAATGAAAATTGACATTTTTCAGTCCTTTGGCCACTGGTGAGTTTTCCAAATTTGCTGGCATATTGAGTGCAGCACTTTCACAGCATCATCTTTTAGAATTTGACATTGCTCAACTGGAATTCCATCACCTCCACTAGCTTGGTTCATAGTGATATTTCCTGAGGCCCACTTGACTTCATATGTCTGGCTCTAGGTGAGTGATCACATCATTATGGTTTTCTGGCTCATGAAGATCTTTTTTATATAGTTCTGTGTATTCTTGCCACCTCTTCTTAATATCTTCTGCTTCTATTAGGTCCATATGATTTCTTTCCTTTATGGTGCCCATCTTTGCAAGAAATATTCCCTTGGTATCTCCAATTTTCTTGAAGAGATCTCTCATCTTTCCCATTCTATGGTTTTCCTCTATTTTCTTGTATTTATCACTACAAAGAAATATTTTGTCAGAACTCTCCACTATGACCTCTCTGGCTTGAATGGTCCTGCATGCTTGGCTCATAGTTTCATTTAGTTAGACAAGGCCGTGGTCCATGTCATCAGATTGATTCATTTTGTAAATTTGATACCTGGTTGTAAAACTAAGATTCCACATGCCATGTAGCATAGACAAAAGAAAGTGAGCATGCCACCCCCACCCCAGCATAAATAATGTGAGAGGCAAAACAAACAAACAAAAAAAGAACATGCCACTCCCAACATAAATAATAACAGGAGGAGCTATCATCACAATGTAATTTAAAACTGATACTTGGCAAGATATCTTCATTAAGGAAACAATACTTTCTGTTTCATTCTAGCCTAAGCTCCTTACTTCATTGATATTAGCACTGAGTAGCCTTGATCTTGTAGAAGAGGGTTTTAGGTATAATGTTTAGGAAACACTCTGAGGTACAGATGTATTTATAAGTTCAGAAAACAACAAGAAAATCACTGTGGTCAGAAAATAATGAAAGACTGAGAAGTAAAATGCAAATCTCCTTTCAAGGATAACTTTGGTTTGAGAGGGTGGACAAAAGAGGAATCAGAGAGACTAATTTAGGTTACTGCAAATAATAGTAATGTATATTGATGAATTTACTAAGTAAATGGTGGTACTATTTATTGAGAAGAGCACTGCTTGTGAAAACAAAGATGAAATCAAATGAATTTCTTAACCTGTTGATTGAATGGTCTTGCAATTTAATGGGATGGAAGCCACCAGAGCAGTAAATATATTTGAAGAAACATGAAATCAATAGTATGCTTTTGGGCATGTTCAGTTGGACATTCTCATAAAAAGTTCATTGGCAATATCAAGCCATCAGTTGAGTATAAGGGTGTGAAATCCAAGTAGGAGGGCAGAGCAGGTAATCAAAATTTATGTCACCATTATCTTGATAGTTTTGAAGATAATAGAAGTAGGTAAAGTAGCTTATTTAGGGAGTGGATGTGGTTGTAAAAAAGAACATGGCTTTCTAGTACATTATGTGCAGAAAATAGAGGAATATTCTACCAAGAAAATAAAAAAAGTATGCCAGTAAAATAAAAGTAGATTCGAGAGATTTTGTTATATATCAGACTAAATGTATAAAAGGGAAGCTTATGAAAAGAAATGAGCTGGTAGATTATGAAAGAAGAAACAGACTGGTCATTGTAAAAAATAGTACATATGTTAGATTTTAAAGCAATAAAGTTGCTTTTTAATATTCTCATGTTTAGAGCCTCATCAGAAGCAATTATCATATAATGATTTTGCTATTATACTGTAAAAGTAATTTCTTATTTCAGTATTTCTGTGAACATCCCATGCATTGATTGAAAGGGATGGGGAAAATACAGGCATAATTTTCTGTAATGGGTTGAGTCTAGGATGTCCACTTTTAATAACAAATAATAAAGGCTGAAATAAAAGTTTATAGATTTCAAGTATCCCTAACTCTGACACATTGGGATTCAAACTGATGCTACATGTAGGTGATATAAAAAATTACAAATGTATACTTTGGGGTATCTTGAGCAGTTTATACTAAGTACAGAGTCTTATACAAGTATTCTATAACTTCATTACTTCTTCCTCAGCACTAAGCTTTACTTCTACTTCCTGAAGGAATTCAGTTGTTAATAACATCTAACAGGTGGAAGATGAAATATATTGTGAACTGAATTTACAATAATGGGGTTAAATTCTGTATAAAATGAAGATGCAAGCAATATTCCACCTATTCTACTAGGATAGGTAACCATGAATTGATGAGATTAATTATTTGTTAGAAAACAAGTTGAGTCAACAGTGGAATTTTTTTATTATTAAGTTAATAAATATTTACTGCTATGTTTCATATTTTTGCTATGTTTGTGCTTAGATTTGGCTTTAAAGAATATATGAAATAAGAATGTTTTTGCCCAACTATCATTTCATTAGGTATAGCTATGTCCTAGAGAGAAAGTTAGAATTTGTTGTTGCTCAGTCGCTCTGTCATGTCTGACTCTGTGACTCCATGGACTGCAGCACACCAGGCTTCCCTGTCCTTTACTTTCACCTGAAGTGTGCTCAAATGATTTTGCTATTATACTGTAAAAGTAATTTCTTATTTCAGTATTTCTGTGAACATCCCATGCATTGATTGAAAGGGATGGGGGAAATACAGGCATAATTTTCTGTAATGGGTTGAGTCTAGGATGCACACTTTTAATAACAAATAATAAAGGCTGAAATAAAAGTTTATAGATTTCAAGTATCCCTAACTCTGACACATTGGGATTCAAACTGATGCTACATGTAGGTGATATAAAAAATTACAAATGTATACTTTGGGGTATCTTGAGCAGTTTATACTAAGTACAGAGTCTTATACAAGTATTCTATAACTTCATTACTTCTTCCTCAGCACTAAGCTTTACTTCTACTTCCTGAAGGAATTCAGTTGTTAATAACATCTAACAGGTGGAAGATGAAATATATTGTGAACTGCATTTACAATAATGGGGTTAAATTCTGTATAAAATGAAGATGCAAGCAATATTACACCTATTCTACTAGGATAGGTAACCATGAATTGATGAGATTAATTATTTGTTAGAAAACAATTTGAGTCAACAGTGGAATTTTTTTTTATTAATTTAATAAATATTTACTGCTATGTTTCATATTTTTGCTATGTTTGTGCTTAGATTTGGCTTTAAAGAGTATATGAAATAAGAATGCTTTTGCCCAACTATCATTTCATTAGGCATAGCTATGGCCTAGAGAGAAGGTGAGAATTTGTTGTTACTCAGTCGCTATGTCATGTCTGACTCTGTGACTCCATGGACTGCAGCACACCAGGCTTCCCTGTCCTTTACTTTCACCTGAAGTGTGCTCAAACTCATGTCCATTGAACTGGTGATGCCATCCAAAGATCTCATTTTCTGTGGTCCTTTTTTCCTCTTGCCTTCAATCTTTCCCAGAATCAGGGTCTTTCCCAAAGAGTTGGCTCTTTGCATCAGGTTAGATTAGAATACTTGTAGAATTGATTACTATTACATCTGCTTCTAATAACCAATTAGTGGTAGATGTCTCTCTCTCTTTCTCTACCTATATATATCTCCTAATCAAATTATTATAATAATCCTGCAATACAATTATCTTCATTTATAAATGAGAAACTAAGGTTCTGTGAGTTTAATGAGATCATTCAGTTAAGACATGAAAGTGTTTCATTAGATAGAAGAAATGATTTTTTCAAACCTGTTTGGAGTCCAAGTGAAATTAAGTCATACAAACGATCAAATTTACAGTCACTGGTAAACTTGAAAAGATGGTGTTCATACAGTCAAATCATTGATGAACTTGATAAGAATAGTTCTTTTAGAGCCAAGGTAGTAGTCATTCAAAGACTTATAGAAAGATGTCACAAGGAAATGAAAACCTGATTAGAGAGGATTAAACACAGAATGAGAGGTAGAGAATTTGAAAAAGGAAATGTAAACAGATTTTGTGGAAACTGTCTATAAAATGGAACAGATAATTGGTCAATTGTCAAAGCTGCTTAAAGTGTAAGGTCAAGGGAGCGTTTTATAAAATTGGACAACTGTTTTGTGTTTATGCTAAATTTAATGTGTACAATAGAGAATAAATACAGTGATGCAAAAAGAACAGAGATAAGTGCAAGAATGGAAGTTTTACTGCTAAGATGTAATGAGTTATAGTGATATACTAAAATTTTGGACCCAGGCAGGTAGAAGAAGAGTTTTGGGTTTCAAAAAAAGAGAGAACAAATATATGGGGATATAGTGTAGAAACTGAAAATGTTTTGCTAATAATTAGATTACTTTTACTTTCATAGAGAAGTACAAAGTGGAGTCATAGAGGATGTTAATTATTCTTTGACTAGAATGAGAAAGTTAATCTATCGGGCAAAAATAGTACTGCAAACTCAGAGAGTTCACTTGAAATCTGTGGCTTTAAGTGAAGTGAAGATGATCTGCATTGGTGTGTATTACTCCAAATAAATTTATCTGAGCTGGTGTAGGCCTCCTTGCTCTATTCTAAATTTAGAGAAAATGAATTTAGCTTAAATAGAATTTTTGTCACAAAGAAGGGAAAGGGCTAATGAAGAAATATTATTTGCAATAAATTGGCTATAGTGAGGCTATGAAAAGCAAGATGGGTAATGAGTGAAGAAGGGCATGAGGTGATAATGCTGAAAGTAACCATGAATGTAAAACATTTTGACACAGAGAATAATTTAAAAAAAAAACAAAACTGGAAAATTAGGAAATGACCTTCAGAGAATGAGATTCTTGAAATGCTATATTGTGAGTTGATGTACTTATATTTGATTTTGAATGTCTATGAAAGGATCAAGGTCAGAATGAGAGGCTGAGCTGAGGTGAAGAACAGGATCTTCAGAAGTGATGAGGTCAAAGGGACAGAGACCCTGGATGTTGTTTATATCTTCCCCACAGAGGGTTAAGTAGTGAAGAATTAGCTCAACTGAATCATATATTTTGAGGTTGGAGGGAGAACTGAAANTTCCTTGTATCTTCTTTATTTTATACATAATAGTGTACACATAATATCCTAATCCCCTTTCCCTATTTGGCCCCTACCTTCATCCCTCTCCCGTCTGGTAATCACTGATTTGTTCTCTATATCTGTATGTCTATTCCTGTTTTGTTATATTCATTTTAATTTTTAGCCACATACAAGTGGTAACAAAGTATTTGTGTTTCTCTGTCTGACTTATTTCACTAAGTGCAATCCAAGTTGATCCATATTATTGCAAAAGGCACAATTTGATTCTTTTCTATGTTTGCATAATATGAAATTGTATATACACCACATCCTATTTATATATTCTGTTGTTGATGGACACTTATGTTTCTTCACCTTGATTATTGCAAATATTGCTACTATGAACATTGAAATGCATTTATTTTTATGAAGTAGTGAGGTTTTTTTTTGTTTGTTTGTTTGTTTATTTTCTTTGTTTATATACATAGAAGTGGAATTCACTGAATCTTGTGGGAATTTTGTTTTTAATTTTTGAGAAATCTCCATACTCTTCCATAATGGCTGCACCAATTTATATTCCCACCCTCAGTGTACAAGGGTCCATGCTTCTCTATAGCCTCACCAAAATTTGTTATTTATAATCTTTTTGACAATAGCAATTGTGACAGGTATGAGGTGATGTCTCATTTGATTGTATTTGCATTTCCCTGATGATGATGTCATTTTCAAATATTTCCTCCTGTTTGGTAGAGTTACTTTTTGTTTCGGAGATGGTTTATGTTGTTGTGCAAAAGCTTTTTAAGATTATTTAGGTTTCATTTGTTTATTTTGGCTTTTGTTTCCTTTACCTGAAAAGACAAATCCAAAAAATTATTGCTATGACTAGTTTCAAAGAATGTTCTCCTTATGTTTTTTTCTAGAAGTTTTAGTTTCTGGTCTTTATAACAGAGTTTTTTTTTTTTTTTTAATCCAGTTGGAGTTTATTTTTGTAGATATTATGATAAAATGTTCAAATTTCATCCTTTTCCACATAGCTGTTCAGTTTTTCAAGCACCATTTATTGAAGAGACTGTCTTTTCCACTTTGCATATTCTTTCATTTTTGACATAGATTAATTGACCATAGTTGTCTGGCTTTATTTCTGGGCTATCTATTTTGTTCCATTGATCTTGTATCAGCTTTTTTTTTTTTTTTTTTTTTGCCAACATCATACTGTTTTTTATTTTTTATTTTTTTTATAAAAAATAGGGTATTTATTTTTTGCAAAGTAATAGGTTATAAAAATGAAAATCAAAGGAGTAATAAAGAACTCAAATTTTAAAAAATTATAAAGTGATAATAGTAAAAATATATCTAGGAATTTCTCTGGACTTGTTGTGGGCAGTGTGGGGTCAGTTCAGTTTCAGATAGTTCCTTGTTTCAGCTTTCACTCATTCTCGAGGTCGATAGGCCCCCTCCAGTGCTTAGTCAATGTTAACTACAGGATTTTAATCTGTTGTGCCTGTCATTTCGAGTGGTTCCCTCTTCTTTGTTTATTTTGACTTTCTCTGTTTGCAAGTCTCTTCAGTGTCTGATTTCCACTCTGACACAAGGGGGTGAAGGTGGTCATTTATTTATTTATTGTGTTATGGGGAGGGAGAGACACTGCAAACAAATACAAAGTGGGAGAGTCAAAAGGGGAGACCAATCTAGCCAGTAATCAGTTCCCTAAGTGTTCTCCACAGCCCAGAACACCCAGTGTTGGGAGTGCTTGCAGTGCTTGTGTTTTGTGCCCTTCCCAGGTCTGAGCAGCTAATTACTGTATCTTTGTAGCACAGTTTGAAGTCAAAGAGAGTGATGATTAACTGTGTTCTTTTTTTTCAAGATTACTATGATTGTTTGGAGTCTTTTGTGATTCTATACAAATTTTAAGAATACTTGCTTTATTTCTGTGAAAATTGTCATGGATAATTTGAAATGGATTGTGTTAAGTTTATAGAATGCTTTGTGTAGTATGGACATTTTAACAATATTAATTCTTCTAATCCATGAACATGGGTTATTGTTCCATCTCCTTTGAAGATTTCATCTTCAAAATCTTTTCTTTTTGATAGTTCATTATTACTGTATAGATAAACAACAGATTACTTTCTATTAAACTTGTGTCCTGGACATTTACAGGACTCATTTATTAGTTTTAAACATTTTTAGGCGGAATCTTTATATATAGCACCATGCCTATTGCTAAATAGTGACAGTTAAAATTCTTCCAATTTGGATGCCTTTTATTTAAATAGCTTGCCTGATTGTTGTGGCTAGGACAGACAGTATTATGTTAAATGTAATGTGCATCTTTCCCTTGTTGCTGATTTTTAAAGAGTGTGATTTCTGCTTTTGATCATGGAGTATGATGTTGTTTGTGAATTTGTCTTAAATGGCCTTTATTGTCAAATAATTTTTCAGTACTTATTGATAAAAATCATGTGATATTATCATTTGTTTTGTTAATATGGTATATACCTTGATTGACTTGCTGCTACCATACTTGCTCCCTGGAATAAATGCTACTTGATCAAAGTTTGTGATCCTTTTATATATTGAATACAGTTTGTTAATATTTTTTGAGGATTTTGTATCTATATTTATCAGAGATAGTGACCTGTACTTTTTTGTAGTGTTTTCTTTTTGTAGTTTTATTTTTTATTTTCTTTCTGTGTGTGTGTGTGTTTGTGTGTGCACGTGTGTGTTTGGGGAAATTACAGGAAGCTGGTTAGAGTCCCAGGCAGTTTTAAATCTGCTTCCTCCCTGGTTTCTATAGAATAAGCAGGCATATGCAAAAACTCTTCGTTCTGAGCAGTTTCAGATTCCTACAGCTCTCTGTTAAGTCCTATGAGTTTTTAAACCAGATAAGGGTATTCATTCTTCCCAGTGTCAGATCCTAGAGCTGATGTACTCAATTTCTGGCTAGAACCTCCACTCCCTAGGAAAGATTTCTGAGCCTCTGATATCTCCCCTGTGTCCCCTGCTAAGGATGTGGGTCCTGATCCAGTCAGTTTTCTTTCTTTCCTACCTGAGTTGGCATGGATCTTTATTTTTCACAGCCTTGATTGTAGATGAAACTTTCTGCCAGTCTCTGGGTTGTTTTCAGGGAGAGTTGTTCCACATGTAGATGTGTTCAGGGAGGAGAGCTCAGTCCTCATACTCTGCCATCTTGATCTCCCATACAGACTGTTTATTTCTATAATATTTTTCTAGTTATTATAACTCTTTTCATAAAAAAGTAATGATAATGTTACTACAGAAACAAGAATTTTTAAGAAACAGAAAATATGTAGTGTATGATAAATTTAATTATTTTCAAAATTTTTTATATTTAAATATTGAGTCACTTAGATTTTTGTTACCATTATTTTAAAAATTTGAGTTAATATTTACTTAATGGTGAGTTAATAAATCTAGAACACTGACATTTAAATGTGTATACCTGTGGCAGATTCATGTTGATGTATGGCAAAACAATACAATATTGTAAAGTAATTAACCTCCAATTAAAATAAATAAATTTATATTTTAAAATAAAAAAATAAATTATTGATAGCATTTATTCATGAAGAACTATGTTTTATACAGTTTCAGTATCTCACATATTCTATATGTATTTCTCATCAAAATTTAAGATAAAAGTATAAATTTACACTAATAAGTAAATGCAGATAATATTCTTATAACAGTTTGCCTATAATATCAGGTTACTCTTTAATTAAACAACTTTAGAACCACAAAAATAAAATAATATTATTTTTTAATGTTAATATAAAGTGTATAAAGTTCATACAACTATAAATTTCAGAAAATTTATTTCAGTTTTGTAAGTATTGTGTACTATAAAATTACATATTATGCAAGATAATTTAAAATCTTTCACTTATTATTTAAATGACTTATTGGCTCATATTGATCTTTAATTGTGTGGGACAGGTATCATAGTCCAAGTTTAACCTTTACAGTTTTACATTATTGAACATGCACAGGCTTCAGTTTAATATTTTGTGTATTTACAAAATAATTAAAATAATGCATATATTAAATAGTTACTTCTCTGGTGAATTTTACTTTTAGTGGCTTGGTAGAGGAACCTTCATAGCTTATATATCTTTAGCTTTCCATTATACTCTAAGGTATTTAAAAGTCTTCCAATATATCAGCATTTAACCATTCTCCACTGAATGTATTACTGTCCTCTGAATTTCCTTAGACATTAAAAAAAAACTCCTGAAAAGAATACCTTGTATTCTCCTCATTTGACTTTTTGAAAATATTTCTTCTTCTTGATAAGTAGCATCTGTATATCTGTGGAATTCTTCTGGGAAAGTTGAGGTTCTCAGGCAACAAGTTGTCTCATAGGACTTGGAAGCTTAAATATATGAGAAAGAGAGGAGAGGAGAGAAAGAGGTGAAGACTTCACCTAAATTCATGTATTTTCTCCCAGATCTTCACTAAGTTTAGTGATTTCCCCAATTTTTCTCACCAAAGAATAGAGATCTTATTAGTAAGCATTATATCACATCTATGTTTATTCAATTGTTTTAAAATATTTCATAAGCATCTGAGATGTATATTTGTATACATATATGTTTTTATAATAAATAATATAGTTGTGTTAGTCACTCAGTTGTGTCCGACTCTTTGCGACCTCACGGACTGTAGCCCACCAGGCTTCTCTGTCCATGGAATTCTCCAGGCAAGAATACTGGAGTGGATTGCCATTCCCTTCTCCAGAGGAACTTCCCAACCCAGGGATCGAATCCTGGTCTCCTGCATGGCAGGCAGATTCTTTACCATTTGAGCTACAGGAAGTCTCTAAACACAATTAATATATTGATGATTGTTAGAATATAATATTATTTTGCAATATATTGGGTTAAACTATTATTTTCTCTTTATAACAGATTTTATATAGATCATTTTATTTTTTCCTAATTATTATGAAAAAATTAAATATTTAATTGATCATGTTAGTTACAGGAAATAGAGTCAGATTTATGCACTAGTCCTATTCTTACTTCAGATTTAACTAACTTCAAAATTTATGTTATGTTCACTATGAAGCATTATTAAACATGACACTAAGCTTTGTGGTGCATTCATTATACTATCTCACAATTTTGTGCTCAGATGTATAATAAACTCCATCCATTGTTTATCCATTTTATTATTACTTATTGCTTGGTAGTTTCACAGTAAGAAAACTAAAGAAGCATATGTTTAATTAGCTTAACATGTGGGGTTTTTTTGTCAGTTATATTTGCATCAGTTCAATTCAGTTTCTTAGTCGTGTCCAATTCTTAGCGACCCCATGGACTGCATCATGCCAGGCTTCCCTGTCCATCACCAGCTCCTAAAGCCTGCTGAAACTCCTGTCCATCAAGTCAGTGATGTCATCCAACCATCTCATCCTCTGTCTTTCCCTTGTCTTCCTGCCTTTAATCTTTTTCAGCATTAAGGTATTTTCCAATGAGTCAGTTCTTCGCATCCAGTGGCCAAAGTATTGGAGCTTTAGCTTTAACATCAATTCTTCCAATGAATATTCAGGACTGATTTCCTTTAGGATTGAGTAGTTTGATCTCCTTGCAGTCCAAGGGACTCTCAAGAGTCTTCTCCAACACCATGGTTCACAAACATCAATTATTCAGTGCTCAGTTTTCTTTATAGTCCAACTCTCACATCCATACATGACTACTGAAAAAACCATAATTTTGACTAGATGGACTTTTGTGTATTGTGCATATTGTAGCTTTGCATAAAGTATTTTTGCATATTGTGGTTTAAAGTAGATAACAACTCTAAATTCACATCTCTGAATACAAGGTGCCTAAAAAGGGAAAAGTTGAATTTCAAATTTTATATAAAAGAATAATTCACATATGTTCTGAGTGTTGTTTACTTCAAGCATCTGTCACTACTTAGTATGAAGAATGAAAGTTTTCAATTGTTGTAATTAAAAATGCAAAGATACAAAGTATATAAAGTAATTATGGGATCAATAAAATGCTATTATTTTAAATAAAGTATCAGAAGCTCAAGTCATAAGTTCCAGGTTTTGATAATGTAGTTTTTTT
>SJXQ01000328.1:209515-280747 GCA_006408695.1 Aepyceros melampus | reverse complement strand
CAAATCTCATACATCAAAATTGCTTTGATATTCAGAACAACTTCAAGAGCATTTCATGATATTACTGCCATTGTGGGTTATTTGACAGATAAATTTACAGGCTCCATACTTCTTTTCCTATACAGGGCTTCCTTGGTGGCTCAGATGGTAAAGAATATGCTTCCAATGCTGGAAGCCCAGGTACAATTGCTGGGTTGGGAAGATACCCTGGAGAATGGAATGCCAGCCCACTCCAGAATTCTTGCCAGGAGAATCACATGGACATAGGAGTCAGTGGACTACAATCCAGGGGGTGGCAGAGTCAGACATGACTGAGCTACTAATGCTAGTCTTGCCTATATAAAATATTTCTATTCAATAGACCACTTCATTTCCTAAACTCAATTTTATTTATGACTCCTTAAACATGTTCATTCTCTGAACTTTCCCTTGTTACTTCTAGGCTCAATTATTCATGACACCCTTGGTTTTCCTAGTGTTCTTTCAATTTTCTCTTGTTCTGAAAGACTTACATAATGTGATTATTAAAAAAAAATTGACATATAATATTTTAAAAGTTTAAAGTGTATGGTATGTTGATTTCATACATTTATATATTGCAGCATTTTTATCATCCTAGAGTTAGCTAGTACCTTTATTACATCACACAATTTCCTTTATTTGGTGAGAAAAAATCAGAGCTAGTCTCTGTGGAATTTCAAAGTTTATAGTATAATACTGTTGATTACATTCTAACCTTTCTGGGACACATACATGTCCCATGCAAGGGCTGGTATTAAAAAAAATTGACATATAATATTTTAAAAGTTTAAAGTGTATGGTATGTTGATTTCATACATTTATATATTGCAGCATTTTTATCATCCTAGAGTTAGCTAGTACCTTTATTACATCACACAATTTCCTTTATTTGGTGAGAAAAAATCAGAGCTAGTCTCTGTGGAATTTCAAAGTTTATAGTATAATACTGTTGATTACATTCTAACCTTTCTGGGACACATACATGTCCCATGCAAGGGCTGGCATTTTTTGTCAATAACCAGTGAGGACAAGAGTCCTGCCAACAACTACTTTAAGATCAATTGTGTCTTCTCCCATAGTTGAGTTTTAATATAACTGCAAGCCCTGGGTAAAAACTAAATTGTGACTTTGTAAGAGGTCTTGAGCTAGATGAATCTAAGCTAAGTCTTAATAGCACCTGAAATCCTGATTCACAGANCATGAAAAGATGCTCAACATCACTCATTATCAGAGAAATGCAAATCAAGACCACAATGAGGTACCATTTCACACCAGTCCTTGACATTTTTTAAAAATGTAATACTGTTTATTTGATTTCAAAAACATTTAAGCACTCCAAACATACAAACAAAATTAATAGCACATTGCAGATCATGTTTAGTACAGAAGGTTCTTGAACTTTCATTGGTGCAGTGGCTCTTGGCTTTGTTGACAATGCAGAGTTCTATGGTTTGTTTAAAAAAGTTTAAAACTACTGTACTTCAGTGAAAATGAAAGTCGCTCAGTCGAGTCTAACTCTTTGCGAACCCATGGACTATACAGTCCATGGAATTCTCTAGGCCAGAATACTGGAGTGGATAGCCTTTCCCTTCTCCAAGGGATCTTCCCAACCCAGGGATCAAACCCAGGTCTCCTGCATTGCAGACGGATTTTTTACTTTCATTGGTGCAGTGGCTCTTGGCTTTGTGGACAATGCAGAGTTCTATGGTTTGTTTAAAAAAGTTTAAAACTACTGTACTTCAGTGAAAATGAAAGTCGCTCAGTCGAGTCTAACTCTTTGCGAACCCATGGACTATACAGTCCATGGAATTCTCTAGGCCAGAATACTGGAGTGGATAGCCTTTCCCTTCTCCAAGGGATCTTCCCAACCCAGGGATCAAACCCAGGTCTCCTGCATTGCAGACGGATTTTTTTACCAGCTGAGCCACAGGGGAAGCACTTCAATGAAAAATGATCCAAAACAATTCTCATTCGAACTGACCCTCTCCTTTTCCACAGCTAATAATGGCAGCAGGATGCTATGTCACTATATACAAACACAAGACAACCTTGGATGCCCACTGCAGTGTCCACAGATCCAGTTCACAGTGCACGCCCTGAGCTATGGCCCCTCTGGAAGGCACTGACTCACAGCCTCCACACCAAGCAAGGAACATTAAGAGTATATCTCAGTTGCTTTGTTCTTTTTACAAACTATGCTTATGTACAGTTGAGAACTTGGGATTTCTAGCCAATGACCATAAAGTTAACCCATGAACTTACAAATTAAAAAAAAATGCCAGGAACATCTTTAAATGCCTTGTCATACCAACAGGCAAAGTGCAGAGTGAGAATAGGAGAGCCTTTTCGCTTTCGAAATATGTACAACTTTGATACAGTTTCCATACAGTTTTGTACAGTTTGATACACTCATGGTCACTTCATGTAAACCACTGACAATTACTAGAACACTTTGAGAGACTAAGATATGATCATGATCCAACTGGATAATTAAAACTAACGAGGGCAACAGACACATCTCATGCTTGCTGCCTCCATGAGAGTTGCTGCCTCCATGAGAGTCACCGCCTTCAAGTTTTATTGAGATCATAATTGACATGCTGCTGTTGCTAAGTCGCTTCAGTCGTGTCCGACTCTGTGCGACCCCATAGACGGCAGCCCACCAGGCTCCCCTGTCCCAGAGATTCTCCAGGCAAGAACACTGGAGTGGGTTGCCATTTCCTTCTCCAATGCATGAAAGTGAAAAGTGAAAGTGAAGTCACTGAATCATGTCCAACTCTCAGCGACNCCCCCCCCCCCCCAGCCTTTGGCAAGCCACAAATCCTATCTCCTTTTCTATGAATTTTAATTTGTTTTTGAAATATAATTGACCTACAACACTTCCTTATTTTCTGGCATACAACATAGTGATTCCCTATTTCTATTTGCTACAAGATGTTTACCACGTAAATTTCTCATCTGTCATTATGTGAAGATATTACATTATTCTTGGCTACGTTTGCCACACTGTAACTTTCATCCTCATTACTCACTAGAGTGTATGTCTCCAGGTGAGTCCAAGTTGCCTCCTGTCTCTCTAGGAGGCTCTCCAAGATCAGTGTGTTTGACCCACGTTCTTTCTGAATTACTGCTTCTGCGCTGGGTCTTCAAACATATGAGTTTTTACTGCGTATGCTTTAAGAGTGAAGTCTTTGTTTCTTACAGCCCTCTGACTCTCCTGAAAACAAGGCTTAGAGGCCTTCAAAATCAGATATTCTGTGAGTTCATCTTTCTGGTGCAGGACCCCCAAGCTGGGTAGCCCAAAGTGGGGTTTAGATGCCTCACTCCTTGGGCAGAACCTCTGACATTGTGACTATCCTCTGCTTCATGGGTCTCCAATCTGGGGGTATGGATATTGACTGTATAGTGCTTCTGCACTTCTTACCCATCTTATTGTGCTGCCTTCTTTAGTTCTTTAGTTGTAGATTTGTTTTTCTGCTAGTTTCCTAGTCTTTCTCATCAATAGTTGCTCTGTAAATAATTGCAATTTTGGTGTGCCTTTTGGAGTGGGTGAGCTCAGGGACCTCCTAGTCTACCATGCTGGCAGCCTCCAGACTATACATTTATGGATAATAGGAGAAAAGCCATTTTTAAAGAAAGGTTTGTTTTGGTTGGATAGACTTTATTAGGTAAAACATATACGCTCAATTCAGAAAGCATGTGTATAACTTGAGTCCTTTAAAAAGCAAGTCAAAATAATGGAATAGAATAATAATGGAACAATACACTTCCAAAAACATTTTGACAGTTAAAGAAGACATGCATCTGTGTTTTGAGGAATGAACTATGTGTTAGTGGAACGGCCTAGAATGGTAAACACTGAGTTATAATCTTGCAAGTTCTCTTTATAGGCTTCATGTTAGTTTTATTTTTTCCATTTTCATTCACCTTTTTCTCTTGTTTTATGGCTTTACCTTTTTAAAAAGTATTATTGAAATATAGTTAATTTGCAATGTTGTGTTAGTTTATATATACGGGCTTCCCTGTTAGCTTAGCTGGTAAAGAATCCGTCTGCAATTCAGGAAATCCCGGTTTGATCCCTGGGTTGGGAAGATCCTCTGGAGAAGGGAAAGGCTACCCACTCCAGTATTCTGGCCTGGAGAATTCCATGGACTGTCCATGGAATTCCATAGTCCATGGGGGTCACAAAGAGTCAGACATGACTGAGTGACTTTCACTTTCACTTTATCTGTTATTTATCTTTGTTGTCTGGTTTACTTCACTTAGTGTGATAATCCTAGGTCCATCCATGCTGCTGCAAATGGCATTGTTTCATTTTTTTATGACTGAATAATCTTATGGCAGCTCTATTTTCAGCCTTTTAGGGAATCTCCATACTGTTCACCACACTGGTTGTACCAATTTACATTCCCAACAATGGAGGAGGGTTCCTTTTTCTGCACACTCTCTCCAACATTTATTATTGGTAGGCTATTTGATGATGGCCATTCTGACTGGTGTGAGGTGTTATCTTATTGTAGTTTTCATTTGCATTTCTCTAATAGTTAGTGATATTAAGCATCATTCCATGTACCTTTTTTGACTGGGTTGCTTGTTTTTTTGGTATTGAATTGTATGAGCTGTTTGTATAGTTTGGCAATAAATCTCTTGTTGGTTGCATCATCTGCAAATGTTTTCTACCATTACATAGGTTGCATTTTGTTCTGCTTATGGTTTCCTTTGCTGTGCAAAGGTTTTTAAGTTTGATTAGGTCCTGCTTGTCTATTTTTGTTATTTCCATTTTTACGTTATATACATTTTTATTTTTAGTGTATAATATTATGCCATCTAAGAGATGATCCAAAAAGATATTGTTGAGATTTATATCAAAGAATGTTCTGCCTATGTTTTTCTCCAGTATTTTTTATAGTATCTTGTCTTACATTTATGTCTTTAATCCATTTTGAGTTTATTTTTTATATATGGTGTTAGAAATGTTCTAATATTATTATTTTACATGTAGCTATTCAATTTTCTGAGCACAACTTGAAGAGATTGTCTTTTCTCCATTGTATATTACTTTCTTTGTTGTAGATTCATTGACCATAGATGTGTGGGATTATTTCTAGGCTTTCTGTGTTGTTCTATTGATCTATGTATCTGTTTCTGTTGCTGGTACTATACTATTTTGATTACTGTAGCTTTGTAATATAGTTTGAAGTAAAGAAGTGTGATTCCTTCAGGTCCATTCTTCTTTCTCCAGATTGTTTTGGGTACCCACTCCAGTACTCTTGCCTGGAGAATCCCATGGACAGAGGAGTTTGGTGGGCTACAGTCCACAGGGTCGCAAAGAGTTGGACATGACTGAGCGACTTCACTTTCACTTTCTTTCTTTTATGTTTCCATATAAATTAAAAATTTTTTTGTTCTAGTTCTGAGAAAAATGCCACTGGTAATTTGATTGAGATTCCATTGCATGTGTACACTGTTTGGGGTAGTCGACTCATTTTTGTAAAAAGTGTATTTATATTTTTGGCTATATTAGGTCTTGGTTACTGCATGTGGGGCTCTAATTCTGCTGAGCAGGGGCTACACTTCATTGCAGTGCATGGACTTCTTACTGTGGTGGTTTCTCTAGTGTGGAGCATGGGCTGTGAAGCATGGGTTCTACAGTACAGGTTCAGAGAGTTGTGGAGCATGGGCTTAGTTGCTCCACAGCATGTGGGATCTTCCTGGACCAGGGATCATAACCATGTCCCCTTCATTAGCAGGTGTGTTTTGAACCACTGGACCACCAAAGAAGTCTCAACCTAGTCGTTTTAACAGTACTCCTCCAATCCAAGAATATGGTATATCTTTACTTCCCTTTGTGTCATCTTAATTTTATCACCAACCTTCCAAAGTTTTTTCTAGTATAGGTCTTTTGCCTCCTTATATTCAGTTCATTTCAATTCAGTTGCTCAGTCATGTCTGACTCTTTGGAACCTCATGGACAGCAGCATGCCAGGCTTCCCTGTCCATCACCAATCCTGGAACTTACTCAAACACATGTCCATCAAGTTGGTGATGCCATCCAACCATCTCATCTTCTGTCATCCCCTTCTCCTCCTGCCTTCATCTTGCCCAGCATCAGGGTCTTTTCCAATGAGTCAGTGCTTTGCATCCAGTGGCCAAAGTATTGGAGTTTCAGCATCAGTCCTTCCAATGAATATTCAGGACTGATTTCCTTTAGGATTGATTGAGTGGTTTCATCTCCTTGCAGTCCAAGGGACTCTCAAGAGTCTTCTCCAACACCACAGTTCAAAAGCACCCATTCTTCAGCACTCAGCTTTCTTTATAGTCCAAATCTCACATCCATGCATGACTACTGGAAAAACCATAGCCTTGACTAGACGGACCTTTGTTGGCCAAGTAATGTATTTACTTTTTAATATCCTGTCTAGGTTGGTCATAACTTTCCTTCCAAGGAGCAAGCATCTTTTAATTTCATGGCTGCAGTCACTATCTGCAGTGATTTTGGAGCCCAAGAAAATAAAGTCTGTCATGATTTCCATTGTGTCCCCATCTATTTGCCATGAAGTGATGGGACTGGATGCCATGATCTTAGTTTTCTGAATGCCGAGCTTCAAGCCAACTTTTACACTCTCCTCTTTCACTTTCATCAAGAGGCTCTTTAGTTTTCCTTCACTTTCTGCCATAAGGGTGGTATCATCTGCATATCTGAGGTTATTGATATTTTGCCCAGCAATCTTGATTTCAATTTGTGCTTCATCCAGCCCAGTGTTTTGTATGATGTACTCTGCATATAAGTTAAATAAGCAGGGTGACAATATACAGCCTTGACATACTCCTTTCCCATTTTGGAAACAGTCTGTTGTTCCGCGTCTGGTTCTAACTGTTGTTCTTGACGTACATACAGATTTCTCAAGAGGCAGGTCAGGTGGTCTGGTTTTCCCATCTCTTTTTTTTTTTTTCTTTTTAATTAAATTTTATTTTTTAGTTTGTTTTGCTTTACAATACTGTATTCGTTTTGCTATACATTGACATGAATCAGCCACGAGTCCCATCTCTTTCAGAATTTTCCACAGTTTGTTATGATCCACACAGTCAAAGGGTGTGGTGTAGTCAATAAAACAGAAGTAGATGTTTTTCTGGAACTCTCTTGCTTTTTTGATGATTGAACAGATGTTAGCAATTTGATCTCTGGTTCCTCTGCCTTTTCTAAATCCAGCTTGAACATCTGAAAGTTCACTGTTCATGGGTTGTTGAAGCCTGGCTTGGAGAATTTTGAGCATTACTTTGCTAGCATGTGAGATGAGTGCAATTGTGCGGTAGTTTGAGCATTCTTTGGCATTGCCTTTCTTACGGATTGGAATGACAAGTGACCTTTTCCAGTCCTGTGGCCACTGCTGAGTTTTCGCAATTTGCTGGCATATTGAGTGCAGCACTTTCATAACATCATCTTTTAGGATTTATAATAGCTAAACTGGAATTCCATCACTTCTACAAGCTTTGTAGCGATGCTTCCTAAGGCCCGCTTGACTTCTCATTCCAGGATGTCTGGCTATAGGTGAGTGATTACATCATCATTGTTATCAGGGTCATGAAGATCTTTTTTGAACAGTTCTTCTGTGTATTCTTGCCACTTCTTTTTAACATCTTCTGCTTCTGTTACACCCATACCATTTCTGTCCTTTATTATGCCCATCTTTGCATGAAATGTTCCCTTGGTATCTCTAATTTTCTTGAAGAGATCTCTAGTCTTTCCCGTTCTATTGTTTTCCTCTATTTCTTTGCACTGATCACTGAGGAAGGCTTTCTCTCCTTTCTGTTCTTTGGAACTCTGCATTCAAATAGGTATATCTTTCCTTTTCTCCTTTGCCTTTTGCTTCTCTCTTTCCACAGCTATTTGTAAGACTTCTTAGACAACCATTTTGCCTTAAATTTTCTTTTTTCCTTGGGGATGGTCTTCATCACTGCCTCCTGTACAATGTCACAAACCTCTGTCCATAGTTCTTTAGGCACTCTGTCTATCAGATCTAATTCCTTGTATCTATTTCTCACTTCCACTGTATAATTGTTAGGGTTTTCATTTAAATCATACCTGAATGGTCTAATGGTTTTCCCTACTTTCTTCAATTTCAGTCTGAATTTGACAATAAGGAGGTCATGATCTGAGCCACAGTCTTGTTTTTGCTGACTGTATAGAGCTTCTCCATCTTTGGCTGCAAAGAATATAATCAATCTGATTTTGGTATTGATCATCTGGTGATGTCCATGTGTAGAGTCTTCTCTTGTGTTGTTGGAAGAGGGTGTTTGTTATGACCAGCATGTTCTCTTGACAAAACTGTTAGCCTTTGTCCTGCTTCGTTTTGTACTCCAAGGCCAAATTTGCCTGTTATTCCAGGTATCTCTTGACGTCCTACTTTTGAATTCCAGTCCCTACTATGTAAAGGACATCTTTTTTGGGTGTTAGTTCTGGAAGGTCTTGAAGGTCTTCATAGAACCATTCAACTTTAGCTTCTTCAGCATTACTGGTCGGGTCATAGACTTGGATTACTGTGATATGGAATGGTTTGCCTTGGAAAAGAACAGAGATCATTGTCGTTTGTGAGATTGTATCCAAGTACTGCGTTTTGGACTTTTTTGTTGACTATCATGGCTACTCCATTTCTTCTAAGGGATTCTTGCCCACAGTAATAGATATAATGGTCATCTGAGTTAAATTCACACATGCCAGTTCATTTTAGTTGACTGATTCCTAAAACGTTGATGTTCACTCTTGCCATCTCCTGTTTGACCTCTTGCAATTTGCCTTAATTCATGGGCCTAACATTCCAGGTTCCCATACAATATTTCTCTTTATAACGTCAGACTTTGCTTCCACCACCAGTCACATCCACAACTGGGTGTTGTCTTTGCTTTGACTCTGTCTCTTAAGTCTCCTGGAGTTACTTCTCCACTGATCTCCTGTAGCATATTGGGCACCTACCGACTTGGGGAGCTCCTCTTTCAGTGTCCTGTCTTTTGCCTTTTCATGCTGTTCATGGGGTTCCCAAGGCAAGAATACTGAAGTGGTTTGCCATTCTCTTCTCCGGTGGACCATGTTACATAGGTTTATTTTATTCTTTTTGATGTGATGGTAAATGAGAGTGTGTCCTTAATTTCTTTTTATAATCTTTTATGGTTAGTGTATAGAAATGCAACATATTTCTGCATATTAATTTTTCATCCTGCAACTTTAGCAAATTCATTGATGAGTTTTAGTAGTTTTCTGGTAGCATCTTAAGGATTTTCAATGAATAGTATCATGTCATATGCAAACACTAACAGTTTTACTTCTTCCTTTCCAATGGGATTCCCTTTATTTTTTCTACTCTGATTACTCTGAATAGGACTTCTGAAACTATGGTTAATGAAAGTGGTGTTTAACTGTCTTGTTACTGATCTTAGAGGAAATGCTTTCAGCTTTTCACCATTGAGTATTATGTTAGATGTGGGTTTGTCATATATGGTCTTTATTATGTTGAGGTATGTTCCCTTTGTGCCCACTCTCTGAAGAGTTTTTATCATAAATGGATGTTGAATTTTATGAAAAGATTTTTCTGCATCTGTTGTAATGATCACATGGATTTGTTCTTCAATTTTTAATGTGTTATATCACATTATGATTGATTTGCAGATTTTGTAAAATCCTTGCATCTGTGGGATAAATCCCACTTGACCATGGTATATGATCCTTTTAGTGTACTTTTGGATTTGGTTTGCTAACATTTTATTGAGAATCTTTATGTCTATGATCATCAGTGATATTGGTGTGTAATTTTCTTTTTTGTGGTATTTTTGTCTGGTTTTGGTATCAGGGTAATGATGGCATCATAGAATTAATTCTAAAGTATTCCTTCCTCTGAAATTTTTTGGGAACAGTTTTAGTAGTATAGGTGTTTAGTATAGATGTTAGTAGTATGATGTTTAGTATAGTGTAAATGTTTTCTCTAAATATTTGGTAGAACTTGCCAGTGAAGCTACCCATTCTGGAACTTTTGCTTGTTGGTAGTTTTAAAATCACAGTTTAAATTTCAGAACTTGCTATTAGTCTGTTCATATTTTCTCTTTCTTCCTGGTTCAGTCTTGGGGGATTGTACCTTTCTGAGAGTCTGTCCATTTCTTCCATATTGTCCATTTTTGGGTGTATAGTTGCTTCTAGTAGTAGTATGATCCTTTGTATTTCTGCTGTGTCCATTATAACTTTTCCATTTTCATTTCTAGTTTTATTGATTTGGATCCTCTCCTTTTTTTTTTTTTTCTTTATGAGTCTGGCTAAAGCTTTATAAGTTTTTAAAATATTTTCAAAGAATCATCTTTTATTTTTATTGATCTTTTCTTTCCTTGGTCTATATGTCATTTATTTCTGCTCTGATCTTTATGATTTCTTTTCTCCTACTAACTCTGAATTTTTTTTGTTCTTTCTCTAGTTGCTTTAGGTGTAAGTTAGGCTGTTTATCTGAGATTATTCTTGTTTTTTGATAAGCTCATATCACTTTAAACTTGGCTCTTAGAACTGGTTTTGCTGCATCCCATAGGTTTTAGATCATTGTTTTAATTTTCATTTGTTTCTAGGTATTTATTTCCTCTGATTTCCTTAGTGATCCATTGGTTGTTTAGTAGCATATTGTTTAGCTTCCATGTGTTTGTGCTTTTTAGTTTTTCCCTTATAGTTGATTTCTAATTGCATAGTGTTATAGTTGGAAAAGATGTTTGATATGATTTCAATTTTATAAATTTAATGAGGCATCTATCTAGTCTAATGTGTCACCTGTATTTCCTTATTGATTTTTTTGTATAGATGATCTGTCCATTGATGTAAGTGGGATGTTAAATTTTCCCACTATGATTGCGTTACTGTTATTTTCTCCTTTTGTGTTAGATAATGTTTGTCTGATGTATTGAGGTGCTCTTGTGATGGGGGCACATAGAAATTTACAATTGTATTTCTATTCCTTGGATTGATCCCTTAATCATTATGTAGTGTCCTTTTTTGTCTCAGATAGCAGGCTTTATATTAAAGTCTATTTTGTCTGATAAGTATTGCTACTTCAGCGCTCTTTTGATTTCTATTTGCATGCAATATCTTTTTCTATCCCCTCACTTTTGTCTGTATATGTCTGTAAATCTTAAGTAGATCTTTTGTAGGCTGCATATATATGGGTCCTACTTTTGTATCCATTCAGCCAATCTATGTCTTTGGTTGGAGCATTTATTCCATTTATATTTAAGGTAATTATCAATATGTGGGTTCTTACTGCCATTTTGTTAATAGTTTTTGATTTGCTTTTGGTGGGTATTTTCCTCCCTTTCTTCTTTTGTGGTTTGATGACTATCTTTAGTGTTGTGTGTGGATACCTTTTTGTGTGTATGCTACTGCTAAGTCGCTTCAGTCGTGTCCGACTCTGTGTGACCCCATAGATGGCAGCCCACCAGGCTTCTCTGTCCCTGGGATTTTCCAGGCAAGAACACTGGAGTGGGTTGCCATTTCCTTCTCCAATGCATGAAAGTGAAAAGTGAAAGGGAAGTCGCTCAGTCGTGCCCGACTCTTAGCGACCCCATGGACTGCAGCCTACCAGGCTCCTCTGTCCACAGGATTTTCCAGGCAAGAGTACTGGAGTGGGTTGCCATTGCCTTCTCCGTTTTGTGTGTATAACCATTACAAATTTTTTATTTGCAGTTACCATGACATTTGGGATCAGTTCAGTTCAATTCAGTCGCTCAGTCCTGTCTGACTCTTTGTAGCCCCATGAATCACAGCATGCCAAGCTTCCCTGTCCATCACCAACTCCCAGAGTTCACTCAAACTCATGTCCATCGAGTCAGTGATGCCATCCAGCCATCTCATCATCTGTCATCCCCTTCTCCTCCTGCCTCCAGTCCCTCCCAACATCAGAGTCTTTTCCAATGAGTCAGCTCTTCGCATCATGTGGCCAGAGTGCTGGAGTTTCAGCTTTAGCATCAGTCCTTCCAAAGAAATCCCAGGGCCGATCTCCTTCAGAATGGACTGGTTGGATCTCCTTGCAGTCCAAGGGACTCTCAAGAGTCTTCTCCAACACCACAGTTCAAAAGCATAAATTCTTTGCTGCTCAGCTTTCTTCACAGTCTAACTCTCACATCCATACATGACCACTGGAAAAACCACAGCCTTGACTAGATGGACATTTGTTGGCAAAGTAATGTCTCTGCTTTTGAATATGCTGTCTAGGTTGGTCATAACTTTCCTTCCGAGGCGTAAGCGACTTTTAATTTCATGGCTACAATCACCATCTGCAGTGATTTTGGACCAAAAAAATAAAGTCTGACACTGTTTCCACTGTTTCCCCATCTATTTGCCATGAAGTGATGGGACCAGATGCCATGATCTTACTTTTCTGAATGTTCAGCTTTTAGTCAACTTTTTCACTCTCTTCTTTAACTTTCATCAAGAGGCCTTTTTAGTTCCTCTTCACTTTCTGCCATAAGGGTGGTTTCATCTGCATATCTGAGGTTATTGATATTTCTCCCAGCAATCTGGATTCCAGCCTGTGCTTCTTCCAGCCCAGCGTTTCTCATGATGTATTCTGCATAGAAGTTAAATAAGCAGGGTGACAATATACATCCTTGAGGTCCTCCTTTTCCTATTTGGATCCAGTCTGTTGTTCCATGTCCAGGTCTAACTGGTGCTTCCTGACCTGCATACAGATTTCTCAAGAGGCAGGTCAGGTGGTCTGGTATTCCCATCTCTTTCAGAATTTTCCACAGTTTATTATGTCCACACAGTCAAAGGCTTTGGCATAGTCAATAAAGCAGAAATAGATGTTTTTCTGGAACTCTCTTGCTTTTTCCATGATCCAGGAGATGTTGGCAATTTGATATCTGGTTCCTCTGCCTTTTCTAAAACCAACTTGAACATCTGGAAGTTCAGGTTCACGTATTGCTGAAGCCTGGCTTGGAGAATTTTGAGCATTACTTTACTAGCATGTGAGATGAGTGCAATTGTGTGGCAAAGTTTGAACATTCTTTGGCATTGCCTTTCTTTGGAATTGGAATGAAAACTGACCTTTTCCAGTCCTGTGGCCACAGCTGAGTTTTCCAAATTTGCTGGCATATTGAGTGCAGCACTTTCACAGCATCATCCTTCAGGATTTGAAATAGCTCAACTGGAATTCCATTACCTCCACTAGGATAACAGCCTATATATATATATATATATATATATGTGTGTGTGTGTGTGTGTGTGTGTGTGTGCATGATTATTTTAAATTCTGATCTTTTAATTTCAAATGCATTTTTAATATCCTGCACTTGTACTCTTCTTCTCTCATGATTACTGATTTTGATATCATATTTATCTGTGGACAATTTCCTACATTTACTGTAGGAAATTTTGCCTTTACTGGTGAGTTACCACTTTCATAATTTTTTGGTTTCTACTTGTAGTCTCTTATTTTCCACTTTGAGAAGTTTCTTTAGCATTTATTATAAAACTGGTTTGGTAGTGCTGAATTCTCATAGCTTTTGCTTGTATGTAAAACTTTTGATTTATCTATCAAATCTGAATGAGATCATTTCTCTTTTATCACTTTAAACATATTATGCCACTCCCTCTTGGTCTGCAGTTTCTGCTAACAAATCAAATGATAACTATTTGGGAATTTCTTTGTTATTTTATTTGTTGCTTTTAATGTTTTCTCTGTCTTTCTTTTTTTTCAATTTGATTACAGTGTGTCTCTGCGTGTTCTTGCTTGGGTTATTCCTGTATGGGATTCTCTGTACTTCTTGAACTAAGGTGATTGTTTCCTTTCCTGTGTTAGGGACATTTTCAGCTGTTATCTCTTCAAATATTTTCTCAGCTTCTTTCTCTCCCTGTTCTACTTCTGGGACATCTATAATGGAATGTTGGTGTATTTGATCCAGTTGTCTCTTAAACTGTTCCCACTCCTTTTCATTCTATTTTCTTTATTCTGTTCTGCACCAGTCATTTCTAATATTCTGTCTTCCAACTCACTGATTCATTCTTCTCCCTCACATATTCCACCATTAATTCCTTTGAGTGTATTTTTCATTTCAGTTATTGTATTCTTGAAACCCAAGTTGAATAAACACACACACACACACACACACACACACACACACACGTGTGCACATGAAGTGAAGTGAAAGTCACTCAGTTGTGTCCGACTCTTTGCAACCCCATGGACTGTGGCCCACCAGGCTCCTTTGTCCATGGAATTATCCAGGCAAAAATACTGCAGTGGGTAACCTTTCCTTTTTTCAGGGGATCTTCCTCACCCAGGGATTGAACTCAGGTTTTCCACATTGCAGGTGGATTATTTATTATTTGAGCCATCAGGGAAGCCCAAAGAGATTGGGCTTCGAGGAGATTGAAAGTGCTCAAGAAACTGAGCACTGAAGAAGTGATGCTTTTGAACTGTGTTGTTGGAGAAGACTGTTGAGAGTCCCCTGGACTGCTTGGAGATCAAACCAGTCAATCCTAAAGGAAATCAGTCCTGAATATTCATTGGAAGGACTGATGCTGAAACTGGAGCTCCAATAGTCTGGCCACCTGATGTGAAGAACTGACGCATTAGAAAAAATCCTGATGCTGGGCAAGATTGAAGGCAGGGGGAGAAGGGAATGACAGAGGATGAGTTGGTTGGATGGCATCACCGACTTGATGGACATGAGTTTGAACATGCTCTGGGACTTGGTGATGGACTGGGAAGCCTGGTGTGTTGTAGTCCATGGGGTTGCAAAGAGTCGGACACAACTGAGTGACTGAATGAACTAAACTGATTGTATTCTTAATAAAAACTTCTTGTTCTGTGAATCCATTCTTTTCCCCAGTTCTTGAATCATCTTTATGTTCATTACTCTGAACTCCTTTCTTGGATAGATTGCTCTTTTCCACTTCATTCACTTAGTTGTCCTTCTGAAGTTTTATCTTATTCCTTTGTGTGGAACATTTCTTTGCCATCTATTCCTTGGTCTTTTTTCTAAATTTCTATTTGCATTTTTATGCATGTAGTAGGTTAGTTATGTTTCTTGACCTTGGAGAAATGGTCCTCTGTAGGGGATGTCCTATGTATCACAGCAGTACCTTTTCCTCTTATTACCCAATGGCCAGGAACTAACTGGCTCCAGGGTAGTTTCTGACCTGTGTTCGCACACTCAGTTCTTCGGGCTGTGGAATTATGATTTTCTTACTCTCATGTCTGTCCCCTGGTGGGGAAGGCTGGATTAGAGGCTTGTGCTGGCTTCCTGGTGGGAGGAGTAGGTGCCTGCCCTCTGGTGGGTAGAACTAGGTCATAGTTCTCTTGCAGACAGGGACATGTCAAGGGGTCTATCTGTTGGTGGCTGTGGGCTCAGGAAGTCTTTAGGCAGCCTGTCTGCTGATGGGTGTGGCTGTGTTCCCACTCTGTTGTTTGACCTGAAGAGCCCCAGCACTGAAGCCTACAGGCTGTTGCATAGGGCCAGGTCTTGGTGCCAAAGACCCAAACAAGATATTTTACTCATGTAGATGAACACTCCCCAGTATGTCTACCACCAGCTTTTATGACCCCAGAGAGCCAAAGCTTCTCCTTGCCTTCTCAGGAAACCCTCCCAGACCAGCAGGCAGTTCTGGCCCAGGATCCTGTTACACACAGGAACTTGGGTGTGCCTTCCAAGAGTGATGTCTCTGTTTCTGTTAGTCTTGCAGACCTCCCGCAGTCAAGCCTTACTGATCTTCAAAGCCAAATACTCTGAAGACTCCTTCTCCTAATTCTGGTCCCCTAAGCTGGGGAGCCTGGCATGAGACTCAGAGCTCTCACTTCTGGGAGAACTTCTGTGACATTATTATTTTCCGGTTTGTGGGTTACCCATGTGAGTGGTATGGGATTTGATTGTATGACTACTGTGCCCCTCCTACTGTTTCATTGTGGTTTCTTCTTTGTGTCTTGATGTAGAATATCTTTTTTGGTATGGTCCAGTCCTTTTTGCCAATGGTTGTTTAGCAGTTAGTTGTGATTTTGGTGCATTTGTGAGAAGAGGCAAACTCAGGTCCCTCTACTCCACCATCTTGTGTCCAACCCCTCTTCACTTTCAAATGAGCGTTTTAGCTAGACCTGAATTCTTCTCAAACCAAAGGTTGTATCTTCAACATCAAGCTTAATCTACCCAGAGTACCTTGCTTCTTATTTCAAAAATGCTTCTCAGAGGTTATAAGCTGAAAAGTTGGTTGATGTAAATTTACATTCCATCGCAGTTTCCTTATGTACAATTGAATTATCTGTGTATAACCCTTTACTCTGGGGCTTCCCTGGTGGCTCAGCAGTAAAGAATCCACCTGCAATGCAGGAGTCTCAGGAGACACAGGTTCAGTTCTGAGATTGGGAAGATCCCCTGGAGGAGGGCATGGCAACCCATTCCAGTATAATTGCCTGGAGAATCCCATGGACAGAGGAGCCCAGCAGGCTACAATCCATAGGATCATGGAGTTGGAATTGACTGAAGCAACTTAGCATACATTCAACCCTTTACTCTGAACAAGTGTTTACTGTAAAATATTCATCCTACCAAGGTGAACATGAGATGGAAGACATAAACCATTGTTCTCCTCCACAGATCTCTTAGCTATTAGGTTTCAAGCTTTTTCTTCTCATCCTCCACCTACTACTATAAATTCAGCATGCCCCTAAAACAAGCCGGCTATGTTACTGTATGTTCACTTGTAGAAAAGAAGATTTTCTTCAGTCCTCAAGGAAGGATGTGCTGGATTAGATTAGAAATTGTAAGCCTACAACTATATTTGAAATTTAGGAGATTTTCAGGAAAATTTTAATGCAATTTTTCCTTATAACTGGCTTTAGAACCTAACCCTGTTCAAGACAAGAATCCACTGTATTCAGTAGTTCAATTGTTTGTGGGAGCTGGGGAAATAAGTTGCTAAACCCCAGTTTGTTCATTTTTTCTCCCTAGTAGTAATTTTTGTAGAAGAGGCTGGTTTTACACATCTAGTTTTCTGTTTGGTTTCTCTTCCTCTCTACAACCTGATATGGCTTTACCTAGATTCCTTTCCTAACTGCGTGAGAGGAGAACTTTATTTTGTTAAGGAAATGACTGTTGCCCTCAAGCTTTCCCTTTTGCTCTGCTTGCCTTTTGGAATGCTCCTGACTATATTAGCATGGGAGTTTGTAAGAAGCATTACTTCCTTTTTCCTGCTCTCTGAATTTGTGTACAAGCACTCAGTTTATCTATAATCACATAACACTGCTATGTCAAGAGCGGGAACTGGGAGTTCAGCCCTTATGCCTCCATCAGAGCTGATTTAATGGGCATATGACCTATGCATCTGCATAGGTGCCATATGCTGAAGGTCCGTCAGTTTGTTTAAACTTCTGCTGTCACTATATTGAATTTTAAATGTTTTCCCTTTAGCTTGTGGTTTTTCAATAAAGTCCCAAAGGACAATGGAGCCTGTGTGTACATGGAGAAGATAAGTACAATATGTGAGTCAGTGAAAGTCTCTCAGTCGTGTGCGACTCTGCAACCCCATGGACTATACAGTTCATGGAATTCTCCAACCCAGAATACTGGAGTGGGTAGCTGTTCCCTTCTGCAGGGAATCTTCCCCACCCAGGGCTTGAACCCAGGTCTCCTGCATTGCAGGTGGATTCTTTACCAGCTGCGCCAGCAGATAGGCCCAAGAATGTGAGTCAGTAGCCCCTTTCAGAGGTAGCATTCACATGCCCTAAGTCCACAGATTTCCAGTGGCTACGTTAATGTGTAGGGGTTCAGTGGGAAGTCAAAACAGGTATAAGATAAGCATTTATTGATGCTTCAGTCAATTAAGCTGAAAATGACAACACAGAGGAAAGAGAAAGATGTGGCAATCCATAAATTGTTTTCCTTCCAATCTTTCCTTATTCATGAGTAAGATGGTGACAGAGAGTGTTAAAGAACGTGTGAATGACAAGAAGTTGATAAAGACAATTAAGTTAGTTTGTGTAATATTTATAACTCTTTTGGTAAGAATAAAATGGATATGCATGCATAAGCTGTGAAATAGGAATTGCATTTTGTTAAGTTGTGTGGTCTTTATTTGCATCTATAACTGACATTGCATAATATAAAAGTGCACTGCAGAATTCATGCTAAAATTTTAAATTTTTAGTTGCTTTTTTTTAAATTAGAAAATAACACCATGATTAATTGAGGAGGGGGAGCTTCATATGTTTGTACATTTAATACTACCTTTTTCTATGTTTTGAATAAGAAGTCCTACATTTTAGTTTGCACTGGGACCCACAAATATGTGGCCAGCCCTACAGCAAACTGAGGGCTCTTAAACTTTCCTTAATGGTTAACAGGGTATTTCAATTATAGTTGAGGGCTCTTAAACTTTCCTTAATGGTTAACAGGGTATTTCAATTATAGTTGTACTATTTTATTGTTGTTAATGTATTTCTTTAAAATTTGAAGCAAGTATAGCAAAATATTACAATTTGGTATGATTGGTGGTTGGATGTTTATTACACTAGTTTTGAAACTTTTCTGCATGCTTGAACTATTTCACACAAAAAGCTTCATTTGATTGATGTGACATAATGAACAATGGCAAGAAATATATATGAAAAGAAGTAGGCATATAACAAAGCAGAAAAAGCCCGTTAGAGAATGTACTCTGCACTCCTCCACTCATTGTGAAATATCTTACCATGGTGACCTTATGGGCATTGCATTCCAGAGTCAATTTCAGTATGGTTGCTGCCTCAGATGCAATTGATTGATCAGGACCAGAGAGTTTCATCAGGAGACTCCACACAAAGTCAGTCAGCAAGGGTGGCAATAAGGTTTTTCCTACACTCTGAAACCAAAAAGAAGAATCATGATCTCACACCTTACTTATATCAACAAAGACAGCTACATGATTTTTTGTGGGTCTTAGGTACCTTTGCTGTTGTCAGCCTCTTCCTCCATTAAACATGTTAAAAATTACACTTTACACTGTGTTAGTATTAAAAGACTGTCATTCAAACTCAATTATATTTATTTTTCATCTTATTTTTAAAGCAATTAAAACATTTTCATCTGAATAAGTCAGCTCTGGGGTAAGCCAGGGAGAAGTGGGAAACCATGGCATTAAAATTTAGAGCAACTATAAAGTATTGATTTAACCCCATTTTAGCTATTCAAATACTAAAAACTATTGTGAAGTTCTTCAGCTTTGGAAATAAGCTCGTTCAGATCCAAAACAAGCATGATTTGTAGAAGATGAAGGAAAGCATAGGATAAGAAAGGAAGGGCCATTGAAGGGTGTGTATTTTTCTCTTTTCAGAGAAGCATCAAGAAGTGGGAAGAGAAAAAAGGGCACATATGTCTATGATTGAGGCACAACAACTGCAATTCAAACAATCTTTTTTTAAAGTTAGAGGAACATCCATGTACCATAAAATGTGAACAAAATCACAGTACTATGGATCTCTCAGTTAAGAAAGATGAATGAACCGTGTTTTCTCCCTTTCTAAACGTATATGTCTATATACAAAACTTCTTTTGTGTGTGTGTGTGTATGCCATTCTCTGAAATACAGAAAGTATTCAATATTGCCAGCAACAGCTTTTCAGCATCCTTGTTAAAGGAATGGAGCATACATCTTTCTGGTCAGTAGGAAAGGATTGAGGTCTAATTGAAAACTGATGACCACCAGGCTTCCTCCTTCTGAGCAGACAGGTGAGGTATAGTATTTTTGGAAAGCTATGAAAGAAAGATAAAGGATGGTCACTAAGGCTTAGTGAGGTGAACAGAATACCATAGTTGGCTACACTTTGAGAAAGTCATATTTGATTATACAAGATGTTTAGTTAAAAAAAAATCACTGAAGAGGGGATATTCTTTTGGGATATTTGTTTATTCAACAAAATAGCTTAGTGTCTATTAAGTTGTGGAAGGAGCAATTCCTACCGAAACTTAGAGATAATGTTAGAAGTTTCTGTCATGTGAAGGAAGAATGGAGAAAAACAAACCTGACTCCATATTGGGCCTATCCTTTAACTCTAGCCTTTGTGCTCCATAACCTGTGATTAGAAATGCTGGCTTTGCACTTTTATCTCACATAGTAAAAGAGTGTTGCCTATAGCCTGAAATACACATACTAGCCCTTTCTCAACAATGTTCTGCCTCCCAGGCTTGGCCTTTAAAGTGTAACACATTTCCATTCATACAGAGGTTAAATGTTAAAGAAAAGAAAGTAACAGTTGTCTTTCTGAAGGTTTATAGGAGCATTGTGACCAGACCAACCTGGACAGCTGCAGGAACAAAGGATTCCAGTACCAATAAGTTTCCAACAACCAGCCACACCTCCTCCATTTTTAATATAAAAGAAGCTTAAATTCTAAGTCCAGTAAGATGGTTCCTTGGGATACTAGTCCATCATCTTCTTGGGTTTTCTGGTTTTCCAAATATGTTGCTATTTCTTATCCAAACACCTTGTCTGTTGATTTATTGGCCTATTGTGTGGTGAGTAGTATGAACTTGGACTCAGTAACAAAGGTATAGATATGACAGTTGAGTACATCAAATGATAGACTGCCTTATAAAACATGATCTAGCTCTCTTGGCTAAAAACCTTGATGTGTATCCTCCTATTTGCCTCCTCTGGACTTTGTTGTTGTAAATGGTCCTGTTGGTTTCCTTACTACAACCTTAGATTCTCTCACCCTGCTGTCCCAATCTACCTCTCAAAGTCCCTACCTCTGGATTTTTTAGCCACTGCTCTTGCACATAGTGCTGTCCTAGGCCTGTTTCGATCTCACAGTTGGGAACTGAGTAATAGAGGTCATGAACACAAGGACCCAGGGCACCCTCCCCAAATCCAGGATTTCTAAATCTTATGGACATTAAAGTCAGATGAGCAGACACTGAGCTGGAAGTAGAGATAGTAAGCTTCATAAACCACTTGAAAGAGACAGACCCTGAAGAGGCTGCTAGGAGGCTCACTAGCTAATCATGGGTCTCAGGATTTCAATTCTAGGGCTCAGGAGTTAAGAATGGAAGAATGTAGGACTTCTAGTAAACCTAGATGGATGCTTAGTTTCTTCATATAAATAGAAAACTTTATAGTTAACCAGGCTTGTGACTTCTGAAAGGATGTGGATTATGAATAATGCTTGATTTTGGAAAGATGCATCATTATGCAGATGCATATTTAAGGATATCTATGTGGTCTTTTTATTGTATTTGAGATGCATTGCTTCCATATCTCCATAGCCTCCCACAATTCTATCTGCCTCAGTGTGGGAGGAGAAGGCATTGCTTTATGTATGTAATTTCAGGAGAAAATCTAAGACCCTTCAATTCAAGAGATAAGAAGCCTGAAGGGCTTCTCCAGCCGGTTTTGCTGACTGTTGTTTCCTGTGTAGCTAGAAGAACATCAGTTGGACAGCATGATTCCGGCACCTGTGCCAGATGACCTCACGAGCATATGAATAAGCATACATACTTTGAAGAAGTTGAAGGTGTGTATAGAGATGCAGAGTCTCATGATTTTCCCTAAGGTTGGGTCAATGTAGAAATTACTTACTTAGTGCTAAGGTTTATCACTTAAACTTAAGAAAGTTTTAAAATTTAATAGGTTTTTAAAATATATACCAAATTATTTTGATGTTTACTGAGTAAATTATAATAGCATTGAAAAACCTTTTAATTGCTGACTTCACTAATTTTTCTAGAAAACCAGAAGTTTCCCATCTCTAGTAACTTATTTGCCAAACAAAAAGAAGCATAACAAAAAGGAAACACTTACCTCATTTTGCTTTCTGTAAGAATTATCTAGTAAATAATGTAAATGGCTATGTTCTGGAATAATAGGCATAATTCTTATTAACAGATGAAGATCAAGAAGCCAAATACTCTATCATTTACTCTTTGCTTTACTAAATTTAATTTAAATAAAAGAGAAAAAAATCTATTAATATACATTTTGTTGAAATTGGTTGCCACTAAAAGCAATTTACACATAAAACAAAAGCTATAGGATTAAGTGGGGGCTAAATTACCTGAGCGATTTTACTTTTGTCTTTTTGCAAACTCTGGGTAGAAATTCTGTACCAGAGGAAGAAGGCTGCATACAATGATTTTCAGGCTTATCATACTTCTTATTTTTACTTGTTGCAGTACCCTCTGTATTAAGGAAGAAAGTTTAAGATTTTCATTTGATCACTGCTTCCTTCTATAACATTGCTATTTCTAGTTTCCTCTTCCTGCCCAATTCTGGGAATGTAGTTTTCTGAATGTTTAACTCTCTGATGAAAGTTTAGTCACATAAAATATTGATATTATGACTACATTGGCCCAGAATTTATAAGTGTTAAGAGAAGCCTCTGTGGAGGACATATATAATTTTAATAGGTTGACCAAGTATCAACTACATTTCAGCCATCAAATCCATAGTTCAGTGCAATGGAAGACCTACTGCTAAGTTGGAAAGTCTATTGGTAAAAGAGCAGACTTGGAGGCATTTTGCAAAGTGGTATAGCAACAAAGAGAAAAGCTCTCAAATAAGCTTCAGGTGCAAACGTCTTTAGTTCTGGAGAAGATAGATTTTAACTGAATTTTTATTTGTTAACAGCTTTATAGAGATATAATCAACGTGCAACATATTTAAAGTGTATAATTTGGTAAGTTCTTAAAGGGAAAGGATGTGAGAGTTGGACTGTGAAGAAGGCTGAGCGCAGAAGAATTGATGCTTTTGAACTGTGGTGTTGGAGAAGACTCTTGAGAGTCCCTTGGACTGCAAGGAGATCCAACCAGTCCATTCTGAAGGAGATCAACCCTGGGATTTCTTTGGAAGGAATGATGCTAAAACTGAAGCTCCAGTACTTTGGCCACCTCATGCGAAGAGTTGACTCATTGGAAAAGACCCTGATGCTGGGAGGGATTGGGGGCAGGAGGAGAAGGGGACGACTGAGGATGAGATGGCTGGATGGCATCACGGACTCAATGGACGTGAGTCTGAGTGAACTCCGGGAGTTGGTGATGGACAGGGAGGCCTGGCGTGCTGCGATTCATGGGGTCGCAAAGAGTCGGACACGACTGAGCGACTGAACTGAACTGAACTGAAGACCTGCCCAAATCTACGCTGTAGAAACAGAGATCTGATTAAGGATTGAGGTTAGACTGGAGGGGCCAGTCCTGAAAACAGAGGCCAGTTAGGGAAGATTGGTAGTGAGAGTCTGACCTGAGAGTATGACAGGACGATGAAGACTTGAGATACTTCCTAGGGAGGTTTCCCTCTTGTGATGCCTTATTACTGGATCCTTTTTTTTTTTTATTCCATGGACTACAGTTCATGGGGTCACAAAGAGTCTGAGTGTATTTCAAGAAGGACATGACTGAGCGACTTTCACAAATGACACACACAGTTCAGTTCAGTCGCTCAGTTGTGTCCAACTCTGTGACCCCATGAATCGCAGCACAACAGGCCTCCCTGTCCATCACCAACTCCCAGAGTTCACCCAAACTCATGTGCATTGAGTCGGTGATGCCATCCAGCCATCTTATCCTCTGTTGTCCCCTTCTCCTCCTGCCCTCAATCCCTCCCAGCATCAGAGTCTTTTCCAATGAGTCAACTCTTCTCATGAGGTGGCCAAAGTATTGGAGTTTCAGCCTCAGCATCAGTCCTTCCCATGAACACCCAGGACTGGTCTCCTTTAGGATGGACTGGTTATATATATGTATATGCCCATAAGAGTATTACTGCAACAAAAAAGATTTATTCCTTCGAGAAGTTTTCTCCTGTCCTTTCATAATTGCTCAAACCTGCTAATGGATACACACTATAGCATTTCCTGATTCAAAGATACACAAGATCTGCATTCTTTCATTTGTATTTTCTAATTTCATGTAAGTGGAGCAATTTAGTATGTGCTGCTCTTCTGTTGTTTGGCATCTTTCACTCAGCAAAATTACTTGCAATTCATTCACATTATTGTATTTGTCAGTGGTTGATTGATTTCTCTGTGATGAATACTACCCCATTGTACATATATGCCATCATCTATGTATTCATTTGCCTCTTGGTGGACATTTGGTTGTTTCCAGTTTGGGGCTATTAAAAATAAAGATCCTGTCAACATTCATGTACAAGTCTTTGAGTGGATATTTGCTTTCATTTCTTTTGGGAATGACTGAGGAATGACTGGATCATATGATAGGTATGTGTTTGACTTTTTAGGATACTGCCAAATTATTTTCCAAAGTTGTATCATTTCACATTCCCTCTGACACTGTATGGCGGCTCAGATGGTAAAGAATCTCTGGCCTGTAAGGCAGAAGACCCAGGTTCGATTCTTGGGTCAGGAAGATCCCCTGGAAAAGGGAATGGCTACCCACTCCAGTATACTTCTTGGAGAATTTCATGGACAGAGGAGCCTGGCTTACAGTCTGTGGGATTGCACAGAGTCAGACACAACTGAGCAACTAACACAGACGGACTGAATGGCACTAAAGTAATTCAGGTATAATTTTTTCCTCCTGATGAGACGAAATCTCTTTGAGTAATCTGCTTTATTGCTTGTGAATTATGAAGTTCCAAATTCTAGCTTATAGGAATGGACACCATTGCCAGTGTTTTGGAATTCAGTGCTTTTACCTCATTAACCATTTGGGGTATTACCCCCTCACCCCACAAACAGCAGGTAGTATCCTTACATAGCTAAATAGTTAAAGGGACTCTCTGCAGATCTCTGGAGCACTCCTTCCTGATACTCTGTGATGTGAACTCTAGATATCTTGATCTTTCTGGATTCCCAATTCTGTCTCTTCAACTTGGGATCCTTGGGTTGCTCATTTCTGGGCTGCAGCCTAGAAACTTACTCTAGGTTGTAAACTCAATCAACTGTAGACTCTGCTTTATTTATTCATTTGTTCTCTTCTCTCAGGAATCATTGTCCTTTGTTATCTGTTGTCTTTAAACAGTTTATTATGGGAGGGCAAATCTGTTCTCTGTTTAAATACTTAGAAATAGTTTGATACCATAAGGTCTTGCCCTCACGCTCTGTTAGGTAGACCAGAACAGCATTTATTTACATCTTTTCTGCCATCATTGAAGCAAGAATTCTATTTGATGCTCCATTAGAGACAAAAAGAATGCCTCTTTAAGAGTCCCATATGGTTTTTCCAGTGGTCATGTATGGATGTGAGAGTTGGACTGTAAAGAAAGCTGAGTGCTGAAGAATTGATGCTTTTGAACCATAGTGTTGGAGAAGACGCTTGAAAGTCTGACCTTGGGTTACAAGGAGATCCAACAAGTCCATCCTAAAGGAAATCAATCCTGAATATTCATTGGAAGGCCTGATGCTGAAGCTGAAGTTCCAATACTTTGGCCACCTGAGGTGAAGGACTGACTCACTGGAAAAGACCCTGATCTGGGAAAGATTGAAGGCAAGAGGAGAAGGGGATGACAGAGGATGAGATGGCTGGATGGCATCACCGACAAAATGGACATGGGTTTGGGTGAACTCCAGGAGTTGGTGATGGACAGGGAGGGTCCATATAGTCCATGGGGTCGCAAAGAGTTGGACACGACTGAGTGACTGAACTGAACTGAACTGATTGGTAATTTTTCTTCTCTTTCTTCCCTGCCTCCACCCAGCATTTCTGTCCCTGCCAGTAACACCCTGACACTAATCTAAGTATGAACATGAAAGTGTAAGTCACTCAGTCATGTCCGACTCTTTGTGACCCCATGGACTATAGCCCGCCAGGCTCCTCTGTCCATGGGATTTTCCAGGCAAGAATACTGGAGTGGGTTGCCATTTCCTCCTCCAGGTGATATTCCTGACCCAGGGATAAATACTGAAGAACCAACTGTAACATTTTAAAAATAATTCTAAAAAAGATTTAAAAATACATTTTGATAAATGGAGCTATAGATCTCGGGGCAGGATTTAGAAATCTACAGACGTAGAACCTCCTTGGAACCCACAGTAGAATAATTAGGAACAGAGTTTTCATAACCCTTAGAAAAGATGAATCTTACCACTCTGACACTTTGCAATGCAGAGGAGGTGATACATTCCCACAAATGCCTGTTGTGTGATTGAGGGATCAGAATGAGAACACAAAAGAGATAACTCTGCTGCCAGGACACCCAAACATGGAGCATTAACACTTGCCTAGTGAACAAAGTAGAAAAATGCATTTGCTAAGCATAGTCAATGTTAAATGTTTGTGTCTGATATGCATACACACATGCACACACATGCACACACACTCACACACACAGTAAGTCCCCCACACATGAACATACTCTGTTCTGAGAGTGTGTTCATAAGCCCAAAAAATTTACCTTAGGTACAATCGGCTATAGAGTACTGTACTGTAATAGGTTTATAGTACTTTACACACAAATACATTAAAAAAAAAACACAAAAATATCACATCTAAATCTTGCAGTACAGTATTTTGAAAAGTACAGTAGTATAGTGAAACAGCTGGCATATTTGCATTCGCATCTTTGAATGATCACAACTTGAAGATTTATATGTAGGGGGGCTTACTGTATCTGACTATGGTTACAGTTGAGCATCAGAATACACGAGCTATGCATTAAAATCCTTGCTTTGTTACTGAGTCTCAATTTTCTCATCTATGAAATGCATATAACAAATGCTACCTTGTAACATTATTGTGGAAACTAAGGGGGTAACATTTATGACAAAAAGGAAAGTTCCTAGCAAAGTGCTTGGAAATACTAGAGATTCCACTTAATGTTAGTTTCTATTCCATAAAGTAGGTACCTATTTGTAGGTAGCAAATTCTTAGGATACTGGGTAGGGAAGCAAATGTCCAAAAACTTTCATGCTCCTTCTCTGAGGACGGAACACTTCAGGTGACTCTGTGAGTCACTGGAGAAGTGTGACTTTTCTTCCTACAATTGCACTAATTCTTTCCAAGAAAATTAATTTTTTAAAAAACTCAGTACATTTGCTTCTGGTATCAAAGCTACTATCAGTACATTTATGTATCTCTCCTCCCAACTTCCCCCCACCCCATACACATACAATTTCCTTGTGGCTTCTCAAATAGGCTTCTCGAATATTTAGGTTTTCATCTTGACTGATTTCTTTGGTCAGATCACATGTAAATAGAGAGGGAAGCAGACGTGTAGAAGAAGAGATGGAAGAGACATTTTGCTTTTCTGAAGGTGTGAGTATTATTACCAATTTTTTAAACAATTAAGACTCTGCCCACATGTAGTTTTGCTCAACTAGTGGGCCTGTAGAAGCTTCTTGTCTCTAAGATGAATTGTTACTTTTCCTAGATAGATGTTTTGATGAATGAGCAATTGTTGGTGGTAAAAGAGTCAAACCAACCTTCCAGGGAGATCTCAAGACCTGTTTCTCCTTCTTTGTATTACTCTCATATACCCTTATCTCATATATCTTCTCTTGTTGCTTGACTCACTCAATCTATCTCAGTCTTACACACATTCACACACACATAGTGCACACACACACTTACATGGAGTCATTCCTGAAAAAAACATGTGCCAAGGGTATAATCAACTTAGAATGCTGGGAGTGATGGTCTAAGTAGAGGGAAGATAATCGCTTGCTTCTGTGGATGTCTTTCTTGGATTCTTTCTGCCTATACTTCTTTGTAAGGCTACCTGGGGCTCCCCCATCCTTAGGTGGCTCAGTGGTAGAGAACCCATCTGTCAATGCATGAGACGCAGGTTTGACACTTGGGTTGGGAAGATCCCCTGCAGTAGGAAATGGCAACTCACTCCAGTATTCTTGCCTGGGAAATTCCATGGACAGGGGAGCCTGGTGGGCTACAGTCCATGGGGTGGCAAAGAGTTGGACAAGCTTCAGCACATGATTTAGGACAATCTGCAAGCAGACAGTAGAGGTCACTGTTCAGGCCCTAGGAAGAAACCTTTTATTTCCACTGGGTATTCTCCTCTTTTGGTTTGCATTCCAAGTTTCTTTTTCCACTGAATGTCAAGATTTTCAGAACTGCAATTGTGTTATAGGTTTAAGAAAAAAGGGCAATGTGCTCTTTTTCTCTATTTGGGGTAATGGAGGAGTATGAGTATGTGTCTAGTATTTTTGCCACAAGCTTCTCTACCATAAAAGTTTTTGCCACATACATTCCTGCTGCAAACATTTTAACACATGACTAATTGGTGATAAGGCAATTTTGCTGTGAAAGATAAAATAATTAGTTGACAGTTCGGTCTGACACTTTGGTTTCAACGGGTTAAAATGAGTCAGACTTTCTTTCAGTTAGCCCATTTATTGATGGCTTAATTGAGCTGACAGATGACAATGATTTGCCCCAAGAGTTGGTTTCTTATTTTGAAACATGCTACATTGAAGGAAAAAGAGATTAAGAGTCTCAAAGGCTCAGAGGTGAACCTACATTTCCCATAGAATGTTGGAATGTCTGTGAACAGACATGTGGTAAGATGCCAAGAACAAAAAACAGAAAGAGGTTTTTATGACACAATATAAAGCTCAGTTACAAATATGCATTCTAATACTCAGAAACCAATGCCTCTCTTAATGAAGGAAGAAATTTTGGCAAAAAAAGAGAAAAATTGCCATGCTGAATGAGAAGATGAATCAACAAGCTAAAAAGTTATACTATGAATGAAAACCTTCAAAGACAGGTGCTTAAGTACCACCCACAAAATAAAATCCATTTTTTTGCAGGGGCAGGATTGACAAGAATTTACACCCATTTTAAATGTGTTTAAATTGCATTTCTCAAGAAAGTCTTTTAAATTTTATTATTAAATTTTCAAGTTTCATAATGACCTTTTCAATGTCCTCCTTCTATTTTTCATGAAAAAAAAAAATTGCCTCGTGGCCAATTAGTTACACTACAAAGATATCTATGGCAAAGATGCTTATGGCAAAAGTACCTAGAACCAGCTGAGTATGTCTTACAGCTTATCTCACTGGAGCTGGGGAGCATTTACAGAGGACTGGCCCTAGAGTTTTTTGTGTATAGTTTTTTGCCTTGAACATTCTCTCTGATTATCCCTTCTCATGAACTTGTGTATGTATAACTCTAAGCAGGTGTTTTTGTAAAGGAAGCTGCTAATGATGCCAGATAGGGTCTTTCTAGATGTGTGTCTCTAGCAGAGTAAGTGTGGCCATGTCTAGATTGCACAGCATGTTTGAGGTGGAGGGGAGACATGACCTAGTATGGGCCAAGAGAAGAGTAGGGTTGTTTGAACCTCGGGGCACACTGATTATGCCCTGCACAGGTCCTTTCAGAAGTCTGCCAACCTCAGTCACACCTCCTCAAACACAAGATTTGGGGAAGTTTTAATACAGTATAACTCTTTTTTTTTTAATAAGAAAATCTATATAAAGTGCTGAAAGTAGGAAAGAGTTAAGATCTGGAGAAATGTAGCTTCTCTGCTTCCGTCCCTAAGTGCTCCTGCTTAGTTTTCTGGCCCTTTCTTACTGGATTCCTTCTTTTGCATACCTCTGGCCACCCATTCCTTATAAGAATTATGAGAGTTTCAAGTGTTAACTTCCAAAGGCAAACACTTACTAAGTCATTTAGCTGCTTCTTATCCATGTGTAAACAACAGACTTCCACTTTGGTTCTCACATCAGTTTGGGACATTGCCTATTCCTGCTTGATGAATCAGTACAGAGGCCATATTCACTTTTTGTTGTTTCCTTTTGGCATATAAATATTTCCTCTTTACTCCTTTTGAGACTAAATACTCATCTGTACCCCAAATTATCTATTTTTGATAATCATTTTTGTTCCCTTTATTTACCCGGGGCTATTGTATTTGGAGGGTTTTCTCAAATGCCTGCCAACTCTCAGTTGTCTAGTCATATTTAAGAATGTGATACCACTAGTGGGGTTTTGTATGTGAGCAAGGCTTGTCAACTGGTCGACTTGGCTTTAGAGTAGCTGAATGGGGACACTGGGGTCATGCTGAAGTATGTCTAAACAATAGAACCAAGATGATTTTCTCAGGGAATTTGCAGTTGTTTTGAGAAATAAGTCCTCACATTTTGTCTACCAATGGACTCATTTTCCCTGTAGAATAGTGTATGTGTAAAGAAGGATGGGATGCAATGTAGATCCTTCTGTATGAGGTGAGTCTTTTCAGTGAGTTAGCACATCTTCAAGTTTCCTCTGCCTCCCACCCTTCATCGTTATTGGATTTCCATAGCTTCAGACTCTTCAGAGTCCATAGGGCAAACTACCTCCCTTTTCAGCCATCCTCCATCCTGATGTTCACATGTCCCTGTCTTTCAGCTTCTCCTGCCAGACTTTATCAGTTACCATCTTCTATCTATTCTGTCATCCAGAAATTTGCTGATCTTGCTAGCCCATTAGGATCCCTTTACTAATTCTCTTTGTTGCTGTAGCTTTATACATTTTACACATTTTATTACTATCATTTTGTGGAGGGAGTAGAGATAGACATGTGGACAAGCTGTTAGCTTCGACTGGAAATCTTTCACCTGTCTTTTGAATGCTGATATGCCGAAGAACAAATCTAGGAAAAATCTCTGTTGATGAGATAAGGTGACGTGTTTAGCTCACATGTCTTCACCTGTTTGAAAATAGTTTAATCGAAAGGACAAATATTCTTTGAGTGGAGCCATTCCTTCACCCTGATGGGCACACAGGTCATGTAAAAGGAATACCATTTTAAAATATGTTTCTGATAGAATACAAATGAAAGAATTGTTCAATAGGACAAGGGCCTCTGAGAGTCTGGAAGACACAGGCTATGGTAATTTATGAAGAAAATAGTTTTTATCCAGTGAATGGCTAGAACCTGAGAACAGAATGGGTAGTTAGATTTAGTTAGAGAATGGCAGGACAAATCTTCCTTTATTATTTACACTGTGTCAGATATAGATATACACAGACCTTGCCTATGGGAAGTTTAACTTTTAATTTGTTAATATTGTTGCCCATTGTATGTATTTGTCCCCTCACCTTCATTAATTTCACTGACTTAATTATCTTTAAAAATTGTGATCTTCCTGTGCTTCAAAGATGACTCTGATGGTAAAGAATCTGCCTGAAGTATGGGGGACCTGGGTTCGATTCCTGGATCGGGAAGACCCCCCTGGAGAAGGGAATGGCAACCCACTCCAGTATTCTTGCCTGGAGAATTCTGTGGACAGAAGCTATCATCCATGGTGTTGCAAAGAGCCGGATATGACTGAGAGACTAAAATAGTAATGATTATCTTTAGAAGACATTATTTAAAGAGAATGTTAACTTAGTAAAGGTTTGTTTCCAAGGCTGAGATAAGCTGGATGAGGCTATTATAGTTCCCACCATCTGGAAAATGCTGGTGTGCTTCCACCTGGTGGCGTTCAGCAAACACTGCAGAACAAAGGAAAGCAATGCTGCAGAAGCGGTCTTTAGGAGCAGGTCACAAAGGAGCAGTCCCTGTGACTTACACTTCCTTTGACTTTCCTGGCTGCAAAGCTTAGCACTCTGCTGACCACCACCATGGCTTCCTCCTGCATGTACGAATTATCTTCATTCATCCAACAGCCATTTCCTGTTGAAAACACAAGAACCATCCTAGAACCGTGGTGTTTCTATTTCCACAAGTTCCTTTCTTCTCAGATCATCACCTTCATGAAGCCAAGATTCCTCATGATCTCCCAATGATTTCACACCTATTCTATATGTATTTTAAAAGTATGACAATGAGCTTGTATACCACTCTTTATAATAGTATAGTACTTCATCTGCCATAGTAGCTACAGCTCGGTTTTGTTTTATTTAATTCTATCTAACATGTATTTACTAATATCCACTATTAACAATCACTTTGCCAGACATCATGAAAAGTTCAGCATGGGTTATTAGGATTACCATGATTATCACGGATTATCATGGAAAACAGGATTATCATCAACTGCTTCTCTTTTTATTTTAAAGTGCATGTTAATTCTCTCTGTTAAATCATAGGATCTGATTTTCAGTTTTAAAAAAGAATCAAAATGTGATCTGATCCTGAAATGTTGTTTTATTCCATAATTTCCTCTGCAAATTCACGATACAGATATTTTCTGTCTCATGGTATAGAATATGTTCCTGGAGGCAGCTCAGTAAGAAAGTTCTTGTTAATTTTAATTCATTGCTAAATTTGGTCTGTCTTGCTGTGGCTTCTGCCTCTTTGTTCTAAATCCTCAGGTGCAAGGACATAGGTATAACCTTGGGAAAGGAATAAGACTGCATGTACCTCACATGTTAACTACCATTAGTAGACTTCTTAAGACTGATTGTTGGAGTCCTTAGTATTTATGCCAATGGTTGGCTAAATCTCTTCCCTTTCACTTGCTCCCATTATATAAAACTGTTCTGAAGTTTATTTCCTAGGAATGAAGAGTCTTTAAATCTCAGCCTCTTCCTTCTCCGGGAGTGAGGTTCAGCTCTTTTTGAGGATCAGGGGAGTTTCTAGATGTGGTAGGTTTAAGAATAAGGTGGTCAAGTAACAGACTCCCAAGTTATAGTAGCGCCTCCACTCATTAGATGCCCACATATTATTGCCTCTCTCTCAGCTCCATTTCCTTCTCTGAAAAATGGGAGAAATAATTTTAACTTTCTCAAAGGGTTATTTTAAGCATTAAATAAAATAACCTATTTATTAAGTATTCAGCTTAGTGCCTGACATAGAGTAAATGCTCAATAAGCAGCATAGGGTGGTTGAGAGAGTATACATGGGCGTGTTAGTCACTCAGTTGTGTCCTACTCTTTGCAACCCCATGAACTTGTAGCCCACTAGGCTCCTCTGTCCATAGCATTCTCCAGGCAAGAATACTAGAGTGGATAGCCATTTCCTCCTCCAGAAAATCTTCCTGACCCAGGGATCGAACCCGCCTCTCCTGCATTGCAGGCAGACTCTTCAGCATCTGAGCCGCCAAGGAAACCCCTGGCTTTGCCTTTCACTTTCAATAACCACCTTAAAGTGCATGGAAAATATATGGCTAAAATCAGGCACAAATTACATCTGTATATTTTATTATCTTTCACATTTCTACTTATCTTCATATATATCAATTCTACTTCTTTCCTTGAATGTATTTTATGATTTGCAAAACCCATCAATCTAGTTTCTCAGTATTTCCAGACAGCTGCTTCTGGATGCTATCATGTTAAAAATGCAAAATTGAAAATCATAATATAACCAGATAAGTCTGTGTCTCTGGCTGGCACATTAAAAATATACTGAAGTCTTGGATATGAAAACTGGGATTATGGATGTTTATGAGACCTTCCTTGATACCATGGTATCCATGAAGATAGAATGCCCATGGAATTCCCTAGTCCCAGAGTTGTGAGGGAAGAACATGTGTATTATCATTATCAAAATATGGCTAACTGTTACATGGACCTGAAGATGGTTTAGACCAATCACTGCATGTTCTGCTGCCCTATATTGTGTTCACACTTATGTTGCCACATAATACCTGGCTTCTTAAGTGTCTGTGGTTGCCATACTCCCAAAACTGAATTCTTAAAATTCTGTCTCTGTGGTTCAAATAAAAGGAAGGGATTTCATTTAGGAGATAATGACACATTCTGAAGGTAAAAAAAAAAAAAAAAAAAAATTTCAGCTGCCAGATTCTTGAAGGAAATGTAAGTATGGCAAATGGTAAAAAGTAAAATATCGTATGGGCTTCCCTGGTAGCTTAGTGGTAAAGAACCTGCCTGTCAATGCAGGAGACACAAGTTCAACTCTTGGGTTGAGAAGATCCCCTGGAGGAGGAAATGGCAACTGATTCCAGTATTCTTGCCTGGAAAAATCCCAAGGACAGAGGAGGCTAGAAGATTACAGCCCATGGGTTTGAAAAAGAGTTGGACATGACTTAGGGACTAAACAACAATAGCAATGTAGTATACTCTTTAGCTTTATGACAAGAAAACAAAGCCATTTATCTTCCCTTTACCTTTAAGATCTGCAGTTTGTAGACATCTTTAGACACTAAGATCAGAAGAGTGTCCTCAAATATGTTTAAAATATTTCGGTATAAATTCTGAAAAACAAGGAAGTTAGACAACCAGCCAGCCAGTAGTTATGCAAACCTGGGTCCTCAGTTCTCCCTGTATACTGAAGGTAAAAAAAAAAAAAAAAAAGCAGAGATGTAGCTAGGGAGGAGAGACTTCATTCAATACAACATGCCGTGAATTGCTTTAATACCTTGTAAGACACGTGAACTGTGTAGCAAGACAGAAATAAAAAACCATGGATGTTACTGATCTTACTACAGAAGTCTCCCTACCTGCACTTTTCTTGGCTCCTATTTACTTCTTTGAAACACTTGCCAGTAAACTTGATGGACTTGCTAAACAAATTAACCAAAATCTCTTCACCCATTTGTTCCTATAAATTCTATACAATTCCTCACACCCCAGATATTGTAGAGTTCACTGGGAGTCCAGGAAAAAGAGATTAGTGCTGGAATATGCTATTCATCTATTCTATCCAAAAAGAGTGAAGAAGAAAACATAGATTACAACTTGTGGGCAGACATTCTGTGGGATTGCTGTGCATAAAGACATCTCATCATGATTAAAGGAAGCAAAGTCTTACTTCTAGGTCGTTTCGCCATCTTCACTCATCCCAGCTTCCCTCACTTCATCAAGATTTGTGACAGCAAATGCCATTTTAAAGGATGACTTTATTATCTTCAATTGAGTTTCAAACTGCAATGCGGGATCCACGAAGCTGACCCAAAATAAATAAATAAATAAATAAGATATAATTATTAAACTAAGGAAAGAACAGATGTAAGCTAAATTTAGTGGCCTTTTCTTAGTTTAAGAGTCAGTAAAATAGAACATGAGGCCCAACTTTTGGTATATAATGGATGAATTTTAAATATTACTCTAAAATTATTATGGTGATTTAAATATAAAGGAATCATTTTTTGGTAAAAAAAAAAAAATTTGTAGGGGTACCCTTTCTACCCCCTTCTGATGCTTATGTCAGAAGCTTTCTCTATCTCCTTTATACTTTAATAAAACTTTATTACACAAAAGCTCTGAGCGATCAAGCCTCGTCTCTGGCCCCGGAGTGAATTCTTCTCCTCCGGAGGCCAAGAATCCCGGCGTCATAATTCAACAACAACCTTTCATCTTGGGGGCTCGTCCGGGATCCTTCAGGACAAGGTAAGGATGCTTGGAGCTCTAGTTCTTTGTTCTCTTAGCAAACACGTTTTCTGCTGTGCTTTACTAACTCTATCGTGTGCTCGTGTGAATGCATGACATGCCCTGCACGATGCAAGTGAGGAGCCCTGCTCTGCGGTTCCACGGTGATCTCATACAGCTTACGGCAGAAACCTGTCAGGGGTTTCTACTGACCTGCCAAGGCCAAGAAGCACCCAATGTCTCCTTTGGGAACCTACCAGAAATGGGCAAAGCGTGTGGACTGAACTCTCCTTTCTCGGTCAAATTTTTCGGTCTCTTTGACCATTTCATAACTCCTTGGGCATTAGAAGTACTAACCTAATCTATCGGATCATAGACTTTCAGGGGACTTGTGATCTGTACTGTTACTGTGTACTGTGGCTTAGGTCCCAAACTTGGATTGGTAGTCAAGAAAGCATCTAGCCTCGCTAGGAATCAGAAGTTCAGAAACTAGATGGAGCTCTAGCTCCAGGAACATCTCTGAGGTTAAAGGTTACTCAGATTGGGACTCAATGGCTTTTTTCCTTTGGTAATGCTGGCTCTTAGTGGACCAGAGGAGGCTCTTATACTGTCATGGTGATGCTTGAAAAGAACATCCCAGCTTTATGTTCATATTGGTCTTATTGTGGTCAGGAATATACTCAGGGTCGTGCACAGGCACTCAGGTGACGAAAGAAAAATAAAAATCAATTAAAAAAAAAGAACTAAAGAGCTTCTTGATGAAAGTGAAAGAGCAGAGTGAAGAAGTTGGCTTAAAACTTAACATTCAAAAAACAAAGATCATGTCATCTGGTCCCATCACTTTATGGCAAATAGATGGCAAAACGGTGGAAACAGTGTCAGACTTTATTTTGGGGGGCTCCAAAATCACTGCATCTGGTGACTGCAGCCATGAAATTAAAAGATATTTACTCCTTGTAAGAAAACCTATGACCAACCTAGATAGCATATTAAAAATAGTGACTATTTTGTCAAAAAAGGCCCATCTAATTAAGGCTATGGTTTTTCCTGTGGTCATGTATGGATGTGAGAGTTGGACTATAAAGAAAGCTGAGTGATGAAGAATTGATGCTTTTGAACTGTGGTGTTGCATAAAACTTTTGAGAATCCCTTGGACTGCAAGGAGATCCAGCCAGTCCATCCTAAAGGAAATCAGTCCTGAATATTCATTGGAAGGACTGATACTGAAGCTGGAATTCCAATACTTTGGCCACCTGAGATGATGAGCTGACTCATTGGAAAAGACCCCGATGATGGAAAAGATTGAAGGCAGGAAGAGAAGGGGATGACAAAGGATGATGTGGTTGCATGGCATCACCGATTCAATGGACATGAGTTTGGATAAACTCTGGGAGTTGGTATGGACAGGGCTGCCTGGCGTGCTGCAGTGTTTGGGGTTGCAAAGAGTCGGACATGACTGCGCAACTGAACTGAAGTAAATATTTCTCTTTGGATACTTTTAAGTTTTTCTCTCTGTATTTGATATGCTTTCGAACTGTGGTGTTGGAGAAGACTCTTGAGAGTCCCTTGGACTGCAAGGAGATCCAACCAGTCCATTCTGAAGGAGATCAACCCTGGGATTTCTTTGGAAGGAATGATGCTAAAACTGAAGCTCCAGTACTTTGGGCACCTTATGCGAAGAGTTGACTCATTGGAAAAGACCCTGATGCTGGGAGGGATTGGGGGCAGGAGGAGAAAGGGACGACCGAGGATGAGATGGCTGGATGGCATCATGGACTCGATGGACGTGAGTCTGAGTGAACTCCGGGAGTTGGTGATGGACAGGGAGGCCTGGCGTACTGCGATTCATGGGGTCGCAAAGAGTCGGACACGACTGCGCAACTGAACTGAACTGAACTGAATTATGATTATAATGTGCCTTGATGTGGATTTCTTTTGTTTATTCTGCTTAATGGTATATGTATGTTCTGAATGTAATTTTCTTATTTTTCAAAAATGCTGTAAAAATCTCATCCATTAGATTTCCCAGTGTTTTCTCTCACATATTCTCTACTCTCTTATTCCTGCAAATCAGATTAGATGACATAAGGTATTTCAGTCCTATCCTTCATGTCTTACTCTTCTGTGTTTTCTGTCTTTTGAATTGCAGTGATATATACTAAGCAATATTTTCCAAATAACTTTCCTGGTTCAACAATTCTCCACGCAATTTATTTTTCTATTCATCAATATTTTGTTTCAATGATTACATAATTTGAGTTTATATATTATCAATGAGATTATTTTCCATATCATTGATGTATCTTAATATTGTAGATATTTTATTCTTTTATTTCTTTAAATACCTTAAGGATCATTTTTTTTAATTCTACATCTATTAATTCAAATATCTAAATCTTTAGGCATATAATTTCCCTGATTGAGTCTGCTGAATAGCACTTATGTTGCCATTTTTATTAAACTGTTTTATAATTTTGGACTGTGAATTTAGGTTTGGTGGGTTTTTTGTTTTATGTTTTTGTTTTTTTCTGATCATATGGAGCCATATTTGGGCTGTATTGTGAAAGAAAAATTTTTAAAATATAGGTGCTATGGAAGAGTCTTTAACTCATGAATATTTTATGTGAATTTACCTGCATGCTTTTCTGCAAGGTACATAGTGTAAATCTAATCAAAACCCTGACGTAAGAGTAGGTTTGTATTTTTGAATTACTGCAATTTTTTTTCTATCACTGTATAGGCCAAGCTAGGTAAGTAGACTTTTCATGTTTATTTATTGTTTTGCTTTCTTTTATAACCTTTCTCAGGATATATAGCTTTTTTCTGGTCTGAGAAATGTTATATAGACATCACAATTCTACAATATTTCTTTCCTTCACATATTCCAATTACATGGGTCAAAGTTCATTGCCTATATTTCCCATTAAAATTTTATTTCTGATCTTGGTAAAAGATATAGCTTTTATTCACCACTTTAGTTCACTGCTCTCTTTGATTTGGTTCCTGAGGTAGTTTTCTTATTAGGATTGGGGTTGAGCTTAACTATACATTTTGAATAATGTGTATTATATTTCATTCAGAATTTTTCATTGTGTTACACAGAGAGATTTTTTAGGACATTCGTCTTGCTGTAGTGCCAGAAATATAAACTGCAGTACAATTCATGTTCCTCCTTCTTTATATGCTCTAGTCATACTTTACAACTTCCAATAACTCCAAAATCCTTAGTTAAGCTCACATTATTTGCTGAAGGTAAGATTAACCATATCAAAGCAATGAGAATAACCTCCCAAATTTCATTGCCTTAAAGAGAATAGATGCTACAAAACAAAAGTAGACTCACAGACATAGGAAAAAAACTTATGGTTACCCAAGGAGAAAGGAGGGAAGAGTAGGGAAAGGTAGATAAATCAAGACTTTAATATTAACATATAAGTTATATAAACATAGGTAAACAACAAGGACCTATTGTATAGCACAGGGAACAATACTCAATATTTTGTAAGAACCTATAATGGAAAAGAAAAAAGAGAAAAATGTTTTTTTGTTTACTATAATAATCTGATATGAGTGTTTCTTTCAGGCTAGTGATTTTCCTTCATGAATTAGTTCAGGTATCCAGGATTCCCTCATCCTAGGGCTCCATCAGAGAGAGGAAATGATACACACCACTTTCATTCAAACTCCATGGATAGGAATTAATCACCATAGCCATTGGTGCATGCAAATAGAAGCAATCCCTGTCCAGTGAAGGCTACTTCTAGTGAAGACTGTGCATTACAATGAAGGAAATTTCATTATTGATGCACAGATACTCTTTTATGTCACAAATTCATTTTTTTGTGACCATTCCTGCACTTGGACACTTTTCTTCTGTGGAAAATTCTGAAAGAGATGGGAATTCTAGACTAACTGACATGCCTCTTGAGAAATCTGTATGCAGGTTAGAAAGCAATAGTTAGAACTAGACATGGAACAACAGGCTGGTTCCAAATAGGAAAAGGAGTGCATCAAGGCTGTATATTGTCACCTTGCTTATTTAGCTTATATGCAGAGTACATCACAAGAAATGCTGGGCTAGATGAAGCACAAGCTGGAATCAAGATTGCTGGGAGAAATATCAATAACCTCAGATAGGCAGATGACACCACCCTTATGGCAGAAAGTGAAGAAGAACTAAAGAGCCTCTTAATGAAAGAGTAGAGTGAAAATGTTGGCTTAAAGCTCAACAGTCAGAAAACGAACATCATGGCATCCAGTCCCATCACTTCATGGCAAATGGGTGGGGAAGCAGTGGAAACAGTGGCAGACACTTTCAAAATAAAAATTTTGAAATTAAAAGACACTATCTCCTTGGAATAAAAGTTATGACCATCCTAGACAACATATTAAATAGCAGAGACATTATTTTGCCAACAAAGGTCTGTCTCATCAAGGCTGTGGTTTTTCCAGTAATCATTTATGGTGTGAAGTTGGACTATAAAGAAAGCTGAGCACCGAAGAATGGATGCTTTTGAACTGTGGTGTTGGAGAAGACTCTTGAGAGTCTCTTGGACTGCAAGGAGATCCAACCAATCCATCATAAAGGAAATAAGTCCTGGGTGTTCATTGGAAGGACTGATGTTGAAGCTGAAACTCCAATCCTTTGGCCACCTGATGTGAAAAACTGACTCGTTAGAAAAAACCCTGATGCTAGGAAAGATTGAAGGCTGAGGAGAAGGGGATGACAGAGGATGAGATAGTTGGATGGCATCACTGACTCAATGACATGAGTTTGCGTGAACTCTGGGAGTTGGTGATGGACAGGTTGGCCTGGCGTGCTGCAGTCTATGGGGTTGCAAAGAGTCAGACATGACTGAGAGACTGAACTGAACCCTCTCTAACTCATACTGTCTTGAACTTTTGTACTCAATCACAATCTAGGAAAGTCTTCCAGATGAAATTAAGGCTATATGTCATTAATAATTGCCTAATAAATTCTTTACTCTTCCATAGCATGTGTAAAATTATAATTGATTTAATATCTGTGGCAGTGTTTCCTCAGTTTCTAATTCTCCCACTAAAGCATGTGCTCAAGGAAGAGCTCATCTCTCTCTCTCTCTCTCTCTTTTTTGGCTACAATATTCCTTGTTTCCTAGTGTCTGGCAAAGTGTGAGCACTCAGTAAATGTTTGTTGGGTAAATAAGAAAAAAAGTGTACTGCATAAAACAGTCAACAAGTTTACAGTGGGAATCGTAACACAAGGTACCATCAAGCTATTGCATGTTTAGCTTATATTGTATGAGTAAGATAATCAATCCACAAGGTATTAATGAAGATCGTCTCAACAGAGCAGGTTCTGTGACAATTCCAAATACCTATTTTCTGTCATTCAGTTCAGTTCAGTCGCTCAGTCGTGTCTGACTCTTTGCGACCCCATGAATCGCAGCATGCCAGGCTTCCCTGTCCATCACCAACTCCCGGAGTTCACTTAGACTCATGTCCATTAGTCCGTGATGCCATCCAGCCATCTCATCCTCTGTCGTCCCCTTCTCTTCCTGCCCCCAATCCCTCCCAGCATCAGGGTCTTTTCCAATGAGTCAGCTCTTCGCATGAGGTGGCCAAAGTACTGGAGCTTCAGTTTTAGCATCATTCCTTCCAAAGAAATCCCAGGGTTGACCTCCTTCAGAATGGACTGGTTGGTCATTAGGCCTCTCATATCCACTTGGGGGCAGTGAGACATCCCTAAACTGGGGCATTAAAACTCTTCTATCAAATTTTTTAAATTAATAAATTACAGGTTATGTTTATGCCAAGATATGCAAGACATACTAGCCTTTTGTTGCCACAAATATTATTTTAGGTTTCCTATTTGAGACCCTGTTTATAAGCTCCAGGGGGGCAGAGACTCTATCCATTGGATACTGTTTATGGAACAAATTACTCAAGATCTTGCTGAATAAACACACTGTCAGAATATACTTTTACTCATACCTTAGGAGATAAGGATTTTGTCAGGTGTTAAAAAATTAAGACTAGTTGTAGCAACATCTGTTCCCTTTAATACTTTCACAGGTTCATCTCTGAGGTTAATGCTGCTAAAGCCACATAATGGAGAGCTACACGTAAAAAATCAATTTGGCATCAGTGGGCCACAAATAACCAACGTTTAAAACTTGGCTCCTAACATTATCAATAGCACAAATATGATGGTAGCTATTGTAGTAGTGGTTAGAGTTTCTTACCTCCAACATCTGGTTAAGAACTGAAAGTTTGCTCTGACAGAAGTTGGTGAGTTAGAGGACTGATGAGGTGCTTGTTGGGAAGGAAAGTTAGGTGGATTTCCTGTTTTTGTTTTTTTCCTGTTATATTTTTATTATGCCCTTTATGAAGAATAACCACTTTACAGGAATTTAGTTTTCAAAAGGAATCAGACATTATTCTTATTTGTAGGTGAGTTATCTTGAGGAAATTTTAGAGAAAGACTGATGCCAAGATCGTTATGATAAATCAATTTAAATTGCTGATTTACTCAAGCAAATTTCAGGCTAGGCTCAGTCACTGGACATGTATGATTCTATATCTCTTTACCCTGGGGACCACATTTCTTGCCTAATAGAGAGAATAAAACTTGTTTCATTTAGAGAGCACACAAAAGAAATATCACACAATTAAATATATACTTACTTCTACAGTCATTATCTAAAATGTTCCATATGAGGATTTTTATGCTCATTCATTCTAATTTCAAGTTTAAGATCCATGTTATTTCTTTTTCCTCTAAAAATAAAACCATATACTTTCTAAAGGAAATGAATGCCAGTATATATTATTATATTAAAAATAGTAATATAAAAAACTTGTATTTTCCTTCAAATATATTTAAAATCCTGATCTCTAAAATCATATTCTTGTCATCTTCTGTTTTTTACTTGTTTTAATATTTTCTTTCTTTTTTTTAAATAGGTTTCCTTGCTTTAATGCTGCTAGAATCCCTCAGATCAGGTAAAAATAACATAATATACTAATTTGAATTTTTGTGATAGAAACATAGCACAATTTGTTAGTAGACTCTTTAACATATGTAATTACTATTCACCAATATTGTTTCTATCTTAAGCTAATTGTTGATAAATGGCTGCTCAGTGCTACTTCATTTTTGCTTTTTTGTAAAATTTCTTTGAATATATGTTCTGCTTTATTTCTTTTCTTTCTTTTTTTTTAATTGTTGTTTTATATTTTTATGGGTTTTTGTTGTTGTTTTAACTATTGACATTGGCCTTGAATTCATTCAAGATAGCAGCCTTTTAATAATCAAGGTCAATGAGAAATCTCTAGTTCTAATGTTATATAAAGCCTTTTCTGTGTACCATTCCACAGGGCAGAGTAGAAATTGTTTTATTGACCAGGCTTTCCTAAGGGGGCCTTGAAGCATTTGCAATTTTTGCTCTAGGGGGCCAGTAGATGAGACCTCTGCTGCTCTTTTAATCAGAACCAGAATCAGCAATTAACCTATAACTGTAGCTGGTGTCCTAGAAATGAGGCAATGTAACTTTTCTCATTATTTCTTATGGGAAAATTGCTTTTGACATATGTGCTTTAAGGTTGCTCACACTTTTCAAGAAATATCTTTTTAGACTACATCAATCAGTACACATATTACCTCTTACAAAAATGGTCATTTTTTCCTACCTGACCTGGACTGGTCTGCATTATATTCCTTCTTTATGCTTTCAACGGAGGCCCTGTGCATATTTCCAATATAATGCTTATCATAATGCATTATAATCACCAGTTAACTTCCTTGACTATTTGCGATTAGAGGATGTTTATCTTGATGAACTGAATTCCTAGTAGAGTGACTAGTTCTCCATTTATAATGGCATTTCAGATCAACTCTAGGAACTAACATATTCTCTCTACACAATGAAGAGTGCCTACCACATAGTAATCTCTCACAAAATACTTCTTGAATTAGCTTCTGAGTAATAATCCCTGATATATAACACTTCTTATATGATCAGCATAGTTCTGACTTTTCACATATTAAATCACTTAATTCTCATGATCACCCAGTAGATAGATAGGGCCAGTATTTTTTCCATTTTATGAGTAACTGATGCAGGAAAAGAAAAGTGAATTTGCAAAGGGCACACAGCTAGGAAGTGGCAGTACCATGAGTCAGATTGAGTCAATCTGGTTCTCAAATCCATTCTAAAATTACTGTATGAAAAAAGTCAGCCTCAGCAGAAAGAAATGATTCACTAATGAAACATTTTCATATAAAAGAGAAAGAAATATTTGTACTTATACAGACTATTAAGTAAGAATACATATTTTATGGGTTATATGAAAGGTAAAGGCAAATTTCTTACTTGTATTCATGCATTATTTTTCATGTAACAAAACTACCATTTTTCTAGAGAAGTTTATGAATAAAACATAGTTTCTCTGTTTTATATGTGGAATTAAAAGATCCAATGTATAACTAGAAGTGATGAAAGACTCAATTCTTAATGTTGGACTGTTATGAGTTTTTGATAATGTCTAAATTAATATTAAGAAAACTAAGATATGGCCAACAAAGGTCCATCTAGTCAAGGCTATGGTTTTTCCAGTGGTCATGTATGGATGCAAGAGTTAGACTGTGAAGAAAGCTGAGCGCCGAAGAATTGATACTTTTGAACTGTGATGTTGGAGAAGACTCTTGACAGTCCCTTGGACATGAAAAATTTCTCATTAAGAATAATGTTTTAAGCTCTCATCCTAATGAATTGGGACTTAGAATAAAAGCACATTGGGAAATATTCAGCCAGTGTACTCTTGATAGTAAAATTAAAGAGCTATGCAGATGACACCACCCTTATGGCAGAAAGTGAAGACGAACTACAAAGCCTCTTGATGAAAGTGAAAGAGGAGAATGAAAAAGTTGGCTTAAAGCACAACACTCAGAAAATGAAGATCATGACATCCGGTCCTATCACTTCATGGGAAATAGATGGGGAAACAGTGGAAACAGTGTCAGACTTTACTTTTTGGGGCTCCAAAATCACTGCAGATGGTGACTGCAGCCATGAAATTAAAAGACACTTACTCCTTGGAGGAAAAGTTATGACCAATCTAGATAGCACATTCAAAAGCAGAGACATTACTTTGCCGACTAAGGTCCGTCTAGTCAAGGCTATGGTTTTTCCTGCGGTCATGTATGGATGTGAGAGTTGGACTGTGAAGAAGGCTGAGTGCCAAAGAATTGATGCTTTTGAACTGTGGTGTTGGAGAAGACTCTTGAGAGTTCCTTGGAACTGCAAGGAGATCCAACCAGTCCATTCTGAAGGAGATCAGCCCTGGGATTTCTTTGGAAGGAATGATGCTAAAGCTGAAGCTCCAGTACTTTGGCCACCTCATGCAAAGAGGTGACTCATTGGAAAAGACTCTGATGCTGGGTGGGACTGGGGGCAAGAGGAGAAGGGGATGACAGAGGATGAGATGGCTGGATGGCATCACTGACTCGATGGACGTGAATCTGAGAGAACTCTGGGAGTTGGTGATGAACAAGGAGGCCTGGCGTGCTGAGATTCATGGGGTCACAAATAGTCAGAGACATTACTTTGCCGACTAAGGTCCGTCTAGTCAAGGCTATGGTTTTTCCTGCGGTCATGTATGGATGTGAGAGTTGGACTGTGAAGAAGGCTGAGTGCCAAAGAATTGATGCTTTTGAACTGTGGTGTTGGAGAAGACTCTTGAGAGTTCCTTGGAACTGCAAGGAGATCCAACCAGTCCATTCTGAAGGAGATCAGCCCTGGGATTTCTTTGGAAGGAATGATGCTAAAGCTGAAGCTCCAGTACTTTGGCCACCTCATGCAAAGAGGTGACTCATTGGAAAAGACTCTGATGCTGGGTGGGACTGGGGGCAAGAGGAGAAGGGGATGACAGAGGATGAGATGGCTGGATGGCATCACTGACTCGATGGACGTGAATCTGAGAGAACTCTGGGAGTTGGTGATGAACAAGGAGGCCTGGCGTGCTGAGATTCATGGGGTCACAAATAGTCGGACACAACTGAGCGACTGAACTGAACTGAGCTGAATAGCAGACTGTGCACTTCCCTGGTGGCTCAGATGGTAAAGAGTCTGTCTACAATGCAGGAGACCCAGGTTCGATTCCTGGGTTGGGAAGATCCCCTGGAGAAGGAAATGGCAATCCACTCCAGGACTATTGCCTGGAAAATTCCATGGACAGAGGAGCCTGGTAGGCTACAGTCCATGGGGTCACAAAGAGTCGGACACGACTGAGTGACTTCTCTATTAAAACTTTTTATTGTCATAAGACCTTGAAATATTTGAGGCAATTGAATTAGGAATCCCTTAAAAATATATTTTAAGATGTATTACTTTAATTTCTTGGGCTCCAAAATCACTACAGATGGTGACTGCAGCAATGAAATTAAAAGATACTTGCTCCTTGAATGAAAAACTATGACCAACCTAGACCACATATTAAAAAGCAGAGACATTACTCTGCCAACAAAGTCCATCTAGTCAAAGCTACAGTTTTTCTAGTAGTCATGTATGGATGTCAGAGTTGGACCATAAAGAAAGCTGAGCACTGAAGAATTGATGCTTTTGAACTGTGGTGTTGGAGAAGACTCTTGAGAGTCCTTTGGGCTGCAAGAATATCAAAACAGTTAATCTTGAAGGAAATCAGTCCTGAATGTTCATTGAAAGGACTGATGTTGAAGCTGAAACCCGAATACTTTGGCCACCTGATGCAAAGAACTGACTCAGTTGAAAAGACCCTTATGCTGGAAAAGACTGAAGGCAGGAGGAGAAGGGGATGACAGAGGATGAGATGGTTGGATGGCATCACCAACTCAATGGACATGAGTTTGAGCAAGATCCACGAGTTGGTGTTGGACAGGGAAGCCTGGTGTCCTGCAGTCCATGGGGTCACAAAGACTCGGACATAATTGAGCAACTGAAATGAAAACTGAAATACTAGTAGCTGGTTGTGATTCTTTAGAAACAAAAGAACTTAATCAATATGCTCTCTCAGTAGTAGTAAGGTGAATACCTTTTCATATAACCTGAGCCTGTTATTAACTTCAATTAAATTCAATAAACTATATAATAGTTTTTGTTTTAATTTACTTAAAATTACAGAGAGTAAACAGACAGGGTGAAAGCTATGTATGTTTTCTTTGAATTATTCAGTAGATTTGAGATACCAAATAAAAATTTAACTATTTCTATACCTTATAGATTAATATAAACTGTCTAGTAATAATAGTAAAATTAACACAGAATAGAATTTAAGGATATAAAGTTAAATAGCCCATAACTGCTTAGTTATTGTTTGACTTTCAGCCGAGTATATAATTCTCTAAGTCTTGTTTTGCCTATCTGTTAAATACAAATAATAATAGTATCTTCATTGGATTTTTTTAGAATTCAAATAGTATTATTAAGATAATTGTGAATATTAAGTCAAATGATGAATAAAAATCATCAGCAGGCAAGCTAACATTAGGTACTCAATAATTATTTATGGTTATGTAATGATTTACACATATTTATAATTTTTCAGTTTTATATAGTTTACTTCATTGAATTCTCATAAAAATGAGATGGGGTGGACAAGTATTTATTTGACAGTGTAAGAAACTGACCATGAACTCCTTATTGCAAAATTCAGACTTAAATTGAAGAAAGTAAGGAAAACCAGTAGACCATTCAGGTATGACCTAAATCAAATCCCTTATGATTATACAATAGAAATGAGAAATTGATTCAATGGATTAGATCTGGTAGACAGATGCCTGAAGAACTATGGATGGAAGTTTGTGATATTGTACAGGAGGTAGTGATCAAGACCATCTTCAAGAAAAAAAAAAATGCAAAAAGGCAAAATGGTTGTCTGAGGAGGTCTTATAAATAGCTGAGAAAAGACTCTTCTTTGAAAAGGAAAGGAGAAAAGGAAAAAATATACCCATTTGAATGCAGAGTTCCAAAGAATAACAAGGAGAGATAAGAAAGCTTTCCTCAGTGATCAATGCAAAGAAATAGAGGAAAACAATAGAATGGGAAAGACTAGAGATCTCTTTAAGAAAATTAGAGATACCAAGGGAACGTTTCATGAAAAGATGAGCACAATAAAGAACAGAAATGGCATGGACCTAACAGACGCAGAAGATATAAAGAGGAGGTGGTAGAATACAAAGAAGAACTAAATTAAAACAACAACAACAACAACAACTTCATGACCCAGGTAACCATTATGGTGTGATCCCTCACCACCTAGAGCCACACATCCTGGAATGAGAAGTCAAATGAGCCTTAAGAAGCACCATTATGACCAAAGAAAGTGGAGGTGATGGAGTTCCAGTTGAGCTGTTTCAAATCCTAAAAGATGATGCTATGAAAGTGCTGCACTCAATATGCCAGCAAATTTGGAAAACTCAGCAGTGGCCACAGGACTGGAAAAGGTCAGTTTTCACTCCAATCCCAAAGAAAGGCAATGTCAAAGAATGTTCAAACTACATCACAATTGAATTCATCTCACATGCTAGCAAAGTATGCTGAAAATCCTCCAAGCTAGGCTTCAACGCTATGTGAACCGAAAATTTCCAGATGGTTCAAGCTGGATTTAGAAAAGGCAGAGGAACCAGAGATCAAATTTCCAGCATCTGTTGGATCATAGAAAAATCAACAGAGTTCCAGAAAAACACCTACTTGTGCTTTATTGACTATGCCAACGTGTCTGTGTGGATCACAACAAACTGTGGAAAATTCTTCAAGTGATGAAAATGCCAGCCCACCTTACCTGCTTCCTGAGATCTATATGTGGGTCAAGAAGCAACAGTTAGAACCAGATATGGAACAGCAGACTGGTTTCAAACTGGGAAAGGAATATTTCAAGGTTGCATATTGTCACCCAGGTTATTTGACTTCTATGCAGAGTACATCATGAGAAAAACTGGGCTGGAGGAAGCGCAAGCTGGAATCAAGGTTGCTGGGAGAAATATTAATAACCTCAAGAATGCAGATGACACCAACCTTATGGCAGAAAGTGAAGAACTAAAGAGCCTCTTGATGAAAGTGAAATAGAACAGTGAAAAGTTGGTTTAAAACTCAACACTCAAAAAACTAAGATCAAGGCATCCAGTCCCATCACTTCATGGCAAATAAATGGGGAAACAATTGAAACAGTGAAAGACTTTATTTTGGGGGCTTCCAAAATCACTGCAATTAATGGTAATTGCAACCATGAAATTAGAAGACACTTGCTCCTTGGAAGAAAAACTATGACCAACCTAGACATCATATTAAAATACAGAGACATTACTTTGCCAACAAAGGTCCATCTAGTCAAAGCTATGGTTTTTCCACTAGTCATGTATGGATGTCAGAATTGGACCACAAAGAAAGCTGAGCACTGAAGAATCGATGTTTTTGAACTGTGGTATTGGAGAAAACTCTTGAAAGTCTTGGAGTGCAAGGAGATCCAGCCAGTCCATTCTGAAGGAAATCAGTCCTGAATATTTGCCAGAAGGAGTGATGCTGAAGCTGAAACTCCAATACTTTGGCCACCTGATCTGAGCACTGACTCACTGGAAAAGACCTTGATGCTGGGAAGGTTTGAAGGCAGGAAGAGAAGGGAACAACAGAGGATGGGATGGTTGGATGGCATCACTGACTCTATGGACATAAGTTTGAGCAAGCTCCGGGAGCTGGTGATGGACAGGGAAGCCTGGCATGCTGCAGTCCATGGGATTCCAAAGAATCGAACATGACTGAGTAACTGAACTGAGCTGTAGGAAATGGAGGATAAAAAAAAATTAAGTCAGTTGTACAACATCACATAATTAGTAGATATTACAACTTGAACCCATTGTTTATGACTCTAGGAATCATGCTGGGGACAGACCAATTAAATAAATTATTCACTTAAATTATATTTTACAAAATATATAACAAAATAATCTTGTAACAAAGAAAATAGCAATTTATCTTTTGAATGTTCATTTCATTTAGAATCATATATACACCTAAATTATTTATATAATGATGTGCAGTGTTTTCATGGTATGTTATGTTTTGCTTTGACAAGTTTCTAAAGTCTTTTATTGGTAGATATCAGCTCCTCATAGACCTGGTTTTGAATCACAAGTTACAAGCCATATGTGCTGGGATTACTTGAAAATGAGGCAAAGCAGAATCATTTTTCTCATGTAATTTCAGAGTGTTTGGCAAAGAGTAAGATTAGAAGGTACAATTACAATCACTGCTATCAATAGAAGGTTTCAGTTTTTAGAGAACAAAATTCATCAATTTTTATCTAGGATTCCACTGTCAAAGTGAAAGTTACATTTCATGACTAATTATTTAGTATAGTTACTGCTGCTGTTGCTGCTAAGTCGCTTCAGTCATGTCCAACTCTGTGAACCTCATAGACGGCAGCCCACCAGGCTCCCCCATCCCTGGGATTCTAAACATATCAGTAATTTGAGAAGTGTACTTATTTCACAATTGCATTTTTTTCTGGTAATATAAGTAACACAAATTGTTGAGATCATCTAACTCAGCCTTTAGCATTTTAAACTTTTTACTTATTAAATTTGAACTATTTCAATGACTTAGAGCTAACTCATTGGGTCCTCATTCTAATCAGTGCTGTTCTCTACTTAGGATCAAATGGGCACCATCTTGAATTTCCTAAATTATTCATACAAAACATATCTTGTCAATTTTGTTTTTTTTAAACTTTCTATTTCCCAAGTTAAGTGTCCTTGTTATTTTTCATGTAACCTATTCTGGAACAGTTCCCTGCTCCTTACTCTTTTTCTAAAAGTGTGTCTGTAAGAGTTCCATTCCTAAATACCAGCCTTATAGCTAAAGGGAAGCTGGGAAGCTGTGACATTGGAAGTAAGTTCCTAACACTTTCTCATTTCTAAGTGCCTATAGCAGTAGCAACTTTCTGATCTCAGGATAGGGGCATGACTCCTGATTTTTCCTTTTCCCACCTCAATAAGCGCTTGCATTTTTAAAATATCTCATTTTTTTCTCACTGAATCCTGGATTGTCAAGTTATAAAATATATAGTGTACAAACCATAGTGCTTAGTACTTAGTGTATTAAGTGTGAATACTTTAGTAAGTTTAATTACACTTAATTTCCTTTCACAAAGCATCCCTGTTAAAAATCACTGAAAAAATAGTGACTATATTTGTAATATACTTGATCAGAGAAAATAAGTTCAAGAATGATACCTATTCCTATATAAATTCATTTAGCAAATATTTATTGGAGGCTATTATGTGCTATAAATCCTGAACATAATGGCTAGCAAAATCAGACGCAGTTCATACCTTTATATCTTCCATTTCAAAAGAAAAATGCACTCTACAGAAACAGAAATAAATGAATTAGAAAGAGATATTTCCTTTTAGATCAGGGATACATTTCTCATAAGCTGGAAAGTCTAATGAACTTTTGGTTTATTTTATTTTATTTTTTTTTATTTATTTTTTTAAATTAATTTTTATTTTTTTAGTTTGTTTTGCTTTACAATACTGTATTCATTTTGCTATACATTGACATGAATCAGCCACGAGTATACATGAACTCCCAATCCCGACCCCCCCTCCCCTCTCCCGCCCCACACCCTCTCTCTGGATTATTTCCAAGTGGGCCTTTTTATGTCTGTTCAGTCACCAAATTCAGTTGCCTTTTCTAGATGTTGCCAACATTATCATACAAACATGTGCAGGCTCTGCAGAGAACACTTCCTCTGGACAGCTGAACACCTGTAACTTAATATTTCACAAATAAAAAGATATATTTTTACATTTTAATGATCTTTGCATGTCTTCCATTGTTTTATACATATTACTTAGCACCACTACTGATGCACTTTCAGATTGCCTAATCAGTTTTCATGAATTTCCTATTCCAGTGTTTCTTTGGGAGGCAAAGAAACTTGTGTCCATTCTCCTTTCCTATGTCCTGTCTTACTAGAACAAAACTACTTTTTGTCTTGCAAGCTTCATGGCAGCTCGGGCTTCTTATCACTTTGCCCTCAATCAAATGGACAGTTGCACTCATTTTGTAATTAAAATCAGTGCTCTAGTTTAGGGGCAGAGAAGGTTTGTTTTCCTAGATATTTGGGTCTTATGGTTCATGTAAAGAGAAGATGGAATGCTTAGCGTTCAGGCCCACTATGACACATTTCAGATGTTAAAAGTTAAATCAGATTTTATAACCTGGCTTCAGAATGCAAACATTTTGTCCTTTAGTCTTATGTGCAAGTGTGTTTTTAGATTTAAAAACAAACACACAAAAAATAAAAAACAAAGTAAACATTTTTAGATTTGACTAATTTTTAAATTGGATATTTTAAGTTTGCCTAAAATAATAATTCTCTTGTGTTTTACAGAGTTAAGTAGTAAGCCTGTTTATATGGTCTGTGGTCCTGAGTAAAACTATTTCAAATTATGTTAAACACTAAGATAAATGTGGAGAGAACTATGATATAGATATATCTATGGAGAAACTATACTGGAACACTAAATGGGAAGCACTAGTAACCAAGAATTTATTTTCTCAAACACACCTAGTTTGAGATCATTGAATCTGGCATATTTAATCTTGCTTGAGAGAAGGCTTTCATTTTATTTATTTATTTTTTTTTCTCTTTCAAATCTGGAAGAAATCTGAATAGTTTAATTCCCTCTTCCTTACTCAGGAATAATTTCTGTACTTTTCCTACTTATGCTGAGCCCAAGATTTATATATAAACCTGACTGCATAGGGAGTTGAATATCAGTATTTGAAGACAGAATTGGGCCTATAATGGGTATTGAAAACCTGTGTACTTAAATGTGCATTTCCCCTTTCTTACTGAAAATGCTGCTCAAATGAAAGCCAATTTTCTTTTTATGAACTGAACTTATAATTAGGAACTTGAATTATAATAGTCATAGAAATGGTAGTTATAATGTAGACATATTACATTTGATTAGATTTTGCACGAGGGAAATTTCCCTTTGTATTAACTGGGCATTTAATTCCAGCTCCACAGAAGGTAACTTTGAAATTGCAGGCTTTGGACTGTGCCCTGCTCAAGCACTCTGTCTCAGTTACAGCAGCCCGCGGAGCATCAGAACCAGCTGCTAAAGACTGTTTGGCTCAAAAAGTGTCATTTCAATTTTTCTGGGTTTCATTTTAAATTATTTTTTAATAGTGTGACTGCATTGTCCATGGTATAAATCTAGAAGCAGGATTTGCATTTAGAATACTGTAAAATACACGGTTCCTCCGGGTATACTAAGAAGGGTACCCTATACCAATTCACATAAATCAAGATAAGAATACTAAAAGCAAAGCAACTTGATTAGATACTAAATTCAAAACATTACAAGATCGTAGTCTAACAGTCACCAGGATCTTAAGTCGTCCTTCATCTATAGCATTGTCTAGTGTGGAAAATTAAAATGACAGTTTTAAGAGATAAAGGCAATCTTGTTCCTATTGAGCTTTAGGGTTCTTGCCAGTTTATCTCGGTTATGAGGTGTAGTGTAATATTATATACACATCTACTATAAACATTCAGACTTTTATAGACATGTCAAAAGGGCACCATTTGATGTAAAATAAAATGAATTACAAGCTTGTAAAAAGTCCCAGGTTTACTTTAACATGGGTACACTCTTTCTCCACCCTTTTGCTATCTTAAATACCCAAGAGAAACTGAAGAGAAACAACTGTAAATTTTACTTTAAGACTTATCAGAGCAATAATGTATTGCTTTCCAATGTTGGGGATTAAAATCTACCTTCTCTCTTATTAGGAAATGATATCATCAAAATTTAAGCATTACAAATGAATGAATTCTCTGAAGATTTTCAAGCTTATGTTTATGTAATATATCTATATAATTTTCTTTTCAAAAGTCTTACAAAAATCTTATATATAATGAATTTGCCATAAAATATATATATATATATATATATATATATATTTATTTCAAGTGGTATCATAAGACCATAATTTCCTTGCATTTCTAAAACAGGAAAAAAATACATCTAGAATATAGATTAGGAGCCTTTTTTCAATGTGTCCTCTTTAAAGCCACCTAGTATAATATTTTTGTTTTTCTCATCATATAGTCTGTCAATGACACTGCTGTAGACCTAATTTTCTTTTTTTAATGTGTAGGAGATGTCTTGCAAGTAATAGCATTCCTTTCCTATCAAGTTTTACAGCTTTTATATAGCCAGCACAACGCATTTTAACTCATATTCATTCTATACATACTCACTTTTAGTGTTAGTTCTTTGTATGTCCTCTTATAATTAGGAAGAAGGCCCCGAAGGGCCCAATTAGCTAACATGTGAAGGTAATTATAACTCGACTTGTTTCTCCTTATATTTAGGTCTGTGCAGTATACAGCATAACCTACTCTGGAGAAAATTCCAACCAGGAATAAATTACATATTGAGTTTTCAGCTAATTTATGTCAAACATTCATCATGGTTGCCGAAGAGACATAGTTTCCTTTCACCTATATTAAGGATAGTAGAAAGAGTAAAACTGCCTCATGTGGCAAGCTTTCTCTTGCATTTGCAAATTGGACTAAACAACTAAATTTCTTGTCAGTTCTGTGCCATGTGTCAAACATCATACAAGTCCAAGCTTGCCACCAGATGGTTTTTAAGAGGGCTGAAGTTCAAAGGTGGATTAATGAAAGGCATACAGTCAGCAGCATTGTTTTAAAGATGACAATTTACAGCTATCAGTAGTTAAAGCCTGAATGCAGGGAATCAATTGAGACTGCTCTTTCCACAGTTTAATTCTAAGCACCAAGTTTCCCATGGTGTTCATCCTATTATGACTTCTATCAGTGCCATCCCAGGTACTAACAGACACCACTCTGGGAAAGTATTATTTCTCATATTTTAAGAGCTTCTCTCTTCTCTTAGGGCAGGTATAATTGTTCTCATACATGGTAAACTTCTAGAGACTGTAGTTCTCATTATGAAATAATGCATTTTCAACACATTTTGGATTAGAAGAATTCATTTTTAATATCAGTTCATACTGATCATGCAAATGGATGACCAAATAAATTATTTTGTGCCTTTGTTTCTAAATATCTAGATAGATAACATATTAACATTAGCATCTTATATCATGGCCAGTAGGTATAGCTATGCAAAGTGTTCACTATATCAGTCCATTAAGTGCCTTTCACATTAACTCTGATGTGATCATTGTCTCTAGAGGTCTGAAATATAGTTACTTAGGGTTCTACTCTGGAGAAGGAAATGGCAATCCACTCCAGTATTCTTGCCTGGAAAATCCCATGGAAAGAGGAGCCTGACAGGCTACAGTTCATGGCATCGCAAAGAGTCAGACACAATTGAGCAGCTGAGCACATGGTTCTCCTCTGTGCTTGATTATATACTCTTGTTTTTATTCCCATTTAGAATCAACTATCCTAATCTGTCACTATCTAAACCTACTTGTTCACATTTTATTCTTATCTTGTCTGTCTTGGATGGGTTAAAATGATAATAGCTAATGAAATGTAACATTATTTAACTGCATTATCACATCTAGTCCTCAAAATAACTCTCTAAACCAGATTTTATTACTACCCTCATTTTACAGATGAGAAAACAGAAACTTTCAAAGATATAGTTCTTATGTTGTGGAGTAGGGGTTTCTAATCAGATCTGAAGACATCAGAGCTGGGGACTTTTATTATCATATGCAAACTAGGATTGTATTGTAAACAGCTGCTATGCATGAATAAGAGTCTTTCCTCTTCCATGTTATCTCCCTGGCATTGGTCACCTGCTCAGCTTCTTTGTTGCTTGAACTCCCTACTGTCACCACTCAAATTTCCCAACCATGTGTCTTCTATCAATCCTTATTGGGTCCATCTTGGGAAACATGGCTCAAGATTGATGAATTTAATCTAAAACACAGTCACCCTTACTGGAAAGGTTTAGTTTATTTTGCTTTAGCCTTGACTGCATTATCCTTTGTCTCTTTGCTCCTTAGTCTGGGTCATGCTGATGATGTGTTGAAGCTGAAACTCCAATACGTTGGCCACCTGATGTGGAGAACTGACTCATTTGAAAAGACCCGGATGCTAGGGACTGATGCACGGGGATAATCCAGAGAGAGGGTGTGGGGCGGGAGGGTGGAGGTGGGGGTCGGGATTGGGAGTTCATGTACACTCATGGCTGATTCATGTCAATGTGTAACAAAACGAATACAGTATTGTAAAGCAAAACAAACTAAAAAATAAAAATTAATTAAAAAAAAAAAAAAGAAAGAAAAGACCCTGATGTTGAGGAAGATTGACGGCGAGAGGAGAAGGGGATGACAGAGGATGAGATGGTTGGATGACTGACTCAGTGGACAGGAGTCTGAGTAAACTCTGGGAGCTGGTGATGGACCGGGAGGCCTGGCGTGCTGCAGTCCATGGGGCTGCAAAGAGTCAGACTCGACTGAGCAAAACTGAAGTGAACTGAACTGTGTCATACACCTTCTAGACGTATGCAGATTCAACATGAAGCTCTTACAAATATTGAACGATGTTGAGTTACTGCTCGATGTTTATCTTGAGCACTACAGCTCGATGTCCTTCAGAAGAGGTGTGTCACATGAAAAAGAGATTTAGGAAAATCACAGAAGACTCAGAGTTGAGAACTGTACCAATTGGAATGAACAGAAAAAGCACAAAATAGCGAGAAACAACCTAGTGATGTTTTGTGACTGTCAACTGAAAAACAGGTTCTTAAAAACCATTCATGCAGAGCAGTCTAAAAAAAGAAAACAAAATTACTCTGTTTATGTGGGAAATATCCTGATGTATAACTTTATATATTTGATGTTAAATTCACTAATACTAATATTTACCAGGCAATGGAGGAATAACACAATTATGAAATTAATTATATAAAATCATCAAAATATAAAAAGATATATATATATGTACAAGAAATATTTATAAATTAAACTTCCTAGTGCATAGTAGTACTATGAAAAATCAGAGAAGAGAAAAAGACCCACAGGATTTTATTTACTATAAAATTATGTTTTCTGTTAAGTAGAAAACGTCAGTGTAATTTTGTGATCTGCTAGGTACTATTTTTTATGACATATTGTATAATAGCATATTATTCCAACATTAATTTGATTTTATCTTTGATGCTTTGGGAATACCTACATATTATCTCGATTCTAAAGCAAGCTAAATTGCTAACTATCATTACATGACTTGAACCCTTGTCCAGGTCTGAAAGTAGAATAGGAGTAGAGCTTGCATCCCCAAATACACTCAAATAGCTTTTCTAACACAAAAAGGGAGCATATACTTATAAACTACCAAAAGAAATTTTCTAGATTATAACCCAAGAAAGTGTATAAAACAAATCTGAAATAAATAACATAAGATAAATATACATACTAGTGTTCGGAGACCAACAAATCTTAGACTTAATCCAACACTTGTTGGCATATAATATTAAAACACTGAAACAATATCAAAATGAAATATTAGATAATATCAATATGGAAGTACTAGAACAAGAAAAAGAAGAAATTAGAAGCTGTTTCCAAGATTTATATGTCAAATATTATAAAAACTATAAACAATGATTAAAAATAGTAAAGGATGATCATTAGAAGAAATTATATGAATACCATACATATACACAATGCACACACATATTTCAAAATCCTGAAATAGAATATAAATGATACTAAGAAAAACACAAGGAATAAATACTAATTAATTATATTATCATTGTCCAAAATTGTTAAATGGAAAACACCACTTGAAATGACTGAGACTCCTAAACTGTATATATAAATAAGGGGGATAGTCAATAGCAAACACAATCAAAAAGCAAATCCAGGTTATATGTTATTTATAAGAAAGACTTAAAGATACACAAAATATTATATTTAAAGAGATGGAAAAAGTATTTAGCAAAAAATAACAAATTGAACCAAAGAATTATTGCTATTAGGCAAAATAGAAACCATGGTGAAATTTTGAATACATCTTGAATTCCACAGCCATTATTATTTTCCTTCTGTCTTACGAATGATCTTTTATTTTCTTTTTATTGCAAGTGAGTTAGTGGCACATTTTCCCAGTTTTCATTGATCTGAAAGCTTTTATTTTGCCTTTATCTTAAAGAGTGTTTTCATTATGTATATTTGTCTCAGCTGACAATTATTTTCTTTAAACATTTACAGAAACCATTCCATTATTTTCTAATTTCATTGAGAAGCCTTCTGCTAATCATATTGGTGCTTCTTTGAAATTAATGTGTGATTTTCCTCTCCTTTGGCTTATTTTTAACATTCATTTTATTTATTTAGTTTTATTCAGTTTTTAGCAATTTTGTTATTGCATATCTAGGTGTTTTCTTTTGTGTATATACTTTTGGGAGTTTATGGAGCTTCTATAAATTTATTGCATTTCACTAGTTTTTGAAACTTATGGGCCTATTTCTTCAAATATCATTTCATTCTAATTAACCTGTGTATTCTAATTGTCCCTTGATTAGACTTTTGGAAAATGTCTCACTTGTCACTTATGCTCTACTTTAAAATTCTTCTCTTAGCTTTGTTTTTATCCTCTTCACTTCAGTTTATATATTTACTATTGATATATCTCCTGGATTGCCAATCTTGTGTGCTGCTATGCCCAATATGCTGTTAAACCTTTTCCTTTTTTGAGTTATTATTAATTATGCTTCTTAGGTATAAAATCCCACTTTATATGTTCTAGGTACTATTCTCATTAAATTTTCATACTTTCCCCTGTTTTCACAGAAAAACACACCATATTTCTATAGTCCTATCTTTTACAATAATTTTTAAAATTAAATGTTGGATATTATAAAGAAAAAACTCTAGAGAATCCAGAAGATATCATTGTTCTGTAGAGTGTCTACCTTTTCTACTGTGAGGCAGATTGGAGGCTGATCACCTGATTCTATTTGCTGAGGTGAGGGTGGGGTATGGTTTTAGTGTCAATGAAGCTCCATATAGTTCTGGTTGACAAACAGTCCTAGGTCATACTCATTCAAAGCATTCAACTGAGAACTTGTATATTTGCTGGAGCTCCTCACCTGGCTGTTCCTAAATTCTAATCTTAATCAGAAAATAATTGCTCTCATTAGCTTCTCAGCCTGTTGTAGCTCAAGTTTTAGACTTGGCAGATGTCTTAGGGAAAAGCTGCCTTTGTGTCAAACTGTTTTCTGCCCATGATTCTCTCTGACATTTTGGCCAATTTGGTATTTTTGGCCCCTAAAGATCACCATGAACTGCTGAATTGTTCTATCTCCCAGCAGTGGCAAAGTTCATGTTCTCAGTTTTATTCCCTGCACTCAGTTTTGACCATTCCCCAGAGGAAAATAGAGCTATACAAAGTTAATTCTTACAATTCTCCCATTTGCAGGATCTTGGCCCTATAGTCCTTATTGTTTCCAGCAGGAGTGCTTGGTCCTACAATCCTGACTTTTTACTTGTTTCACTTGGAGAGTGTATCCATCACAGACTCTTTTACTCTCTAAGTTCTTGAACCAATTTTCTTTTTAAAACATTTATATTAAAGAAGTATTTGTTAAATATCTACTTAATCATATACCATGTTATTTATTCATTTTGATAAATTTTATAAGTTTATGGGATCCTTTACATTTTTAATAAATGAATTAAAATTATTCTTCAATCTACATTGTCTCTAAGAAGCAAATTCTGAAATCATCTCTGTTTTTTTACAAAGGGAGTTTGTGCTTTTCCTCTTCTACATTCTATTTCCTGATGCTGAAAGTGAAGGAAGGGTAGAGCACCTTCAGAAGCCTGAAATCAGAGAAATGTGACTCTTAAGAATTTTGCACTTGACCCATAAACCAATTTTGTGGGGCCACTCTTTGTAATCTCTACCTAGGTAAGTGAACTGAAGTAGTTGTGGTCAACTAGCTGTGGTGGAATTGGGGTGGAGAGAGTGGGAAATAAATTACCATAATTGTATTATATATAACATGTATCGGGGATTATTTACCTGCCAGGCCCTCTACAGGTATTAATGTGTTTAAAGCTCCCAGCAATCCTATGGCCTAGATCTCCTTTTTATTCTTATTTTACTGAGGTTGAAAGTAAGGTTCAGAGAAGGTAGTAAGTTAGCCAAGCCTCATACAATAGTTGGGTGAAGAGTTTGTCTTCATATCTCAAATATCATCCATTATCTCACTGAATCAAAAGTGAGAAGCCACTCTTTTTCTTGTTTCGGAAATTAAACAACCCACCTTAGAGAAGAGAACAAAAAAGATAAATTTTTGTTGGAAACTTGCAGTGGCTTCCCTGGTGGCTCAGAGGTTAAAGCGTCTGCCTCCAATGCAGGAGACCCGGGTACGATCCCTGGGTCGGGAAGATCCTCTGGAGAAGGAAATGGCAATCTACTCCAGTATTCTTGCCTGGAGAATCCCATGGACAGAGAAGCCTAATAGATTACAGTCCACGGGGTTGCAAAGAGTCGGACACGACTGAGCGACTTCACCTTCACCTTCACCTGCAGTGCTGAAATCTAAAAATTTTATATTTATATCTAGAATTCTGTAGTTCTGTGTTAGTTGCTCAGTCTTGCCCAACTCGTTGTGACTCCATGGACTGTAACCTGCCAGGCTCCTCTGTCCATGGGATTCTCCAGACAATACTGGAGTGGGTTACCATTTCTCTCTCCAGGGGATCTTCCCAACCCAGGGATCTAACCCAGGTCTCCTGATTTGCAGGCAGATTCCTTACCATCTGGCTGCTAGGAATCCATCAAGAGATCACAAATGTTTTATTCTTTTTAATGTTTTGCATCATTAATAGTGGAGAAGGAAATGACAACCCACTCCAGTACTCTTGCATGGAAAATCCCATGGATGGAGGAGCCTGGTAAGCTAGGTCCATGGAGTCGCAGAGTCAGACATGACTGAGCAACTTCACTTTCACTTTCATTTATAGTCTCCTTCAAATATACATTTTACTAAGTACATTTGAATATAAAAATACTGTCGGACACTATATGAAAATATGCCTATATCAATTTGTGAATGAACTAACAAAAAGTATAAATATATTCTGTATTGTAGAATACAACTCTAAAAATGATAGAAAAGGGCTTATTTATGGAATGATATAGTTATCCCCTATGATTTTTATTATTACAAGTTGGTTACAGTGAATTCATTCTCTTATGAATGAAAATAATTCTGATCGAAACATCTCTGAGGTACAATAAAAGAGATAGAATTATAAAGAAAGATCTACAATATCAGAGACAGCTATGGCTACCCTCTTTCCATTTTCATTAAAAATGAAGCTCTGCAGCAGATGGGCTTCAAAGATTTTTTAAAGATTTAAGTGCTAATGCATGGGAGAATTCCAATGCAAACCAGTGCTTCAGTGCATGCTGGGCTGTGGGAGGGACCTGGAGAGCCCTCTTAATCTTGCTTAGATCTTTTCATTAATGGAGTGCTATAAAATTACCTTCAACATGCAGGAGAAAAGTGGTCTTACTGGGAGAAGTTTGACTTCTTTCTGAATTATCTTCTCAACTAAAATTTAGTAAACTGTTCTAAATAAACAACTCCATTGACAATGCATGGGTTTTGGTTTGGGATTATTTTATTAAATAATAAATATTTAACTCTTTGAAAGCATATGGTACACAAACCAGAATTTCTAAAGAAGCCAACTTCTCATTGGATTGCTTGTCATTCTTTTTAGTGCATAAACAATTGGTTAAAGTTAACTATTTAAAACAGAAATATGTTTTTTAAATTCAGGGTATAGTTATTTGAGTCTATATATAAATGTCTAACAAAGTCATTGCAGGTTTGCCATAGTCATATTAAGAATCCTGGTGGTTCCAATTGTGAGATCAATAAAGTTGATAATTGGTATAATGTATTACATATGCTTAGGAATATCTGCATGTCACACAAAAATTTAAGGGAAAGAGAATATGGGTAATAACTAATTTAGCATAACAAAAGAAGCTGCTTAAAATTGACAGATTCTATCATCCCTAGAAATCATTGTTTCATGATCAAATTCCACTTCATTTTTAACATTTTAGTTATGTAAAATATTACAAGATGATTTTATATCTTAATTTGCTCCTGATGGAGTTTTTTTTATATTTAAGCATTAGATTTTTAGATGCTATTAGCTTCAATTTTTCTTTATATTTTTACTCTAACCATTACACAGTTTAAGTACAGAATAAACAAATGATGATAAAAAATGGAAATGAAAAATTATAGTTTTCTGTTTGTAAAGGAAGGATGTTCATATGGCTTTCTCTCCTTATTTCCATTGTGTTCAACATTGTAAAGGAGAAAGGATGTTGAGTAAGTCTTAGTAATCAATGTGGCAGCTAGAAAAAAAGATTTAATGTTTTATTTTGAATAGACATCCTATCCAAACCTCTTGGGTATGACCAGCATGGTGAAGTAAATCCCATCCCAGACTCTGCCACTTACCAGGTGCTTATAAATCACTTCAGTCGTGTCTGACTCTGTGCGACCCCAATAGACGCCACCCCACCAAGCTCCCCCATCTCTGGGATTCTCCAGGCAAGGACACTGGAGTGATTTGCCATTTCCTTCTCCAATGCATGAAAGTAAAAAGGGAAAGTGAAGTCGCTCAGTCGTGTTTGACTCTTAGTGACTCCATGGACTACAGCCTACCAGACTCCTCTGTCCATGGGATTTTCCAGGCAAGAGTACTAGAGTGGGGTGCCATTGCCTTCTCTGACTTACCAGGTAACCTTGTATAAATAACATAATTTAGATAAATCTTACTCTGTATCTGCAATGTGAGAATAATATATGTATACTGTAATACATTTGGACAGTGCAATTAGTAACATTTAAAAGAATATTTTAAATGATAAAACTATATACAGTTGTTAGGAACTATTTCTGCTTAGTAGAAATATTGTAGTAGAACTATTCTACTTAATAATAGTGCTACTGTTAAAGGTTCTGCTCACATTGGGTCATGGGAAACCACTCTCCCTCTCTCTCTAGTTAATAGCTAGATGACTTTACTCTCTTCCACTTTATTTTATAGAGTGGGGAGTCCAGCTGTGAAACCCTGCACTAAATTAGATAATTAAAAAAAAAAAAAAAACAATGATCAGGAATGACATTCTCATTCCATTGTTGCCACCCACCCGTTATCCCCACCATGGCCCCATATTTATAACAAGAGTTTTACTTTATGAAGTGCCCCATAAATCAAATTGAGGATTTATAAGGAGCCCTTTTATTTCATAGATCTAAACACAGATTGGATGCTTAGATAAATATTGTACCATTTTTATAAAATGTTAACAACTAAAATACCATTAAATACTACAGAACCAATAAATAAACCAGCATTTCAATCCAGGCATATTATTAAAGGAAGAAGCAATCAGATCTATAAAGTAGTTCTACATTATAGGAGGCTAAAATAAGCCAGATGCTTTAAATTTTTTTGGTTTTTATTTAACATAATATGATCTGATGTACTTTGCCATCACTAATCTAAAAAGCCACACTTAAACCAAGTACTTTAGTTTCTCCCAATTCTAAATGATATGTGCAATTTAAAATGCTCTATCATTGGCCTTTAATGGCCTCAAATGAATAATGCCCATCTGAGATTATTTCTTTTGATATCAATAATATTCCTAAAATTAAAAAGCAATACATTTTGCTCTTATTTACGTGTGCCAATCTCTTTGTTGTAAATTGGAATTTCAGAATTCTTTCAACATTTTGAATTCTCCTAGATATGTTACTGAAAATCATTCGGTCATGCCGATTCTTTGCAACACATGGACTGCTTAGTCCATGGAATTCTCCAGGCCAGAATACTGAGTGGGTAGCCTTTCCCTTCTCCAGGAGATCTTCCCAAACCAGGGATCAAACCTAGGTCTTCCACGTAGCGGGAGGATTCTTTATCAGCTTTAAAGCCCAATAATACTGGAGTGGGTATCCCTTCTCCCATGGATCTTCCTGCCCCAGGAATCGAATCGGGGTTTCCTGCATTGCAAATGGATTCTTTACCAACTGAGCTATCAGGGAAGCCCCTGGATATGTTATTTATTCCTAATCCTTTATGAAGAAGGCTTGATGTAGACTGTTTTCAGACATTAGTTTTAATACAGTTTTATCTTCTGTTAGTATCTCTGTTAGATGTTTAGAACTAACAAGCAAAGAAATGGAATTGCATATAGAGCCCCCAAAGCATCAACAAATATTTACTAAGGATTTATCCTGAAAACTTAAAGTAGAAATTATACTGGCTTCTGCTGTGGAGCTAGTAATGACCTGAAAACATAAATGGTCATGTCTGAGCCTTAGTCAGTATGAATTAAAGCAGTATATAGAAAATTGGCTTTGGAATCTGTTAAATCTACTCTAGGATACTCACTATGTCACTCTTGTAAATTATGTAAGCTCTCTAAATATCAATTTATAAGAATAAACAAATGCTATGTTATAATAATAGGATTAATCTGAATAGGAATAATTTCTTTATCTTAATCACACATGTGTGTGTTACATGCTCTGTGACTGGGGAAATTATCTATCTATTCTGTTTCCCTATCAGAAAATAATGAGTTCTCTTGAAGGAGCCATAAGTCTACAGGAAGAAAAGAGCTACATACATCAAATTATTGTGTGGAGAATTGTAAGAGACAGTCCTGCTAAAGTTCAATTATAATTTAACGCTAAGTATGTGCTTTCTGAAAAACAGAGGATGGTTTTATTAATTTTTTTTCTAGTCATGCAGATTAACAAGATACCATCACTTATTCTAAAAAAAAAAAAAAGATATATTAGTTTGCTTAGGCTGTCATAACAAAACACAAGAGATTGTATGGCTTAAACAATAGAAATTAATTTTCTTAATTTTGAAGGCTAGAAATTCAAGTTCCAGATGTCATTAACTCTGGTTTCTTCTGAAAACTTCTTTCCTTGGCTTGAAGATGACCTCCTTTTCTCTTTTTTGGTGAGGTTGTTATCTGTGTCCTAATCTCCTCTTATAAAAATACTAACTATATTGGAAAAGGCCCCCAACACATATAACCTTATTTACATTTCTTATCTCTTTACCCAGAGACCAAATTGCCAATATACATTAATGGATCATAGAAAAAGCAAAAGGATTCCAGAAAAAAAACAAGAAATCTACATCTGCTCCATTAACTACAGTAAGGCCTTTGACTGTGTGGATTTCAACAAAGTGGGAAATTTTTTAAGAGATGGGAATACCAGACTACCTTACCTGACACACGAGAAACCTATATGCAAGTCACAAAGCAACAGTTAGAATTAGACATGAAACAATGAACTGGTTCAAAATTGGGAAAGGAGTACATCAAGGCTGTATATTGTCACCCTGTTTATTTAACTCACATACAGAGTACATTATGTGAGATGCCAGGCTGATGAAGCACAAGCTGGCATCAAGATTGCCAGGAGAAATAAAAGTAACCTCATATATGCAGATGACACCACCCTTATGAAAGAAAGTGAAGAGGAACTGAAAACCCTCTTGATGAAGACAAAAGAAGAAAGTGAAAAATCTGGCTTATAACTCATCATTCAAAAAGCTGAGATTATAGCATCTGGTCCCAACACTTCATGGCAAATATATGGGGAAAAAATGGAAACAGTGATAGAGTTTAATTTCTTGGGCTCTAAAACCACTGTAGATGGTGACTGCAAGCATGAAATGAAAGGACATTTGCTCTTTGGAAGAAAAGCTGTGACAAACCTAGACAGCATATTAAGAAGCAGAGACATCATTTTGCTGACAAAAGTTTATCTAGTCAAAGCTATGATTTTTCTAGAAGCAATGTACAGATGTTGATTTAGACCATAAAGAAGACTGAGCACTGAATTGGTGCTTTTGAACTAGGGTACTTGAGATGATTCTAGAGTCCCTTGGACTGCAAGGAGATCAAAACAGTCAAACCTAACGGAAATCAACTGTGAATATTCATTGGAAGGACTGATGCAGAAGCTGAACTCCAATACAATGGTCACCTAATGCAAAGAGTCAGCTGATTGGAAAAGACACTGTTGCTGGGAAAGATTGAGGGCAGGAGGAGAAGGGGGTGATAGAAGATGAGATGGTTGTATGACATCATCGACTAAATGGACGTGTGTTTGAGCAATCTCCAGGAGATAGTGAAGGACAGGGAAACCTGGAGTGCTGCAGTTCATGGGGTTGCAAAGAGTAGGACATGACAGAGACTGATGAACAAAAATCTCTTTGAAGGCCTTAATACCCAAAAGAGTCACATTCTAAGATACTGAAACTTAGAACTTAAATGAATATTGGGCAGTAACAATTTAGCCCATAACAAAGACCTTTTCACAAAATCCTAAAGTCAGTATCATTGGGGACAAATGTCTACACAATCAAAAACAGACAATGAGGGAATGTGTGGGTAGAGAATGTGTGGTATATTACAAAGAAAGATAGTTGGATTAATCAGCAAAGCAAGCTGTTCTAGCACTTTTACTTCTTTATATTCACCCAACCATTTATTGCTATCTGTATTTATATTTAGCTATTTCATGATTTTGCTGATTCCTTTCACTTCAAAATAATTGAGGTAAGTACAATCCTTGATATATGTCTCATAGGTTAAAGAAGAAGGAGAGACTTATCAGTACACACAGAAGATGGAAAATGGCCCTAAAAATTCTGCCAGACCTATCCAAAGTTTTACAATAAGTAAATACAATTTTTTCATTTATATTAACTATAAGAACTATGGGTACATCTTAGTTGTTCGATACACAGGTATGCCAGAAGAACTTGAATATAAATAATGTAAAAGGTTATATGTTTTGGAATAATAGATTTAAAATACACTAAAATTCTTTGTTTTAACTTTGACTTGGTCAAAAACAGTCTTTCTGTTTGCATTCATAAGTTAACTGAATTATTTCTAATTATGTATTCATTGGGCTTCCCTGGTGGCTCAGATGGTAAAGAATCTTCTTACAATGCATGAGAGACAAGTTCAATCCCTGAGTTGGAAAGATATCCTGGAGAAGGAAAGGATAACCCACTCTAGTATTCTCACCTGGGAAATCCCATGGACAGAGGAACCTGTAAGGCTATTGTCCACGGTGTCACAAAGAGTCAGACATGAATGAATGACAAGCATGTATTTATTACTATATACAAATGAATAATAGCATAACTACTATAGTACTATACGTGGTACCATTTACATTCTTAAATAGATAAACTCTGAGGAGGTAAAGTGAGAAATTTATTCTGCTGCAGGGAGTAACCCTGATTATGTAAAACACTAAGATATGTTGGTGATTATGGACAAGTTTAAAGTCTTGAGATCTAATTCATAGTAAACACTAAAAGCATTGAATAAGAACTTTTATTGTAATCAAATATAGGAAGGAATGGGCTAAAAAAGGAATATAAATTTTATGAACTCCTATGCCAAAATCAAATTTTAGCACATTATTAGGTATTCATTCATGGGATTAAATTATTAGGAATATAAGAGGTCTTCAGATGACTGGGTAAATCACAGCTTGGAAATGTGAATATTTCTTAAATATATATTAATATTTTAAAAGTAATCAGTAATTAAAATATCCTTCATGGATCACAGTGTTATCATAGTGAAGGGGTTTGCATAAATCAAGGAAGCTATGAGCTGGGTTGCCGTGCCATGCAGGGCAATCCAAAATAGATGGGTCATAGAAGAGACTTCTGGCAACACGTGGTCCCCTGGAGAGTAGAATGGCAAACCACTCTAGTATTTTGCCGTGAGAAGCCCATGAACAGTACAAAAAGACAAAAAGATATGACACTGAAATATGAGGCCCCTAGATCAGAAGGTATCCAATATGCTACAGGGGAAGAAGGAAGACAATTACTAATAGATCCAGAAGGAATGAAGAGTTTTGGGCCAAAATGACAGAATGATCTTGGTTCATTTTCAAGGCAAACCATTCAGCATTACATTAATTCAAGTCTATGCCCCAAGCGCTGATGTCAAAGAAGCTTAAGCTGACCAGTTCTATGAAAATGTATAAGACCTTCTAGAACTAATACAAAAAAAAAAAAAAAAAAAAGTGCTTTTCATCATGGGGGATTGGAATGTGAAAGTAGAAAGTCAAGAGCTACCTGGAGTAAGAGTCAAGTTTGGCTTTGGGGTACAAAATGAAGTTAGGGCAAAGGGTAACAGTTTTATCAAAAGAACATACTGGTCATAGAAAATCTTTTAGAAACACAAGAGATGATTCTACACATGGAGATCACCAGATAGTCCATTCCAAAATCAGACTGATTAGATTCTTTGCAGCCAAAGATAGAGAAGCTCTATATAGTTAGCAAAAACACGATCCGGAGCTGATTATGACACAGATCATGAACTCCTTACTGCAAAATTCAGGCTTAAATTGAAGAAAGAAGGTTAAATCACTAGGCCATTCAAATAATACCTAAATCAAATCCCTTATGATTATACAGTGGAAGTGACAAACAGGTTCAAGGGATTAGATCTGGTAGGCTTCCCTGGTGGCTCAGGCGGTAAAGAATCCACCTGCAATGTGTGAGACCTAGATTTGATCCCTGGGTTGGGAAGATACCCTGGAGGAGAGCATGGCAACCCACTCCAGTATTCTTGCCTGGAGAACCCCATGAACAGAGGAGTCTGGCAGGCTGCAGTCAAGGAGTCTGGCAGGCTGCAGTCCTGCAGCCTGAGGTTTCAAAGAGTTGGACATGACTGAGTGGCTAAGCACAGAGCACAGGCAGAGTGCCTGAAAAACTATGACAGAGGTTAGCAACATTGTATAGGAAGTGGTGACCAATACCACCCCAAAGAAAAAGAAATGCAAGAAGTTAAAGTGGTAGTCCGAGGAGGCTTTACAAATAGCTAAGAAAAGAATGAATGGCAAGAGAGAAAGGGAAAGATATACCCAGCTGATTGCAGAGTTCCAGAGAATAGCAAAGGAGAAATAAGAAAACCTTCTTAAGTGAACAATGCAAAGAAATAAAGGTAAACCACAGAATATATAAGTCTCAAGATATCTTCCAGAAAATTGGAGATATCAAAGGAACATTTCATGCAAGAATGGGCATGATAAAGGAAATAAATGGTAAGCACCTAATAGGAGAAAAATAGATTAAAAAGAGGTGGCAAGAATACAAAGAAAAACTATACCAAAATGATCCAGATAAAACAATGGTCCCTTACCTAGAGCTAGATATCCTCGAGTGTGAAGTCAAATGGGCCTTAGGAAGCATTAAGATGAACGAAGCTAGTGGAGGTGAAGGAATTGCAGCTGAGCTATTTAAAATCATAAAAACAAGATGCTTTAAAATGCTGCACTCAGCAAAGACAAAAAAATAAAAATAAAATGCTGCACTCAATATGCCAGCAAATTTGGAAAAGTCAGCCATAGCCACAAGACTGGAAAAGATCAGTTTTCATTTCAATCCCAAAGAAGGACAAGAGAAATGATAACACTATGATGGCAGAAAGTGAAGTTTCAATAAAGAGTTCCTTGATGATGGTCAAAAATGAGAGTGAAAAACCTGACTTGAAACTCAACATTCAAAACAAAACAAAACTAAGATTATGCCATCTAGTCCCATCACTTCATTGCAAATAGAAGGGTAAAAAGTAAAAGCATGACAGATTTTATTTTCTTGGGCTTCAAAATCTCTGCAGATGGTGACTGCCGCCATGAAATTAAAAGACACTTGCTCCTAGGAAGAAAAGCTATGACAAATCTTTTGAAGAAGTTGCATCAGTTGTGTCCCACTCTTGTGGCCCAATGGACCATAGCCCATCAGGCTCCTCTGTCCATGGAATTCTTCAGGCAAGAATACTGCAGTGGGTTGCCATGCTCTACTCCAGGTAATTTTCCTGACTCAGAGATTGAACACATGCTTCTTATATCTCCTCATCAGCAGGCAGGTTCTTTACCACTAGTATCACCTGGAAATAAGACAGAACATTAAAAAGCAGAGACATCACTTTGCTAACAAAGGTCCATAGAGTCAAAGCTATGTTTTTTCCAGTAGTCATGTATGGATGACTTAACATTCAGAAAACATAGATCATGGCATCTGGTCCCATCATTTCATGGCAAATAGATGGGGAAACAATGAAACAGACTTCATTTTCTTGGGCTCCAAAATCACTGCAGATGTTGACTGCAGCCATGAAGTTAAAAGACATTTGCTCTTTGGAAGCAAAGCTATGACCACCATAGACAGCATATTAAAAAAGCAGAGATGTTACTTTGCCAACAAAGATCCATATAATCAAAGATGTGGTTTTTCTGGTAGTCCTGTATGGATGTGAGAGTGCTGAAGAATTGATGCTTTTGAACTGTGGTGTTGGAGAAGACTTTTGAGAGTCCCTTGGACAGCAAGGAGATCAAATCAGTCAACCCTGAAGGAAATCAGTCCCAAATATTCATTGGAAGGACTGATGCTGAAGCTAAAACTCCAATACTTTGGCCATCTGATGTGAAGAACTGACTCATTGGAAAAGAGCCTGATGCTGGGAAAGACTGAAGGTGGAAGGAGAAGGGGACGACAGAACATGAGATTGTTGGATGACATTGCCAACTCGATAGACACAAATTTGAGCAAGCTCCAGGAGTTGGTGATGGACAGGGAGGCCAGGCATGCCACAGTTCATGGGTTTGCAAAGAGCCAGACACAACTGAGCAGCTGAACTGAATTGCTATATGGTTATGAGTTGGACCATAAAGAAGACTGAGCACTGAAGAATTGATGTTATCAAACTGTGGTGATGGTGAAGACTCTTGAGAGTCCTTAGGACAGCAAGGAGATCAAACGAGTCAATCCTGAGGGAAATAAACCCTGATTATTCACTGGAAAGAATGAAACTGAAGCTCCAATACTTTGACCACCTGATGTGAAGAGCTGACTCATTGGAAAAGACCTTGATATTGGAAAGATTGAGGGTAGGAGGAGAAGAGGGTGACAGAGGATGAGATGGTTGGATGACATCGGTGACCCAGTGGATGTGAGTTGAGCAAACTGCAGGAGATAGAGAAGGACAGGCAAGTCTGGCATCCTGCAGTTCCTGGAGTCACCAAGTGTAGGATAGGATTTAGCAACTGAACAACATACTAAAAGACATACTTGCAAATAGAAAGATTTCAATTTCTTCCGTGTGGTCTTTTTTTTTTTTTTGAAAAATGTTTTGAAAAATCAGACTTCATCAAAATTAGGAAGATGGCTGTTTATTAGTGATGTGTTAGCAAACCTTTGTATATCCTTGAGACTTAGGTGCAAAAAGGAACATAAAAACGCTTAAGTTGAAGGAAGATTCTGAGAAGTAAATTGGAAGATCTAAGAAAGCACCTGTATATTTTAATGAGGCACTCATTATTTTAAAATTGAGGTGTAATTTACATATAGAGTGTATAAATCTTACGTGCATAGTCTGACAAATATTTACATGTGTGTATATCTACTTCCAGATGAAAATACAGACCATTTCCATCATTCCAGAATGTTTCTTTGAGTCTCTTCTTACACAATAACCACTATTTTGACTTTTTAAAATATAGATAATCTTTGTCCATTCTTGAATTGCATAGAAACCACACAGAATTATACTCTTCATTTCTGGCCTCCTTTGCTCAACATGAAATCTGTGAGATTCATCCATATTGTTGGGTATATAATTTATTTTATTTTCATTGTATGAGTAAACCACAATATTTATTCACTTGCATTTAGATTTTAGAACTTGATTTTAGAACTAAATATGAGAGAAAAAAATAAACCTTCTAGAAGGAAAAGGATAATGTGTTTGTTACTTTAGATTAAGCAAATATTTCTGAGATGGACAAGAAAAAATAAGTATTAAAACTATAACTTGAATTTAATTAAGATGTCTATTTACCAAATATATATCATTAAGAAATAAATAAGTCACAGTCTGAAAGAAGATTTTTTATAATAT
>SJXQ01000328.1:182621-209415 GCA_006408695.1 Aepyceros melampus | reverse complement strand
AAAAAAAAAGAATGGAAATCATAAGGAAATTTAGGTTTTGCTAGATAATGTAATATGATAAGATTTAGAGGCTTTGAACAATAACCTTTCATTATTTCTTCAAAATTGTGTCAGTTGACTAAATTGTTCCTTGGTTCTGGGCAGGTTTAAATGATCTTTCCTAGACAGAGAGTTCATGCATCTGGAGTTGCTTGCTAAGGGTGTATGTGTGTGCATGTGTGCTTGCATGTGTTCAGTTCAGTCCAGGCGCTCAGTTGTTTCTCACTCTGCGACCCCATGAATTGCAGCACGCCAGGCCTCCCTGTCCATCACCAACTCCCGGAATTCACTCAAACTCCTGTCCATTGAGTCGTTGATGCCATCCAGCCAACTCATCCTCTGTCATCCCTTTCTCCTCCTGCCCCCAATCTCTCCCAGAATCAGGGTGTTTTCCAATGAGTCAACTCTGCATGAGGTGGCCAAAGTATTGAAGTTTCAGCTTCAGCATCAGTCCTTTCAGTGAACACCCAGGACTGATCTCCTTCAGAATGGACTGGTTGGATCTCCTTACAGTCTGAGGGACTCTCAAGAGTCTTCTTTTGTACAGGAGACAGTGATCAACACCATCCCCATGGAAAAGAAATGCAAAAAAGCAAAAATGGCTGTCTGAGGAGGCCTTACAAATAGCTGTGAAAAGAAGAGAAACAAAAAGCAAAGGAGAAAAGGAAAGATATTGCCATTTGAATACAGAGTTACAAAGGATAGCAAGGAGAAATAAGAAAGCCTTCCTCAGCAATCAGTGCAAAGAAATAGAGGAAAACAACAGAATGGGAAAGACTAGAGATCTCTTCAAGAAAATTAGAGATACCAAGGGAACATTTCATGCAAAGATGAGCTTGATAAAGGACAGAAATGCTATGGACCTAACAGAAGGAGAAGATATTAAGAAGAGGTGGCAAGAATACACAGAAGAACTGTACAAAAAAGATCTTCATGACCCAGATGATCACAATGGTGTGATCACTCACCTAGAGCCAGACATTTGGAATATGAAGTCAAGTGGGCCTTGGAAAGCATCACTATGGACAAAGCTAGTGGAGGTGATGGAATTCCAGTTGAGCTATTTCAAATCCTGAAAAATGATTCTGTGAAAGTGCTGCAGTCAATATGCCAGCAACTTGAAAACCTCAGCAGTGGCCACAGGACTGGAAAAGGTCAGTTTTCATTGCAATCTCAAAGAAAGGCAGTGCCAAAGAATGCTCAAACTACCACACAGTTGCACTCATCTCACACACTAGTAAAGTAATGCTCAAAATTCTCCAAATTTTTTAGCAATACATGAACTGCGAATTTCCAGATGTTCAAACTGGTTTTAGAACATCTGCTGGATCATCAAAAATGCTATGCATGTGTTTAGTCATGTCCAACTCTTCATAATCCCATGAACTATAGTCCGTGAGGATCCTCAGAGGTCCATGATTTTTTTCCCAGGTAAGAATACTGGAGTGGGTTGCCATTTTCTACTCCAAGGGATCTTTGTGACCCAGGGATTGAAACCACAGATGCATCTCCTGCACTGGCAGACAGGTTCTTTACCACTGCACTAGTGATTAAATAATCACAACAACTTTCCATAGCTATTATTTAAGGGGTTATAGGATGGTCAGCTGTTATCCAGAACATCTCATTTCTCTCCTTCCTGGCATTTTCTTCCCTAGAAGGCTAACTCAGATTAATTCACATGATAGTTTCAGGGTTTTAAGCATATGAGATAGAACATGTTCCAATGCTGAAATAATTTACAAGCATTGGTGGTGCTTTAGTCAGTCATTCATATCCAACTCTTTGTAACCCTAAGGACTGTAGCCTGCCAGGCTCCTTTGTCAATGGGATTTTCCAGGCAAGAATATTGGAGTGGGTTGCAATTTCCTTCTCAAGGGGAACTTCCTGACCCAGAGATTGAATGCAGGTCTCCTGTATTGCAGGCAGATTCTTTATCACTGAGCCACCAGGAAAGTCTTTTCAATCATTACTTCTACTGTAATTGCTCAATATCTAGAGCCATCAAACAGTCAAGATAATATTTAAAGAATGGAGAAACAGATTCTGTCTTTTGATGAGAGACGCAACAAATTTCCCATAAAAGAAAACTGTGCTTACCTGGAAGACAGAGGAAAAAAAAAAAAAAAAAACTGGCCATTTTTGTAAACTACCATGTTTGGAATTTGAAACCCCAGAAGAGAAAGACAGATGAATTGTATCAAATGTAATATTTAAAGACTGAGAATTTTCCAAAAATTTTCAAAGACACCATATTCTAGATTGTAAAAAAAGGTATAAAACCACAAGCAGAATAATTTTAAAACAAACAAACAAACAAAAATATAAGCATAGGTTAGTTCAACTATTAAAAAAGAATACATTTTAAAGGTAGCCAATGACCCTTCAAAGAAACAAAAGTAGCATATTGACCAACGTCTGAACAAATATTGGGAAATCCAGTAGATAATGAAATCATATTGTTACACCACTGAAAAATAAGTATCTATCAATCAAAAGTGGAATAAATAAGTATTGCTAAGATATGGGCTAAACAGAACACTTGCACATTGGTAAAATCACTTTGGAAAGCTAATTAGCAGCACATTAAAAAGCCAACATGCATCTTCCTTTTAACTCAGCAGTTGCATTCCTAACTGTATATGCATCCAAAATAAGGACATAGGAACAGAAAAATATATGTGCAAGACTGTTATAGCAGGTTATTTCATAATAGTTACTTATTGCAAACAACCTAAATATCATGAAAAGTAAGGTTGCTAAATATATTCTTACTTTTTATTCAGTGGAATACTAGTATGATTTTTAATATTCACAGTGTAATATTTAGTAATTTTATCCTGAATTCCCACAAAAAAATAAATGAGACTATACACAGAATATCATTATTCTCTTAAAAAGCAAATAATGACTGTGGTTTACCACAATTCAGTTCTTACTCCTGAGGTAGTATGATGAAAACCAGGTCAGAGATCCTATACATAAAAACTTTATGTCATAGGAAAGAGGTAGATAAAAATTTATTTTTCTGTTGATAACCAGGTGAAAGAGAGATATCACTCTCTTCTCCATAAAGAAGGGATAAAAACTTTTACTTCAACCTTTTGGAATAGAAACAAAATCTCTCCAGGAGCTGAAGAGTCACAGGTATATTCATAGTTTACAAACTAGAGATGTTGCCACTGTCTTAGACCTCTTTTTCTCTTGAAATATAAATACACAGTGATATAGTTAGTTAAATCTCTCTGAAATTCTGTTAGATATAATTGTAAATTGAATTTCCATGACTCTCTCTCTGCCCAGTATTCTGAGCTTCTAGCAAAATTTATTCAGAGAGCTCCTACTCTATTTAAACACAAACATATTTTCTCTACACTTCATAACAACACAACAATGTGAAAGATAAACTACTTTTAAACTCAGCATCATGAATGAATCTCAAAGATATGATGAGTAAAGAAGTGAGAGAAAAAAGGAGTATGTACTCTCTGACTCTATTTATTAAAAAAATTAAAGAATACATTAAATTATTTATGGTGATAAAAATCAAAAAACAGTCTCCTCTGGATGGGAAGATGAATAGGAAAGGACATGTGAAAAAATTATGGTGTTAGAATGTCTGGTGTTGGAATTTATGTGGTGGTGGCACTGATGTGTTTGTATGTAAAACTAAGAAAATTTATTCTTAGAATTTGTGCCCTTGTACACTTTCTGTAATATTTCAGTAAAAAAGTGAAAAAAAAATTTTTTTGCAAAGACTACTGTTTCAGTTAAAGAGGTGGATCCAATCAGAAGAGATTTCTCATATTTTTCCAACAATATTTATTAGTTCAAGTATAAAAGTGAAAAATATGCAAGAAGTTGGATTTCTCAGAGGTTGAGAGTAAAAGATGCCATAGGAAATTTTAGTAATAGTGATTGCTTTCTTTTTAAGTTTGATCATGTAATTTATGCTAGGCAAATGAGATTAAAGTAGGAGATTCACGAAGGTTAAATAAAACATCTTCTAATAAAATTTTAAGTCTTTAGAAACTATTAAATTTAATCTGTCAGAAATCAAGACATAGGAAATTTTTGCATTTCCAAAACAAAAATAGATGAAATTACAAAAATTTAAATATTAAGTTTAATTATTGGTGGGTAAGAAATCAAGACTTAGACTAAGGTTCAGCAATAATGCTATTACCTTAAAAAAAAAAAAAAAAAAGCTTATAGCACCATGTTCTCTAAGTTAAAGTATTTGAAACAGCCAAACTATTAAATACATTATAAGATGTACATAATACAGAGCATTAGTAGCTTAAAAGAGAGGAAAGAAGGAGAAATAAAAAGATTACTTCCAAGTGGTAAGTATAAAAGCGGTTGCACAATTTCTTTATTGTATTTTCTAAAAATCAATCTTGGAAAAGGAATTTTACGCTTAGGAGGCTTTAAGGATTGTATTCAAAAATAATATCTTTAATCAACTGAGGAAGCAACCTCAGGCAGAGGGAGAAACTGAACTATGATAAAATGCAAAAGAGGACTTCATTGGCCACAGAGTCCTTGAGCTGGGATGATCTCCAGAGCTTTTCAAACTGATGTAAGAGGTTCACTCCCTTGTATTTCTACATAAATCAGTCATTAGATAAAGGCTACTTCAAGGACAGTGTTGAACTCAGTCAAAGCAGCCGCTTCCTGTATAGCAGAGGGCAAATCAGAAGGCAACCTCTCAGTGGCTGGCTGAATAAATACCTCAGTCTTTAAGGTAGAAAATCTGGATTGCATACCATTGTGTCCATTGAAGTCCATTCATTGTACCACATGGATCTACCTGCATCTTATAACTTTACTTTATATAGAAATAGACTCTCCAAGATCCTAATCTGTCTCTTTACCTGGAGAAATATATGAGGAAAGTTAGCAGTACAAGATTTTGCCGCTGTTGCTGGTTTGACGTCAAAGCTGATGTTGATCATCTGCCTCCTCTACCAGACTTTCAGTTAGGTTTTACTTAGTTTCAGCTAGCACCTCCATGTGCTGCCTCAAGGAGTGAGCCACATCACACCCTCAACTCTTAAAGAGTCTAATTCCTTGTTACCATGTCCTTCTCAGTGCAGAAGGCAATGGCAACCCACTCCAGTATTCTTGCCTGGAGAGTCCCAGGGGCGGAGAAGCGTGGTGGACGGCTGTCTATGGCATCCCACAGAGTCAGACACAACTGAAGCGACTTAGCTGCAGCAGCCTGTCCTTCTCAGACAGATTTTCATCCATTCGCCTTCAAAATCAGCCACTGGAATGCCAAAAGAAGCTGCGGAAGATGGCCTCAGTTTCTAATATAACCTCCCTTTCTGATTTTAAGTGCAACACTATCTCCTGCTGGTAATTTACTCATTCCAAGAGTAATTCCATTTCAAATATTTTTCTTGACTGCCTTTTGCATGGCATGTGAAGCCCAGCATTAGAGAGGGGCAGCTACAGGTTAAGGTTTAATGGAAATTTTACTGTGTCCTGTATAGCTCAGTCGGCGAAAAATCTGCCTGCAATACAGGAGACCCCGGCTCGATGCCTGGGTAAGATCCATGGGAGAAGCCATAGGCAGCCCACTCCAGTATTCTGGCCTGGAGAACTTTTGCTTTAGGAAAGAGGGTGGACCGTTTACCAACAGGGAAAAGACAGTTATATTGCCAAGTGTGTGGGAATATTGGTCAGCAAACTTTTCAAGATGTAATTGTCTCCAGTTGAAGTCTCGGGGCACCAAACTTTCCCATTCAGGGGTCCTCTTGCAGTATGGAAACTTGATAGAGTTGAGAATTAACTCTGGAACTCTACTACCATTTTATAAAGTCTTGGGTCTGATCCTCAGTTTTTTTATTCTCCAGCTTTAGAAGGTAAGATGTTCTGTATGCTGTTAAAGAAGTCTTCTTTCATCCATTGCTTAGATTTTTGATCATCTTCAGCCTTGAATTTTTTCCCCAATATATCAACAACACCCAATAACAGACATCCAATTCCATACTCCTTAAAATTACTATTTTCTTATTTTCCTTGTACTTTCCAAATGCTTGAAATAATCTGCCAGCCAACATAGTCTATTTTATCAGTACCCTATGCAGTTTATAGCCAGGATAAATTTAATAGTTGCTCTACTACACTGTGACACAGGCTAAGTATGTCACGTACCTACTACAAATGATTAAAACCTCTTTAATAGCCAAGGAACCATTAATCTATTTAAAAATCCATTTTTAACCTGCTTCCTCAGACAATTCTCGGCTTTTAAAAAACCTAGATGGCAATAAATAAGAGTTTAATAACTGAAAAGAATCAACTGCAATGTTCTAGGTATACAAAATTGGGAAAACACAGCCTCGACCTAAAGTCACTTGGGTTGACAGACAAAAACAATTCAAGTCATTATAATATTAATTACTATATTAACATTTAAGCTGAAGATAATAGGAATATAATATTTTTAACACTTATAATTTAAGTTTTAAAACTGAGACTCAGAGATGCTGGATTTCTGAATGCTCTGACTCCTTAAAAAACAGTGATTTTAAAGAACAGTGTCAAAATCAATTGGAAGTGAGGATGTACTGTGTGTCACTGTTTTTGTGCTTCCATATTTAAGGTAAAATAAATGTAAACAAATTGGTAAGCCAATTATACTTCAAAAGCTCTCTGCTTCAGTAGAACTAGTGATCAGAAAAAAAAAATGTTACTATCGATCACTACTCATTTTGAAGAACCAACCAACTGGTAAGTTTCATTTGTCCTTTAAACTATGTACCAGTAGGTACAGAAAGAGAATAGGGAAAAAGTTAGGGTGGGATTTTCTTAAATTTACATCAAGGAGATCATGCTGTTAACCTATATAAATTCAAAGTTTAGAAAAAATTCTTTTGTATAGGAGTTAACATCATCCAATTTATTAGCTGCAGATGGTGATTGCAGCCATGAAATTAAAAGATGCTTACTTCTTGGAAGGACAGTTATGATGAACATAGACAGCATATTCAAAAGCAGAGACATTACTTTGCCAACAAAGGTCCGTCCAGTCAAGGCTATGGTTTTTCCAGTAGTCATGTATGGATGTGAGAATTGGATGGTGAAGAAAGCTGAGTCTTGAAGAATGATGCTTTTGAACTGTGGTGTTGGAGAAGACTCTTGAGAGTCCCTGGACTACAAGAGGACCCAACCAGTCCATCCTAAAGGAGATTAGTCCTTGGTGTTCATTGGAAGGACTGATGTTGAAGCTGAAATTCCAATACTTTGGCCACGTGATGCGAAGAGCTGACTTATTGGAAAAGATCCTAATGTTGGGAAGGATTGGGGGCAGGAGGAGAAGGGGATGACAGAGGATGAGATGGCTGGATGGCATCACTGACGATGGATGTGGGTTTGGGTGAACTCTGGCAGTTGGTGATGGACAGGGAGATGTGGCGTGCTGCAGTTCATGGGGTTGCAAAGAGTCGGACACGACTGAGCGACTGAACTGAACTGAGTTTATTAGCTTTTGATCTTTGAAGAATCAATTAAATATCTTAAAGAAATATCCAGCTTTGTATTTGCTTCTCAGTTGGAATGAGTCTAGTTGATCCGAGGACAAGGGCTTATCACTTTCTGAGTTCACTTGTAAAATCCTTCTAAACAGCAGATATTTTCAAAAGGAGTTGTTAGACTACAAGTGCTATAAAAGACATTAACACATTTTTCCTTCTGAAGTGAAGTGAAGTGAAGTTGCTTAGTCATGTCCAACTCTTTACGACCCCATGGACTGTAGCCTATAAGGCTCCTCTGTCCATGAATTTTCCAGGCAAGAGTACTGGAGTGGGTTGCCATTTCCTTCTCTAGGGGACCTTCTCAACCCAGGGATCAAACCCAGGTGTCTCGCATTGCAGGCAGATGCTTTACTGTCTGAGCCACCAAGGAAGCCCAAATCCAATTAGTACAGTGGACACAATTTCAATGTATATTCTAGTCCTGTCCTTAGAAATGCTTAGTTAATGGTGGCTGGCATTCTTTCATTTTAAAGTAAGTTCCTGGAATTGGTAAATTATATGTTTATTAAATTTTTGAGAGAGAGAAAAAAAGATGTAATGGAGTAATATACTTGAAAAGTCTTGTTTTCCTTTTGGTTACTTCTGAGAACAAATCTAATTTTCAGCATGTATATTCATTAAAAAATGTGTGTGAGTTTATAGTTTAAATGAGTATAAATTTTAAAATTATAATTTTGCATAGCATAAGCTTTCAATTGCAAAGAATGTTTTACTGTATTTGTTAAGTATTCCTTTGTTTTGATGTTATCACAAAATCAAATTTTTCTGCTATCCCAGTTGCAGTATGGTAAACTACTCTGTTTTGGCGATGACTTTTCCTTTCTTCTTACTGATTCCAAACCAAATTATAAAATGCTGGAAGCATTCAGGCTTAAATAAGTTTTCAACTTTAAAGCATGAAAAGCCTGTAGTAAAGATTTAATGAATTTACTTTTCTTTTCTTTGTATTTATGGTAACAGTTGAAGCCCATGGCAGTTCCTGTTTGTCGGATGGATTTAACACCAGACATGAGATTACAATATAAGATTTATAATTGAGATTTTTATTTAGGAATGCCAAGTGTTTCTGTGGAGCTTCTTAGTGTCAGAGCTAAATTTTAAAAGAACAGAAAAAACAAAAGTATAAGACTCTTGCAAATATGAAAAAATGAAAATCATTTCAATAATAAAATGAACTAAGATGTAATATAAAACTATATGACTATATTAATGCTTTTATAAATTTTATCACATAAAATATAAATGGCAATCATGCATAAGCAGAAAAGAGCATCATCACAGGGGACTTCTTATTTTTTAAACTAGAGCATTTATGACACCATAACACAGTGGTTAGGAAGAGCCTGAAATTCACATACCAGGTTTTCCATTTGCAAGTTACCTGACCTTAGGCTGATTTAACCTTTAAATATCCGTTTCTTATTTAGAAATGATTAACAAGAAGAGGCCTGTCTAGTCAAGGCTATGGTTTTTCCTGTGGTCATGTGTGGATGTGAGAGTTGGACTGTGAAGAAGGCTGAGTGCCGAAGAATTGATGCTTTTGAACTGTGGTGTTGGAGAAGACTCTTGAGAGTCCCTTGGACTGCAAGGAGATCCAACCAGTCCATTCTGAAGGGATCAACCCTGGGATTTCTTTGGAAGGAATGATGCTAAAGCTGAAACTCGAGTACTTTGGCCACCTCCCCCGAAGAGTTGCCTCATTGGAAAAGACCCTGATGCTGGGAGGGATTGGGGGCAGGAGGAGAAGGGGACGACCGAGGATGAGATGGCTGGATGGCATCACTGACTCAGTGGACATGGGTTTGGGTAGACTCCGGGAGTTGGTGATGGACAGGGAGGCCTGGAGTGCTGCGATTCATGGGGTCGCAAAGAGTCGGACACAACTGAGCGACTGAACTGAACTGAACAAGAATAGCACTGATCTTACACTATTGAACCTGTCTAACGAACATTTGTCAAAATGACTAAAGCTTAATTTTGCTTAAAGCAAAGAGTCTGAGGACCTTTCTGGTGGCCCAGTGGTCAAGAATCTGCCTGCCAATGCAAGGAACACAGATTCAATCCCCGGTCCAGGAACTAAGATCCCACATGCCATGGGGCAACTAAACTTGCATACCACAGCTATTGAGCCCATGCACCCAGAGGCCCTGCTCTGCACCAAGAGAAGCCACCACAATGACAAGCCCTTACACTGCAAATAAAGAGTAGCCCGTGTTTCCCTCAAATAGAGAAAACCCAAATGCAGCAATAAAGACCCAGCATAGCCATAGTAAGTAAAGAGTTACAACAAAACTAAAAAGAGTCTGAAAAGGTCTGAATCTGGTCATATGACTTGCTTTGGCCTTCATGGCTGGGAAGTGTGACTAAGAGACTTGAGAAGTACTTGTGCTTGCACTCTTGCTTCTCTGCCTTTGCCATGTGAGATGATGGAGAAAAAGAGACCCAGAGATCAGAGCCAAATTGCACCCATTATTCAAATTTTCTTCCTTTAAGATGAACTGATGGTACTAAAAATAAAAACAGGCATACTTTAAAATTTATAAAAATTTCAAAATTATAAGAGATTATTTCAGCATTAAGGCAAAATGGTTGTCTGAGGAGGACTTATAAATAGCTGAGAAAAGAAAAGAGGTAAAAGCAACAGAGAAAAGGAAAAAAATATATCCATCTAAAGGTGGAGTTCCAAAGAATAGCAAGGAGAAATAAGAAAGTCTTAAGTGAACAATGTAAAGAAATAGAGGAAACTAGAATAGGAAAGACCAGAGATCTCGTCAAGAAAATTGGAGATATAAGGGAACATTTCATGCAAAGATAGGCACCATAAAAGACAGAAACAGCAAGAACCTAACAGAACCAGGAGAGGTTAATAAGAGTAGCCAAGAATACACAGAACTATACAAAAAAGGTCCTAATGATCCAGATAACCACAATGGTGCGGTCATTCATCCAGGCAGACATTCAGGAGTATGAAGTCAAGTAAGCCTTAGGAAGCATTATTATGAACAAAACTAGTTGAGGGGAAGGAATTCCAAATTAGCTATTTCAAATCCTAAAAGATGATGCTGTTAAAGTGCTGTATTCAATATGTCAGCAAATTTGGAAAATTCTGAACTGGCCCAAGGACAGGAAAAGGTCAGTTTTTATTCCAATCCCAAAGAAAGGCAATGCCAAAGAATATTCAAATTGCTGTACAATTGTACTCATTTCACTTGCTAGCAAGGTAATACTCAAAATTGTTTAAGCTAGGTTCTAAAAGTGCAAGAACCGAGAACTTGCAGATGCTGAAACTGGATTTATAAACAGCAGAGGAACCAGCGATCAAATTTCCAACATTTGTTGGAACATGGAGAAACAAGAGGATTCCAGAAAAATATCTACTTCTGCTTCATTGGATATGCTAAAGCCTTTGACTATGTGGATAACAATAAACTTGAAAATTTTTAAAGGGATGGGAATACCAGAACAACTTACCTCCCTCCTGAGAAATTTGCATGTAGGTTAAGAATCAACAGGTAGAACCAGACATGGAACAATAGACTGGTTCAAAATTGGGAAAGGAGTACCTCAAGACTGTATATTATCACCCTGTTTATTTAGCTTATATGCATAGTGCACCATATGAAATGCTGCGGTGGATGACACAAGCTGGAATCAAGATTCCATGAGAAATATCAACAAGCTGAGATATGCAGATAACATCACTCTATCTAATGGCAGAAAGCAAAGAGGAACAAAAGATTCTCTTGATGAAGGTAAAAAGAAGAGATGTGAAAAAGATGGCTGAAACTCAACAGTTGAAAAACTATGATCATGGAATCCAGTCCCATCACTTCATGGCAAATAGATGGGGAAAGAGTGGAAATTGTGACATATTTTATTTTATTGGGTTCCAAAATCACTGCAGTAGTGACTGCAGCCATGAAAATGAAAGATTCTACTCCTTGGAAGAAAGTTAAGACAAACATAGAGAGAGTATTAAAAGACAGAGACATTACTTTGCCAACAAAGACTCATATAGTCAAAGCTATGGTTTTTCCAGTAGTCATGGATGGATGTGAACGTTGGACCATAGAGAAGGCTGATGCCAAAGAATTGATACATTTGCACTGTGTTGCTGGAGAAGACTCTTGAGAGTCCCTTGGACTGCAAGGAGATCAAACCAGTCAATCCTAAAGGAAAACAACCCTGAATATTCACTGGAAGGACTGATGCTGAAATTGAAGCTCCAGTACTTTGGCCACCTGATGCAAAGAGCTGACTCATTGGAAAAGACTCTGATTCTGGGAAAGATTGAAGGCAGGAAGAAAAGTGGGCATAATAGGATGAGATACTTGTATAGCATCACTCACTCAATGGACATGTGTTTGGGCAAACTCCAGGAGATAATGAAAGATAGAGAAGCCTGGTGTGCTGCAGTCCATGGAATTGCAAAGCATCAGACAGGACTTAGCAATTGAACAGCAACATCCGTTTGAACTGGGCAGTGCAAAACCAGAAATAGTTACGAGCATCACTAAGAGGAGTGTGACAGGAGTTCTAGGAGAGACTTTTATAGAGAAAAGACAGAAGCAAAGTAAGAAAATTATTGACTGGCTGTAACTTAAAGCCTAATTGGCTGTTTGTGATTAATTGTCCTTAGATATCAATTTTATAACCCTGAACCATTCAAAGGCTTAGATTTGGTTTGTGTAGGTAGCCTACCAGGCCATTAGAGCCACCTCAGTCTAATGACCTCTTTGTTTAATTAATTTAGCAATAATCATCCAAATTTCAGACATGTGAGCAAGCCAAGTTAAAACCTTCAGAATTAACAATTTGACACTCTGTTAATTCCATAGACATGAGCTATGAGTATTCATTTTACATGATTGAGTGGGTTTTTGTTTGTTCATTTGCTTGGTTTATTTGTAATATTGTTGTTGGTCCTGTCCATTTGGAGGGGCATATATTTATGATGTTTCTCATTATGATAAAATATAACCTAAAAAACTCCATGAATGGAGAACATTTTTTATCTGGGACAATGATATTCTGAGTTTATTGCTTAGATTATCCTCAAATGCTTTTTTAATTCTAATCCCAGTTCTCTTAAATTTTATGAAATGAAACAAACCTGTGAGTGTAAACTATATGGTTAAAGATTTTTTTCTCAAAAAGGTTTACAAAATCATGAAAAAAAATCACACTATACTCTGTACTTGCTATTGAATTTTACGTGATAAGATTCTGAAAAAAGAAAATAAAAGGATATATATATAAAAAAAAAAAAAAAAAAAAACTATGACTGAAGCTTCCCAGGTGGTGCCAATGGTAAAAATCCACCTGCCATTACAAGAGACATGGGTTTGATCCCTGGGTCAGAAAGATCCCCTGGAGAAGGGCATGACAACTCACTCAAGTATTCTTGCCTGGAGAACTCCATGGACAGAGGAGCCTGGCAGGCTATAGTCAATGGGGTTTCACAAAGTCAGATAAAATTGAAGCAACTCAGCATGCTTGGTTCTTTAGTGGACCCCAGTCTGAATTTTAATGTTGAATTGGCATGATAAACTACCTATTCTTTTTTTTTCCCCAGAAATGCCAGTCTAGTCATTTAGACACATACATTTCATACATATCACAAAAAGTTAGTGCATCTCCACTAAAATTGTATTTTCTTTTTTTTATTTTTTTCTTTAATTAATTTTTATTTTTTAGTTTGGTTGCTTTACAATACTGTATTCGTTTTGCTACACATCGACATGAATCAGCCACGAGTGTACATGAACTCTCAATCAAATAGATCCGTATAGAGAGTGATGGTGGTGGTGGTTTAGTTGCTAAGGCATGTCTAACTCTTGCAACCCCATGCACTATAGCCTGCCAGCCCTCTGTCCATGGGATTCTCCAGGCAAGAATACTAGAGTGGGTTGTCATTTCCTTCTCCAGAGAGAGAGTGTAGAGTTTACAAGTATTTCTACTTTTATTATCTCATTAGGTATGGATTTTTGTACCATCATCAATGCCAATTTTAATCTCATCCCAAATGGTATATAATATACCATAAAATTAACAAATGTGCTAAATAACAGTATAGGAGTTACTATTCAATACATGTCAATAGACTGACTTAAGTCACTTGTAGTTTCATAAAAGCTATTAAAATTAATAAATGAATTCACCAAGGTAGCAGGATACAAGATTGATATATATATATAAATATGTTGCAATTCTTCACATAATAATGAGATATTAGAAAGACAAAGTGAAAAAAAAATCCCTTTTAAAACTGCATCCAAAAAAGAAAACAAACTCTGGGAATAAACCTAACCAAGGAGGTAAGAATCTTACATGCTGAAAGTTATAAAGATTGATAAAGGATACAGATGATGATTTAAAGAAATAGAAAGGTCTCAAGTTCTTGGATTGGAAGAATTAATGTTATTAAAAGGGCAGTACAACCCAAAGCAATCTATAGATTTAACACAATCCTTATCAAATTATCTATAGCATTTTTCACAGAACTAAAACTGGTAATTCTGAAATTTATATGGAACCACAAAAGGCCCAGAATTTCTAAAGCAATCCTATGAAAAAAGAACAAAACTGGAGATGTAACCCTCCCAGAATTCAGACAATCCTACCAAGCTATGGTAATCAAAACAGTGTGGTGCTGGCACAAAAACAGATGTATAGATCAATGAAATAGAGTTTAGAAATAAACCCACATATTTTCAATCAATTAACTTAAGCAAAGGAGGCAAGAATATACAATGGACAAAAGATTGTCTCCTCAGCAAGTTAATCTGAACAGCCTCATGTAAATAAATGAGGTCAGAACACTCACTCACGTCATATACAGAAATGAATTCAAAATGACTTAGAGACTTAAATATGAGACAGGATATCATAAAACTCTTCAAAGGGAACATGGGCAAATATTCTAACATAAATTTCAGCAATATTTTCTTAGATGTAAGTCTTCTAAAGAAAAAGATATAAAAGTAAAAATAGAAAAATGGACCTAGTTAAAATTAAAAGCTTTTGCACAGCAAAGAAAATCATAAACAGAACAAAAAGATAATTTATGGAATGGGACAAAATGTTTTTTGTTGTTCAGTCACTAAGTTATATGTGATTCTTTGCAACCCCATGGACTGCAGCATGCCAGGCTTCCCTGTCCTTGCTATCTCCTGGAGTTGCTCAAACTCATGTCCATTGAGTTGGTGATGCTATCCAACCATCTTATCCTCTGTCACTCCCTTCTCTTCCTGCATGTCTTTCCCAGCATCAGTGTATATGTGTGCAGGGGTATGCGGTCAGTCGTGTCAGGGTCTTTTCCAATGAGTTGGCTCTTTGCATCAGGTGGCCAAAGTATTGGAGCTTCAGCTTCAGCGTCAGTCCTTCCAGTGAATATTCAGGGTCGATTTCCTTTAGAATTGACTGGATTGATCTCCTGCAGTCTAAGAGACTCACAAAAATCTTCTCCAGCACCACAATTTAAAAGCATCAATTTTTGGAGTTCAGCCTTCTTTATAGTCCAAATCACATCTGTACATGATTACTGGGAAGACCATAGGGAAAGGGAAAGGGAAAGTCGCTCAGTCGTGTCCGACTCTTTGCGACCCCATGGACTGTAGCCTACCAGGCTTCTCAGTCCATGGGATTTTCCAGGCAAGAGTACTGGAGTGGGTTGCCATTTCCTTCTCCAGGGGATCTTCCCAACCCAGGGACCAAACCTGGGTCTCCCACATTGTAGGCAGACGCTTACCCACTGAGCCACTAGGGGAAGACCATAGCTTTGACTAAATGGACTTCTCTCTGCAAAGTAACATCTTTGCTTTTTAATATGCTGTCTGGGCTTGTCACCAAGCTCCTTTCTACCAAGGAGCAAGCATCTTTTAATTTCATGGCTCCAGTTACTGTCCACAGTGACTTTGGAGTCTAAGAAAATAAAATCTGTCACTGTTTCCACTTTCCCTCCATCTATTGTTCATGAAATGATGGGACCTGATGCCATGATCTTAGTTTTTTGAATGTTGAGTTTTAAGCCATCCTTTTAACACAATATTTGGAAGTCTTTAATTGTCAAAATATATAAACAGTTCATACAACTCAATATAAAACAAACAACCCAACCAAAAAATGTGGAGAAGATTTAAATAGACACTTTCCCAAAGAACACATGCAGATGACCAACAGGCCTAAGAAAAGATGCTTAATATCACTGAATATTATTAGAGAAATGCAAATCAAAATTACAAAGAGGTATCACCTCACACTGGTCAGAATGGTCGTCATCAAAAAGTCTACAAAAAATAAATGCTGGAGAGGTTGTAGAGAAAAGGGTACATTCCTACAGTGTTGGTGGGAATGTAAATTGGTACAGCCACTATGGAGAACAGTGTGGAAATTGTTTAAAAAACTAAAAATAAAACTAGCATAGCATTCAGCAATCTCACTTTTGGGCATATATTTGGAAAATATGAAAACTCTAATTCAAAAAGATATATGCACCCCAATGTTCATAGCAGTAGTATTTACAATAACCACCTAAGTGTCCATCAACAAATTAATGCATAAAAACATGTGGTACATATGTATAGTAAATAAATATTATTCAGCCCTAAAATAAGAAATAATGCTATTTGCAGCAACATGAATGGACCTAGATTATCATACTAAGTGAAGTAAGTCAGAGAAACACAAATATTTTATGTGATGTCACTTATATGTAGAACATAAAAAATGAATTATTTATAAAACAGAAACAGACTCATGGAAAACAAATAATGGTTATCATAGGGAAGAAAGGGAAGATAAACTAGGAGTATGAAGTCAACAGGTACATATCACTATACATAACACAGATAAGCAAAAGGATTTAATATAAAGCATAGGATAATATATTCAATATCTTACAATAACCTACAAAGGAGAAGAATGTGAAAAATTATATATGTGTGTGCACGTGTGTGAGTGTTCTCATTTGCTCAATCGTATCCAGGTCTTTGCAACCCCATGAACTGGAGTCCATGAGGCTCCTCTACCCATGGAATCTTCCAAGAAAGAATACAGGAGTGGCATCCCATTTCCTATTCCAGGTATCTCCCCAACCCAGGGATTGAAACCTCTTCACTTGCATTGGCAGGCAGATTCTTTATCACTGGCACCAACTGGAAAGTTTATACATATGTATATATGTATGTGGAGAAGGCAATGGCAACCCACTCCAGTACTCTTGCCTGGGAAATCCCATGGGTGGCGGAGCCTGGTGGGCTACAGTCCATTGGGTCACAAGGAGTCGGACACGACTGAGTGACTTCACTTTCACTTTTCACTTTCATGCACTGGAGAAGGAAATGGCAACCCACTCCAGTGTTCTTGCCTGGAGAATCCCAGGGACGGGGGAGCCTGGTGGACTGCTGTCTATGGGGTCGCACAGAGTTGGACATGACTGAAGTGACTTAGCAGCAGCAGCAGCAGCATGTATGTATATATATGTGCATACATATCTGAATCACTTTGCTGCACACATGAAACTAATGCAATATTGTAAATCAACTATAGTTCAATTTTTAGAAGAACACTGTAATTCATCTTTACTTATGAATATCTCATAATTAGGTATAAATAATTTAAAAAAAATAAATAGTAAGATCAGTTTTTTGATACCTTAATAACAAGTTCTTATTAAACATACAACATACAAATACTGGTTATTTATATGTGTTTGCAGAAAGGTCTGTGTCAGAGGAACAAGAGAGTTCTGTGTCAGAGGAACAGCTATTTTAGCTAATATAAATTTAAGGAAAGGAGATTGACTATGGAAAGAATAGGAAAAAATGAAACATAGAACTCTAAAATATAAGATGCTTAAGAAGCAGAATGAGAAAGAACAATCAGGGAATGAAAATGAAACTTAATAATCCAAGAATTAGAAGAACTATAGAAACTAAGTTGGAAGAAATTATTAAAGAATGATTTTAATAAGATGATAATTGATGTGATAAATGTGGATCTGACTGATATTAAGATGAAACAATACACAGGGCAAAATGAAGACTCTTTAGGAATTATGCATATAAAGAAGTAAAATAGATTAAAAACTACAGTACAAAGGTATGAGGGGGAAATTGTTGTTTTGGAATTAATGATGGTTCATTGACTTTCTATGATACATACAATTAGTGGAAAGATATTATTGAAGACATAGAAATAATAAATTGATAGCAAAAGTTTCCTGAAGAAAATGTGATAGAATAAAACAATAATTCTCAAGGAAAAAAATTTACATAGTAGCCCAAAATAGGAGACTAAATCCCTCTGTTTCCTTTATAAAAGAAAAGGAGATAAAGCTGAATGCAGATAGAGTCAAATATAGGTAATGAGATAAGATATAGAAGAAATGAATGTTCAACAGGTACAGTTTCTCTAGACAGCATGACACAAGGTCATCAGCTGAGGGGATATAGATATTTTATAAATAAAGATTCTATATACATAGATTTGGGCTTCCCTGGTAGCCCAGTTGGTAAGGAATCCATCTGCAATGCAGGAGACCCCGATTTGATTCTTGAGTTGGGAAGATCCCCTGGAGAAGGGATAGGCTAACCACTCCATTATTCTTGGGTTTCCTTGGTGGCTCAGACAGTAAAGAATCCTCTTTCAATGTGGGAGGCTGGGTTTGATCCCTGGGTTGTGAAGATCCCCTGGAGGAGGGCATGCAGCCCATTCCAGTATTTTTGCCCAGAGAATCCCTATGGACAGAGGAGCCTGACAGACTACAGTCCATGGAGTCTCAAAGGGTTTGATGTGACTAAGCACAGCACAAATACATAGATTTATATTTATGAGATTATATATATATATATATATATATATATAGAGAGAGAGAGAGAGAGAGAGAGAGAGAGAAAGAGAGTTAGGGGGAGCCAGGGAAAGGAAGGAAAGAGAATGAAAGGCAAGTAGAGAGAGGATGGAATTAAAAAGTTGAGAAAACTGGTAAAGATTCCAGGGGGAACAGAGGCTGCTGAGATACAGTTATTTGAATGTCTACTGGATCTCTTTTTACACCATGCCCATAAACTTAGCTGCATCCAATTTTCACTCTCAAAAGTTTTGGTAGGCTTGATTTGTACCTTCTAAATTCAGTTAATTAATATTTAAGCAACAACAATATTATTGGTACTGCTGAATGTTTTCAATGTCTCATTTACATTTAAAGCATTTTCAATGTAATAATCTGCACAATTTATGATCACTTAATTTTTAATTTAATAATTGTCCTCCATTTTTAGCATTAGAACTTCAATCATAAATGTGAGTAACTGAAAGTTTGTATTTCAATGTTTTCTAGACATTTAATTATAAGATAATATAAAAGTAGTTTTAAAAGTCAGTACAGAGTCACAAAATATAACCTGGAAAAATACAAAATAATCAGCTAGCATATAAGCATTATTAAAGAATATATCACAATAAAAAAATAAATCCATGCTAGTGATATATATAAATATATAGACTTCATTCTACTTTAGAAAGCAATTTAAAACTAAGAATAAATATTTTCCCAACTATGAATGATTAAAATGACACATATGGTTGCACACAATATGTAATATAGTACTTATTCATTATGTATTAATCATGAAAACTTTAAGCAGAAGTATATGTTAAAAGTAAGATTTTCTTCCAAATAGCTTCTGCTCTAAATTTATAACTCTTATTTGAGGAGTAAATAAGTAATATGGAAATGATATTAAATAAGAAAGGACTATTACTTTTCTTAAGTAATGAGGGGCCAACTCAGAATACAAAAACATCTGCTTAAGCAAAATGGCAAACATCTCTATATTGGTAACATAAGCTATTCAAATCATAGCATAAAATGTTTTCATTTTACTTCATACTAACTCAGTAATTAAAGCATTCTAAGATGTTTTGTTTACAAAAATCTAGTCATCTTTAACCCATTGCATAAAATGAGTCCATAAAGGTTTGCCGCTCATGTAATGTATTCATTAGTTTGGTTTCCAAATTCAATCCAGAATTATAAAATTTCAAATAATCAGATAAAAAGCATAAACATCCACCTAAATGATTTTCTTAATTATTTTTCTTTACATAGAGAAATTCTGGCCAGTATGCTGGGTGATCACATTGCTTTGTAAATGGAAGAATTCTACTTTTATTAATTTATGGCATCCTACTTACATGACCCAATAGGTCTCAAAACAAACCCTTTCTTTAAGATTTATGGGAGAAAAAAAAGGAATTAATGAACAAGGAAGGTGCAGCCTCAAATTATTTTATTAAGTCATTGCCAAATCATTAAAGCTAAATGCAGTTTGTTTCCCCCCAGCCCCAGACAGAAAAATGGAAAGGAAATGTTTCCTTATCACAACCTTTTCTTCGTATGTTTGTACTGAGGATTCATAAGGCATTTCTCCATGCAAACAATAGAAGAAAAAAGAAAAATTCCTGGAGAAAAAAAAACAAAATTATTTCTAAAATAACAATTCCAAGGAAAAGAAGAGAAAGTAAAGAGCAATGAGAATATAGATTGCAATCAAGTTTTGAATCTGAGAAGATTCTGTAATTCACTTCACCATTGATCACGGTAGTCTGATTCCCACAATGTACTGGGAAAGTTTTGTCGTACATAGTCATGACTTGGCTAGTAAAGATGAGCCTTAGGCTAAAAGTTGCAAGTACTTGCTGGGCATGTGATGGAATAAATATCTCAAGGAACTCACTTCAATAGGCCCTGAGGCCAAGGTAGACAGGGCTTCAGAAGCTACATTCTTATGTTCATTTCATGCTTTAGTCAGGCAGTCCCTTATTAGACAGCTACTGTGTTCACAACACAGCAATAGGAATAGCTGTTCATGTGACTATGCGAGTTTTGGCCCTACTGCCACTCATCCATGTGCCCATAACCTCAATCAGAGACTCAAACATGATCCCCGTTGTGTGTGTGATCATAGGATGACTCCTGGCAAATTGGATAGAAAGGGAAAAAAAAAAGAGTTTGCTTTTGAATTCAATTTGCTATGGTTATAGACCCAATCATTGTATCTTTTATGATCTGTTAAAAGAATTCCAGGTGCAAGGGCTATTGTAGCAGAGGGCATGTAGTATTCATGAGGCACCATATAGGGAAATATAGACGCCCAACAATCCAACCAACTTGCTTGATCTCTCTACTCTCCACATGTCAAGTGTCTCTGTCCTGGTGCCTCTTCCTTGTGAGAAAACACAAAAGGCAATGAATAACCCATTATCCACATAATAAATTTTAGACTCAGTTTTTGTCTGTGAAAATGAATAGATATCTTTGGGACCAATTTTAGAAGTCATAGGTTTCAGGTCCTGTTGTCACTTACTTTGTTAACTTGGACAAGTTATTTAACCTTTCTGAGCTCAAGTTACCATATCTATGAAACTGAAATAATAGCAGCTAACTCAGAGTGCTCTGAGACAAATGCTGTAAGTGAACAGGCTTTGGAAACTGCAAAGTATAGCACAGTTTAAAGTATTATTATGGATAATAGTTTCTCTTTTTTGGTACACAATGTAGATAAGACTGGAATTCTTTTTCTGTTTCTATGTTCCTTTCTGGGTCAATAAAGTTTATCAATGGAAAACATTGCCCTTAGTGCCCAGACCAGAGATGGATATAGTTATGACTTAAACGGTTCCATTTCAGTCTTTAAATAGAATATCCATAGAAAAAAAGCTTACCAACTTATTGACTTTCTAATGTCTAATGGGCTTTACTTATCTTGAGTTGGGAAATCTTGCGAGGTGTAAAACACAGTGTTAAACTCTCTATTTCAGTATCACCCTTTTCCTAGCCTAAATTTAGCATTGCAACTAGAGGTCAAAGTTAGGTATATCATATAAAACCCTTGACAATCTTTTTGTGTAACAATAGACAAAAAACATTTAACAAGACAATATTCACAGGCATGTCAACACTACCATGACCACTTTTTACCCTCTAAAGGCAAATCTGTCTTCTTTCTTATTTTCAGTGAAGAATTCTGACATTGTCAGGTCCATTCCTGAGAGGCTGATAAGAGAAGAGGTTCATGAGGACAGAAAATGAAAAGGATAAAGAGAGAGAGGAATGAGCAAGAGAGGAAAGAGAGAAAAAATAGGAGGAGAGTGGAGAATTGAAAGAGTAGGAATGGTTGATCTGTGCCTCAAGGGTAAATAATCGCTTTGGAAGAAAGAAATAGTAGACATATAAAGAAAGAGAAAAAGACTAGAAGAGAAAGAAAATCCTTCAATTCTACAAACCTTCAGATTGGTTACTGAGAATGAAGAGAAATAAAATTAAAATTTTGAGGAAAAGCAGCTGCCACCAATGTATTAAAATGGAAAGAAATAAGAATAGAGGATCTACAATGTATGTCATTATGTCCAGTGAATATAGGTTTAATTTTAATTGCATTTATCAATTTTTATTTCTTGGGCTGTAAGTCTCAATGCAAAGATGGGGTATTGTATGATCCCAGGTATACTCTGTTGACATTTTAATGTTTTAAATGACGAATTATATCAACAGAAATCCCATATGTAAAAAGATGTTCTTTGACCATTTAGTCCATCGTAATTATCAAATTTTTGGTTAAAATCAAGTATATTTTACAGTCTTGTTTCATAGTGTGCATTCTCGTATCCTTGCTCCCTCACTGCTAAAAAGACAAGCCAAAAACAAAATGCCTCATCAAAAGTAACTGAGTAAAGTTATTTTCTATATTCTCCAAAGTATATTTTAGGTAAAATCATCTACTTTATTTAAAATTGAATCTATAAAGTTCCATCTAGTCAAGGCTATGGTTTTTCCAGTAGTCATGTATGGATGTGAGAGTTGAACTATAAAGAAAGCTGAGTGCTGAAGAATTGATACTTTGAACTGTGGAGTTGGAGAAGACTCTTGAAAGTCCCTTGGACTGCAAGGAGATCAAATCAGTCCATCCAGTCCTGGGTGTTCATTGGAAGGACTGATGTTGAAGCTGAAACTCCAATACTTTGGCCACCTGATGTGATGAGCTGACTCATTTGAAAAGACCCTGATGCTGGGAAAGATTGAGGGCAAGAGGAGAAGGGGACAACAGAGGATAAGATGGTTGGACGGCATCACCAACTCAATGGACATGAGTTTGGGTAGGCTCCAGGCATTGGTGATGGACAGGAAGGCCTGGCGTGCTGTGATTCTTGGGGTCGCAAAGAGTCGGACACGACTGAGTGACTGAACTGAACTAAATTGATTATCTGCTTTGTAGAATTTTAGTAGATATTATTACTTATTCTTCGGCATCACCAACTCAATGGACATGAGTTTGGGTAGGCTCCAGGCATTGGTGATGGACAGGAAGGCCTGGCGTGCTGTGATTCTTGGGGTCGCAAAGAGTCGGACACGACTGAGTGACTGAACTGAACTAAATTGATTATCTGCTTTGTAGAATTTTAGTAGATATTATTACTTATTCTTTCTCTGCTTAGACCAATATCTCTTACACTGATTGAAAAGAAAATTTGATTTGATTATCCTGGAAAAGTGACATCACTTTGAAATTTCCTTATCAAATATAATACTATCTAATATTTATTTAGCATCTATGGCATGCCAAACACTGTCCTCCTTTTAAATCATTTTGTGGAATACTAGTGTCTCTTGATTGAATTTAAACTAGGATTTAGCCACAGGACATTGTTATAGACAAAAACTTTTCAAGTTGAAAAGCATTATAATTAAGAATGGGCTGAGTGAGTGAAGTCGCTCAGTCCTGTCCAACTCTTTGCGACCCCATGGACTGTAGCCCACCAAGCTTCTCCGTCCATGGGATTTTCCAGGCAAGAGTACTGGAGCGGGGTGCCATTTCCTTCTCCAGGGGATCTTCCCGACCCAGGGATTGAACCCCAGTCTCCCACATTGCACGCAGACACTAAGCTCAACATTCAGAAAACGAAGATCATGGCATCTGGCCCCATCACTTCATGGGAAATAGATGGGGAAACAGTAGAAACAGTGTCAGACTTTGTTTTTTTGGGCTCCAAAATCACTGCAGATGGTGACTGCAGCCATGAAATTAAAAGGCGCTTACTCCTTGGAAGAAAAGTGATGACCAACCTAGATAGTATATTCAAAAGCAGAGACATTACTTTGCCGACTAAGGTCCGTCTAGTCAAGGCTATGGTTTTTCCTGTGGTCATGTATGGATGTGAGAGTTGGACTGTGAAGAAGGCTGAGCGCTGAAGAATTGATGCTTTTGAACTGTGGTGTTGGAGAAGACTCTTGAGAGTCCCTTGGACTGCAAGGAGATCCAACCAGTCCATTCTGAAGGAGATCAACCCTGGGATTTCTTTGGAAGGAATGATGCTAAAACTGAAGCTCCAGTACTTTGGGCACCTTATGCGAAGAGTTGACTCATTGGAAAAGACCCTGATGCTGGGAGGGATTGGGGGCAGGAGGAGAAAGGGACGACCGAGGATGAGATGGCTGGATGGCATCACAGACTCAATGGACGTGAGTCTGAGTGAACTCCGGGAGTTGGTGATGGACAGGGAGGCCTGGCGTGCTGCGATTCATGGGGTCGCAAAGAGTCGGACACGACTGCGCGACTGAACTGAACTGATTTATATATATATATATATATATATATATATGCTGCTAAGTCGCTTCAGTCATGTTCGACTCTGTGCAACCCCATAGATGGCAGCCTACCAGGCTCCCCCGTCCCTGGGATTCTCCAGGCAGGAACACTGGAGTGGGTTGCCATTTCCTTCTCCAGGGCATGAAAGTGAAAAGGAAGTTGCTCAGTCATATAGTGTGTGTGTATATATATATATATATATAATTTTCAAGTAATTTTTGAAATTTATTGCTTTAGTCATACTATAAATGAAATATATAGAATTGTTTTTAGCCCTGAAAAACAGGTTGGCATATAGTGCCAATATTTTGCTAATGCTACTAATTCAAAGCACAATAGTTAAACTTAATTAAATCTGAGAAAAAAAATTGTTTAGTTCTAGGGACCAGAGCAACAAATGACCAGTAGGAACAATATTGTTGGAAAAAATGTGTTTCTGATGATGATAAATTGACATATTAACTTGTGTTTCTTAGGAAAGTAAGTGGAGGATGGGTAAGAGTAAACAGATAGCATTCTCTAATCAATATTATATACTTTACACCATGTTGGAAAGAAAATAAATATAATTTTTCTGTAAATATTCTCTGCCCTAAAAAATTGAAGAGAAATTAAGGCCAGTTAAGAACTATATTTTAATGTCAGAGATCTATCTAACATTGCTCGCAATAAGATGAAAGGATGGCTTACAGACAATTTGATCTAAGGGTCTAAGAAAATTGATCTTCAAGGACTTTTATATGGGGAAGTTTTGATGGTAAATTTTACCCTTGCTATTATATAAGCCCTCTTTTGGAACAGTGAACTTGATTTTACAGACTTATAAAAGCTCATGCATTGTTTCTAAACAGGCTTTCTCATCTTAACAAGTTATTAATATCGCTAGTGTTTTTTTGCTCAGAAACGAAAATAGTGTGAACATTTTGCAAAGTAAAAACTGTGCAGTTCATAGAAAACTACTGCAGGTGAAAGAAGATATCTGGAACACAATTCTTTGACTTATAAAAGCTCATGCATTGTTTCTAAACAGGCTTTCTCATCTTAACAAGTTATTAATATCGCTAGTGTTTTTTTGCTCAGAAACGAAAATAGTGTGAACATTTTGCAAAGTAAAAACTGTGCAGTTCATAGAAAACTACTGCAGGTGAAAGAAGATATCTGGAACACAATTCTTCTTTTTTTAGATATGCAGAAAGTTTTGTTCTACTAGTATTATTTCTTTCCATTCTTCCTCACAAGAAGGCATTTTTACTTTATGTGGTAAGAGGGAAATGAAGTGACTATTGCAACAAATGTGGGATAGAACTAGTAAAAGCAGAGAGCATGGTTTGTATTAAGAACAAAACACTATAAATTCCACTCACGTGTGTTATCTGAAAAAGGCAATTTTATAAGCTGTAAAAATCAGGATGTGAATATATAAAAATATGGCTTACTAATCTGGGAATCCTTTGAACTAGATTTTTTTTGTCATGGGTTTGAATACTTGACCTTTGACGCACTTTTGGCATCTATGATGCTATGTTGAAATATAAATGACCATTCAACTCATTATGATCAAAGTGTGCATTTTTTAGGAGGATTGAAACTTAACCTTTTCCTTTATTCATATTGTTAAAATGTATCAATAAAATTAATGATTATATTATGGGCTTCCCTGGTGGCTCAGAGGTTAAAGTGTCTGCCTGCAATGCGGGAAAACTGGATTCAATCCCTGGGTCAGGAAGATCCCCTGGAGAAGGAAATGGCAACCCACTCCAGTATTCTTGCCTGGAGAATCCCATGGACAGAGGAGCCTGGTGGGCTACAGTCCACGGGGTTGCAAAGAGTCGGACACAACTGAGCGACTTCACTTCACTTCACTTCACTTCACTTCACTTCATATGAAATTATCAAAAAAATGTTTTGGTTGGCATTACATTTTCAATAACCTTTAATTAGGAAATAATATCAAGAATGTGTGAATGAGGAAAAAGGTATTTCCTCCCTCTAGTTTTGAACTTGTACACTCTGCCCCCTTAAAGATTCTGTGCTTATCTGTGTGATCCTCTATTTCTAGCATGTTTCACTGTGCCTTGAACCTTCTCACTTCCATAAAGAGGTTATATTAGTGCTTTCTTCATTTTTGTCTTTATTCTGATTTTGTCTGATGCAACATCCTTACCACTCTTCACTTCCTCTTGTCTACTGCACACTGGAACCTGGAAGTCTACACATTAAGATCATTAATAATGTTCTTCCCAGGCCAAAAACCCATTTTCCATCATGCAAATATAGAACTTTTTGAAATTTTGACCAAGTTATCAGTAAATTCTCTTTGTTTAAGTCTTGTTTATAACACTGCATTTTCCTGGTTTTCCAAATGTTCTCATTCTTTTGCTTCTGAAAGTTAATTCTCTATACCTTTTTTATTTTTTTCTCAAGGCATTCTTTTTTTTTATTTAATTAATTTTTATTTTTTAGTTTGTTTTGCTTTACAATACTGTATTCGTTTTGCTATACATCGGCATGAATCAGCCACGAGTGTACATGAACTCCCAATCCCGACCCCCACCTACCCCCTCC